>CM073744.1:7959684-8327098 GCA_037127355.1 Schoenoplectus tabernaemontani | reverse complement strand
TCTGCTACAGGATGGTATATACCGATAATACAACAATATCATAAATGTGTGTTCAATTTATCTCCCAGATGATAATAGATCTCAAATTATTTACTATTCTCATCTTCTAGTTAAATCAAGGATAGAGCAGATAGATCATTAAGGGTGTAAATGGAGCAGATGATATCTTACCTGTTTGGCTCCATATCAAAATTATCCGTAAATATATCATCCGTATTCAAATCTATATCTATACTATTATATAAAGCCTTCTAAGAAATCAAGAGCCCATTTTTTATCATAAGATAATTTTTTATTATACCTATTTTATCCTCAATTAGACGGATAATATTTATTTTTAGTTGATCAAACGTATGTGATCGCGTCCATTGATCCCCATTTCTCTTCATTTCATTTTTTCACTCAGTATACTATTATTTTCATAATATTATTATTTTTTATTTAGCAACCTTGAGCATATGGTTGATAAAGAAATTAATTGTAGTGATAATATATTGTTAGTATAATTTACTTTTCTTGCCATAAAAATCACTTAATCATTGAATCTACATTGCAAAAATCTCATCCAAGATAAAATATAGTCTTTATTATAGGTTTTCTCTATAATTTGGTGAATTTATAATTTAATATTAGATAAATATGGAATTTTTTATCTTATAATGTTTTAATGTTTAAATAAAAGAGTCATGCAATGCGCGGGTATATATTGTATTAATAATTTGTATTCATATACACCTGTATCAGTAAAAAATGGTACGATATAAATTTGATTTGAACTCTTATTATTCATATATGAAATAAGACATATATATTATAAAATTTTATTTATAAAATATTATTAGTTTTTAAAAATTTAGTTATATAATATTATTATTATAAATATTAACAAATATATGCATTGTGGGATATTTACGTAACATAAGATCTATTTTTATTATATATGCATAGTTATTAGTAATGTCAGGGGCGTGGACTTAGTACTGATAGGGGGTCAGTTGACTTCTAGTTTCTGACCTCTGATTATCTGATTATTTTTCATTAAGAAAAAATATTTAATATCACGGATAATGAAAAAAGTATGTAAAATTTTAAAAATATGAAGTCTTGTAGAAGAAAATTTTCTTTATTGCTGTGGATTATTTATTATTTTAATTTCTTATTTTTTATTATTTTTTAATATATAAAGATATTATTTTAATATTTTTATTTAGTACCCGATTAGTTAATGGATTTAAATCTCATAAGCTAATGAATCCTGAATATTGACCGACCAAAATCCTCATAGATCCATTCGAAAGTAGCTGTATATTAACCTTTATTTCATATCCATCATAAAATATATTCTTTTGAATATCTGTTTTGTATTCGTATTTGTTTGAGGTGAATTTCGTTTTTAAATTTTGATATCCGTTTAATATCCTCGCACTCGTCAAATAAAAAACGGATATGAAAATAATTTCGGCATTATATCTTCCGAATCCGTTTCATTTACAGCGCTATATAGCATACTTTGCCATTTTGGTATGGTTCTGAAAAAACTTGGTTAGATTGGACGATGCAAATATTCTCTGTTTCCAAAATTCCTTCCTACTTTGGCAAAGCAATTATTGTTATCTAATTCAAATCTCGTTAGTAGATTCCTCAGATACGAAATCTGAAAGAATAGGATTTAATCATTTAATGTCTTGTGATGAAATCCCAATGTTTTTCTTCTGATCGGTAAGTTTTTTTTTTCAAAATTACCTTAAAATAAGAGTGTCAGTTATTCTGTTAACAAATATAATTTCGTTTCTCATTTTTACTTTCATTTTTGTAAAGCTACAAGACTCGATAATATGCTTGAGTTCATTATGATGTTGTTACATTTAGTTAATGCCAATTTAAATTTGATACGGACTAAAAAATATAGGTAAATCATTTTCAAATCGGATTTATGGATATCAATAAATTCTTTATATCGTAATATGATAGGATATAAAAAAATTTATTTTTGGCATTAGTTTTGGATTTTTTTAAGATGATTCAATAATAACAATAAAATAATATATATTTTCTAGATCATTTCTAAAAATCCAAAATTAATACTTAGAAAATTTAAAAAAAAAATAATTTTTATATCCCATCATATTTTGATATGAAGAATTTATTGAGACCCATAAATAAAGATTTGAAGATAATTTAACTATATTTTTTAGTCCTAGAAAGTAAATTTAATTTTTAACTATGCATAGCACTATAGCCTAACTCAATACATTTATTTAAAACATTATAGTATTTATTTTGTGTATCAAAATGCGGCAATTTTATTATTTATTCAGTTCTTCAAAAGTCTCACTCTTTAATTAATCCGTACATCGTTCCCCAGTTTATCTCTATCAAAGATTTTTTTTTTCATGATTTAGTATGTGTAATTGAGTGTAAAAAGACTTCACCGATCATAAAGAACGGCTCTCCTTCAATAATTAGGTTACCTAATATGGTAAGCAGCTGGTAATTAAGAATTTTTTATAACCAATAGTGCAAGCTATTAGGAACAAAAATCTCAATTATCTCTATATTATCAGATAGTTGTCAATTCTATGTTATGCTCCTGAGTTTGATCAAGGACCCATTGATTCTCTTCACCACTTCGATCTAATCTACGATCTGCCAACAAACTTAGATTAAAAACTCCTCTTTCCTCACATTTTCTTTCTCCTCCAGTCTATTCACCTCCTCTGCGTTCACAGCTCTACCGCACGTCAAGAGAACAGTTGCACTATTAGCTGAAAATCTAGGATAGGATGCTCCACTGCTCACATGTTGGATTGATGGAAAATGATATACATGGTATAGTTGATAGTGACAGAGCATGCTGGAGAATTTTTGTCTAGAAGGGTCAGGACGCAGATAGAAAAATTTTGATTAGGGAGGTTATTAATTCAATTGTATGGTTTATTGGATTCAAATATATTAGGTTAATTGAATATTAAAGAAAAAATTAACAATTTGACATATATTCTTACTTAGTAAAAAACTATCAAAATAATATTTTTTATATATCAAAAATAACAATAAAATAAATTTCAAAATAATAGATAATCAAGTCAATGAAGAGAATTTTTTTTTACGGGACTTCATATTTTTAAAATATTTGCACAATTTTTTCATTATACATGATATTAAAAAAAATTAATAAAAATAATCAAAAACAATCTCGTGAATGTCCCGAAATTATATCTAAGAAAATCAAATTAGTAAAAATTTAGCTCAAAGAAAAATATTTATTTTTTAAAATCCAGAAAGATCAATTTCCTCAAAACACACTCCCCAAGCGTCACTCAGGTCTGCCCCTGAGGAGGGTTGAGAAATGAACATACAATATCATTGATAAATTTTTCATAATTTCAGTTTTTTTATCCTAACGACTACCACCGAATTTTTAGAAAATTTTGTTGTCACTTGGTATCGACCATGATATAATTTGTCACAAAAGAAATACAATACGTCGAGACAAGCAATATTAGGATGTGCCTTTATTATTAAAAAAATCTAATCTCTTATTTTAATAGAAAATCATAAACAAAATGACTCTACCAGTAGAAAAGTTTCCGCAAAGAAAAAGATGTTATTTTTATTTTAAGTACGTGCTATCTCTAATTTATAAAATTGCACTTTAGAATCTTCATTTTATATATATAGTTGGATCTCGGACAATATAGGTTATAAGCTTCATTTGTATAATCTTTGACAATTAATTTTTAAATAAATATTAAAAATAGAAAAGGCAAAGTTCATATATGGGTTTTATATTAGTTTTATGGCGATCTCCAATTTCATGAAATTTAATTATCATTTGATAGTCCATAAAAAATCAATGTTAATTTATAACGGTTTCACTTGAATGGTCTTTGATGCATTATAAAATGATAATGAAATTTGAGTCATAATCAATTGCCAATTACTAGAACACATATCTATAATTTTTTTCTATTTTTAAGATCTTTTTGAAATGTATTTAAATATCCATTGCCAAGAATGTTAAAATAGCCATTGTCAAACGATCCCTTTCCTTATATATATGACAATTGAAGAGATTAAATTTTCACAGAAAAATCATGGATTCTGAAAAACTACTGTTTCATCAAGATCTAACTATTAACTATTACAATTAAGATATATGTTATATCATATATTATTTGTTTTAATTCTTGGATTTTTTTTTACTATGTGAATGAAGCATATTTCAAAACTTTAACATCTTTCATTAAATAAATTGTACAAAAAATAAACATTTTTTATGCATGCCTTACAGCCAAATATGTGCGTAAAATATAATACACCAGACTATCAACTCATATATTTTCGGAGATAGTAACAATAACTCATTTGTCAAGTTAAGATATTTCGTTAAAAAAATATAATATAAATATATAGATTATAGATATAAGGGAAAAAAACTCACAAAACCTGCTGTTTAGAAAGTTACACGAATTAAAGAAAATTGACTCCTTGCCTCACAGTTGCAATAAGACTAAATTATTAAGTGATTTTAAAATATATAAAATTATCATAAATATCAAAAACTATTTAGATTTATTGGACACTTAGTAAAGTTTATAAATCTGGTGAGGGGGCCAATATACATATATAGATTTCAAATTCATGAGGGGTGATATGGGCCCCACTTGCACCTCTCCCTCCCCCTTGACTATTGGTTATGTTTTTTTTAAAGTAGACCCTCATCTATTAATTGGTTAAAGTGCTTGATGACACTCCGCAAGTGCTGTAGTTTAGTTATTATAATTCAATTTCCAAAATGATATGACTATTTTCATACCAAATTGATTTTTCGACTCAGAGTGCTTTTTAAATAGAGATGTTTATATTAATTTATTTATTCTTTATCTTATTTCATATGAAAACAAAATGATTATAACATATTACGTAACTATATTATAACTTATTTTCAAAATTGTGTAGTCATTTTCATGCTGCAAAATTGATATGGTTTTTTGACTGATATGTTTTAAATAGAAATAATATATTAATTTACTCTTTTTCATCTTAATTTTATAGGGAATAGGACTATAGGCGCAGTTCAAACACACAAATATTCTCTTGGAGAATTTTTTATCTATTTTTATTCATTTTTTATTTGTGTAATGTAAATGTAGCTCGTCTCACAGTAGTTACATAACTCACTGCAAGATTTATGATGTTTTGGATTTTAAGCTTCAGTCAAAGGACAATTACATATTGACAAGCACTCTGATCCGCAGTGCAAAAATGATTATTTTGGCATGCATATATAAGGATGAGGGCATAGATAAGGATGTCACTGAAGAAGAACTGGGGCGATATTGTTTTTGGTATGCATAATTTCATTTCATTTTTATTTTCTTTTTGAATAAATGGTTTTATTAATAGATCTTCTTTTACAGTCGAAGAAGATGCCGCTGCATGGATAGCAATGCGAGTTGATGAAGAATTCGACCTTTAGTCTAGAGTTGGATGGTTATATTGAGGATGTTATAAATATTTTTTTTTGTTAATCAAGATTTAAATTATGGGATCAATTTTATATTTAACTATAGTATTTGTATTGTTGTTTGTACCAGCTTCTAATTGGTTTGAATCTAGCTTTAAAATTTTTTAAGCAAAATAGGTGTTTAAGAAAGAGGAGTTCGAGATAGCAAATATGAAATATGTGCTTTGCCATCATGCAATACATACAAATTAGTGGATCTTGGTCATGCCCTCTTCCATATACAAAATTTCATAATAGTCTTCGTAACTAGAGGTGGCAATCGCAAGGCTCGGGCCGGGTTCTGGTTCTGGTCCTGTCCTGTTCGGGTTCTGGTCCTGCTGTCGGGTACAAGACTTTCTAGAAGAAATCGGGTAAGCTCAGTCATCGTGGCCTGTCGGGCCTGCCTGCCGACTCATGTCGTGTTTTTTCGTATCGTTCATAGACTTCGATTCGATTCAAGGCCATTTGATCTCGGGTCGTCTGAACTGGTCCTGCCTGGTCCGCCTTGACTTTCTTAAAAATCGGGTCCTGCCTGCCCTGTCCCAAGGGTCGGGCGGGTTTGTTTGGTCCGGCCGGGTTCTCGCCACCTCTTATTCAGAACTATTTGATACTCTGTTCAATTGTTTACTTCTTTTTTATAACTGTAATATTTATTACTTGCAATAACTCATTTATTTTTAAATCTTTTTACAGGTAGTACAAAATTGTTGCACACCATGTAATTGAAACAATTCTCAAAACTATGATGAATCATGTCGGTGTAGATAAACAAAGCACAGAACCATTGTAGGGAAATAGATGAATATGGTTTAGTGCTAAATTTTGAAAGATATATATATATACATATATAGTTTGTTAACTCGCATAACATTTTTTTGTATTTCCTTAGTAAATATGTTTGAGTTATTAGTTGCAAGGTTTGTATGTTTTTTTCTAAGAAAAGTTCTAGGTTATTAATCATAGATTTAATATCAAATATTATTCACTCTTTAATGCTGAATTACAAACTTTTAGTACCTTTGACTAAGAACTTTGAAAATCAAATGTTGTTCACTACTATATTCTGTCTTGTTTGTACTCAGAGTTATAGTGAGGACAAGATTCTAGATAGGTCTAGATATTGGGTTATAATTGGATAGAGAAATGTAGTGAGAAGCTTTTCATGTTTATATATAAGCTTTTTGGTTATATATGTAACTTTTTCTAAGGCTGCATTTGAAAATTTATCTTTTTTTCTTTTTGCATTTGACATGAATTTATTATATTTATATTTTTCTGTAGAGGTGTAAGATCCATCAACTATGGAGAGTGACATGATATAAGCCACTCTAAAAGGTCTGCACAATCTATAAGTTTGATTTTATTATTTTATTTTTTGGGATGTTGGTTTTAAGTTCATAAGATGAAGAAAGTGACAAGTTAGCACTTTTGATACGTTTTCAAGTGTTTTCAAGTTGTATATGAATTTTCTTTTCCTCTTTTTTTAACTTGATATGGTATATGTTAATTTCCTCTTTTTTTCATTAATGAGTTTGCATTCTTGTTCGGTTATATTGAGAGTCGTGTATTACTATTTTGTTATGATTTTGTGTATGTGAAAATTTTGCTATTTATGTCATGATTACAAAGATATTAAATAATTATACTTGCTGAAAGTAATGGTCTTTACTATTAGAAAGTTATTTTTTATAAATTAGTATTATTAAACATATTTTTATTGGTTCTATAGAGAATTAGAGATGAAAGCTAATCCTATTAAGAAACAATCTTTATTGCAAACACACTGTGCGATCTCACATAAGTCGAGTTCCCAAAATAAAATAAAATAAAATAAAATAAGAGAAAAGAAAAGAACGATTGTTGTTTTTCGATTGGAAAGTTTATGAAAATGGTTGTTGTAGTGGGTTGTGGATACGTAGAAGAGAACAAGGTGTATGACCAACCAATTTTTGGCGGATTACTACTTTTAGCATTTTTAGCTTTATACTTCTACCACATTAATTGTATATAGTTGATAAGACAATTTTAAATATACTATTCATTAAATAAATTCTTAAAATTGATAATTATTTTGTATTTCTCTGCGCGACTGATACATTAATTGGCACAACATTATTTATAAATTCGTTGACACTCTTCAAAAATGATGGAGATGTGAGATAAAGATGTTGCAATCATTACTTTCATGGGTTATGCATAAAATATCATCCATCAATAGTCATAGCAGATCGTTAAATATATTATATTAGATATTTTGGAAAGTCTACTGTGCAAACATTTTAAAAGCCTCTCAAATGAAGTTTCTTAAAGCCCAACTTTTTGAAGCCCAAAATAAACTCCAACTTTGCATCATTAGAAGAGTGAAGCAAAACGGGGATTCTAAAAAATGATTATTCACATCCGGTGTTATAGTTTCTCTGTTACACAAACTTCACATGTAATTTGAATCGTTCATCATTAATCTGGCAAATCTCGATCAAAATCTCCCACTCCAAAGCCACCCACAATGAATCATGAACATACGTCCATTAGATCTAACTCAAACGATCCTTATGATCAGAACTATGACAGCGGATTGGAATATGGGACTAATATTTCGTTATCCGATGAAGTATCTCAATAATTATACGATTCTAATTCATCCCGCTATGGCAAGAAGATAAGCCTGAACATTGACCTATAAGTTACTTTCATTAATTCGGCATTTTTTTGTTATTTTGATGGGAATATTTAAAGGGACGGTCCTTGCTAGAAACCTTGAGAAAGTAAAATCGTACCCGCATTTCTCTGAGGATAACGATTTATACCATCATTAAATAAATGAGAACACCTTTTGGCTTTTAGTACGTCAAACTTCTCTAGCTAGGCAAAGATATGGTGTTCAATCTTTTACATGAAATATACAGGTGGGCGACATCGCAAGCCATCTTTTTGTAACTACTCTTCAAATCCTAATAGACATATACATGGCAAAGTTCCTTTCTTTCTGCTTTACAGATTGGTATACTGATAATACAACAAGATCATAAATAATGTGTTAAATTTCATCTCCGAGATGATATTAGATCACAAATTATTTACTATTCTCATCTTCTAGTTAAATCAAGGATGGGTAGATAGATATTACTTTGCCATTTTGGTAAGGTTCTAAAAAAAAAATTGCTCACACTGGACGGCGCACAAATATTCTGTTTCCAAAATTCCTTGCTAGTTTGGCAAAACAGTTATTATTAATCTAATCCACATCTCATTATTAGATTCTCCCGGGTACTAAACTAAAAAGCAAATTAAGTCTCTCTTTTTAGCATGTGAACAACCGTCTCCTTTTTATATATTTCATGAGCTGGATATGTATTATTTTATATATCTGCCTACCAAATTAAAGTGCCATACAACTATGCTGTACACAGAGTTTGATGCTAACGAAGTTTCGGAAATGGTAATTCACACACTAATTAAGAAATATAAAAATAAACTCATTAATTCAAGAATCAGATATTTGAGGTTCATTTTTGTACTTCAGTAGTTAGATGCGAAGTGCAAAAATATTTTTGTACCATATCATATTTTTTATTTCTTAATTTAAAAGATCAATCTAACCGTTCAACGTCATCTTCATACTAAAATATGTTTGAAAACTAAATTTTATATATATATATATATATATTTTAAAAATCGATTTTCTTTTTAGGAGTAAAAAATGCATGCATTTAGCTTATGATTTTTTAAACAATAATGATTTTCTATCAATTGAAAAATGAAAAATATTTCTTAAAAATATAAAATTTGATCTCCAAATATGTTTTAATAATGGAGAATACATTAAATCCGGTTGTATTAATATTTTGAAATTTAAAAATAAAAAATATAACATAAAATATAAAAGACATTTTGTGCTTCAGCAACTCACCGCGACTGCACCGTAACATAACTTATAATATACTTATAAAATGAAAACCGACTATATATTTTTATTCAATGCAAATCATCACACAACTATAGCAATTACTATATGACTACTATTACAATTTTACAGGGAAAAATAAACTTAACTTCCTTTCACATCCCTAATATCTAAAAGTCTAAAAATACAAAAGGAATGATTTTAATTAGTAAGAAGTAAGTAACAGGTACAAAATTACAAACCTTGTATACTGCATGTGATCTTTATTTACATACAGATAACAACAGACGAAAAAAAGAAAACAATCCAACCAAAAAATAGTTTTCCACTTACACAATATATACTAAAACATCAAACCTAGTGGATATATATGATTTAAGTTCTTTAACTTGATGCTGCTTCAGAAAAATTTGAGTTGAACTGAATGATGAACTTACCTTCCTCTATTAAGCATCTCTTTTACTAATTCAAGAATTGAATTCTAACCTCTTGGATCTTGAGCTGTTCCTTGAACTGATTGATGAGAAATCATCCAGCTCTGGCATCGACCCCTTCCTCCATCACCACATCTCTCCCTCTAAAAGCTCCTCCTCTGCCTCACCTTCATCTCGTCATCACCGGTGTCTCCCATCGCTCACTGTTTTCTTTCATTTTCTTCATCTTCTTCAGCCGGTCGGGGCAGACGACTCCGAGATGGCTCCTTCCGCAATGTGGTTCTCAGTACTGGTAGCCTGTAGGTACACAGTATCAGAGTCCTCTGTCTTGACTTGCTTGTCGGTTTGAATTTCTCAGATCTGAAGTGATACAGGTTAATTGATTTGAGGCGATCTAGTATATGGAGGAGTGTACGCGCCAGAGGAGGAGGTGAAGGTGTCGGGATAACTGCAGTACCATAGTCGGCACCTGATCCAACAGACGTCAGGATGAGGGTTCTGATTCCGGTTGGCATAGGGTTAGGGTTTGAGATTGTGGCGGGAGAAGAGCAGAGAGGTTCTGTGGGGATTTCCCCAGAGCGGAAACGGTGGAGGGTGAAAGGAGCGGAGGCGCTTCTAGCACTGGAGAAGTGGTGCGAAGGAGAGGAAAGTGATGTGATAAGCTCCGGCGTAGGAGGCTCCGGAGGGATCCGGTTGGTGGCTACGCTGGTGGTGGCGGGAGGGAGAGAAGGCGATGGTGAAGATGACGAGGTTTAGGAGGAGGAAGAGAGTGGCATGGGGTGAGGAAGGAGCTTTCTATCGATTGGCAACATGTCCATCCATCCTCTCCTCTTCTGCTTTGGTGAAGGCGACAAAACGAAGGAGAAACAGAGAAAGGATATCGATGGAAGGTGCTGATGGAGAAGAGGTGAGGAGTGAGAGGTAAACAAATGAAATGAAATGGAAATTTAAGAGGTAATTATCGGGAGGAGCTGTGGTGGAACTGTAGCACTGTGCCAAGGAGGTCGTCGTGGTATATTCTAGCATGGCAGAGGTCACGTGGCGCGCAATTAGCGGCTTACGCAGCAGAGAAATTCGCGCGCTTGGGAGTTCGGACGGATGAGAAATCCAGTTTTTGTTATATATAATATTATTAATAATATAAGTGATAATAACAAAATTTTATGAATTTTAGTGAGCGGTGTAAACATATTAATAATAACGCATTTGCTTGTATCAATGTCAATGACGATCTATTTTATTTTAGAATTTTAATTTCATCACTCTTATTATTAATAATATAATTATTATAAATATTATATATAAAAAACTATGAGAAATCCTAAGTGATTTATCAATTGTGATTTGCTAACATTTATAAATTTATCCTGCATTTTGATCGTCTATGCTGCGTTTGTATGGTTACTGTTGAGCTAAATGACGAAGACCACAAAAAATAAAGTAAATGAATTAGTAAATTAGAAAGAAATCCAATTTGAAATTATAATGGAGATCTTAAATTATAAAAATCAATGATAATGATATTGATAGTAATCATGATGAGAATAATGAGAATAATAATAATAATAATAATAATGATAATGGTGATGATGATAATATTAATAACAATAACCGTTAACTCAAAACAATATAATATAATTATATAGGTGACATAATAAGTAACTAAACCACAGTAGAAGATCTGATTTCTTTTAATGGAGAATTTTAATAGAAAAACTTCGGGAGTCGCTATTATTTATTTGAGATTGAATTTTAACGCAATTAAAATCTTGAAATGTTTGATGGTTCAATTATTTTTTTTTGTCATTCCTAAGACTTTTTTTTTTTTGTTGTATCCGTACTTTTAATATTTTAGCATGTTGAAGTCAACTTATAAGTAAGCATTTAATTATTTTAGTCAACCTCGTTCCAAGATTGCGAAAGAGAAAATTCCGGTAAATTCTGATAAAAAAATTTTATTTCTCAACCGTTTCAAAAACTACTAATGTCTATATTATCAAATTAAGTGAAAAGATCGTTAATTTTGATAAAAAAGAGTACAAAAAAGTCAAAGGATAAATAGTATTTTATTACTCTTTATTGATAGATAAAAGCATCTCCTTAGTTATTTCTTTGTTTTATTCTTATGCTAAACACAATGTTTCAAACTTATTTCCACAAAATTGTTGGACATGTCAAGGGATCACTTGACAATTGTTGTCTTGATAATCTTGATAATAAATTTTCAAATAAATATGAAAAAATCTTAAAAATAAAAAAAATCTGGATATGTTCTTCTACTTATAGATTGATGGTGATTTAAATTTTATGTAATTTTATTATTATTTGATAGTTCATCAAATACCGTCAAATTATAATTGTTACAAATTGTATATAATTTTGATGGTTCTTGATGGAGTATCAAACAATAATAAAATTGTATGAAATTTGAATCATCATCAATTTATAAATAGAATAATATATTCATAAAAAATATATTTTTATTTTTTTTCACATTTATTGAAAATTTTATTATTAAAATTGTCAAAATAACCCATTGTCAAGTGATAGAGAACAGCTGCAAAATGGCCAAATTAGGATGGAATGATGATGGAATGGATTGATGTGCTCCAAATTTTCAGATCATATGAGGCAGATTCTAACTACTGACCAATGGAGGTGGTGAGTATGCCTTGTACTTTAAAAAAGATCACAAGTTTTACTAGTAAATTGGGATTAACCCATGAGCATACTTCTATTTCCTCATACTAAAGTTTTGAATTAGACATACATTATTTCCACATGGTAAATAACAAAATTCTCTGATAAACTTTATATCATACTTCTTAAATCGCATATGATATTTCCATAATTTCCTAAAAATGTTACATTTACTTTAATATTTAAATCATCATAAATATTTGATTATTTCAGTAACGATTTCATAACAAAATTTTACTTGTTGGTCCAATATAAATAGTAATAATTACCTGGTCTAAAAATGCACTTATTTCAAACAAAGTAACAATACTTTTCTAGCTAAAGTAATAACACAGGAGCGGAGTCACACAGTCACACTGTGACAGGGGTTGGACAACTAATTCATCCTGAATTCTCTGCAGTATGTGATCACCACTGTGTCAGTTTGAAGTGCCCTTTGATTTTCTGTTTCGGCCCGTGATTATATATTACTTTTGCCATAGAACGCAAGAAACAATCTCTCCAACGCATAAATGATTGTGAGTTTACGTTTTCATCATCTTTGGTAAAATCAAGTCCACTACGTAGACATTCATAACATGCTCTACCGTAATTCTTTGCGGATAATCCAAATTTTGATTTAATAGTACATTTTAACATAGGATCATCATACTTGTTCAACTTATCTCTTTCAGATTAATATAGGACCACCATACTTCTTCCAAGCGTAGATCTCGTAAGGTTTTGAAACTAAAAACGTTACCTACAATATAAGTTGGGGGGTAATTAAGCCATGGAAGAGGTGATGATTGACGGGAGATAATGGAAGAAGAAGAGAACTTGACAGATAAAAGAGAGGAGGGTAGTGAGCTATCTTGCTGGGCCACAAGCTTCTTTTATTATGTTTAGTTTATTTTTTATATGTGAGCTTGGGGCTTGTACGGTACAGAAGACAATAAAACAGTTGAATATTTCACAGATCCACCAGCATACAAGCACTATATAAATAAGCACGATTAAATGATGTACTAGAGTTATAAAACAATAATTAATATCATGTTTTATATTTCATTCATTTCTTTGCAATAGAAAATTATCTCTTCACAATTACATCCAAACAACTTCAATTGTTTGAGTAAACCTTCTAATGATGCATTAAATTGTTTCTTTCGTGTGTTAAATTTTTTTCTAACTTAAAAGATGCTCCTAACTTGACCTTGCTTAACATGAAATTAATTTTCTCAAATTGTGATATGGAGCACTACTTTAAGAAAACACCCAACATTAAGAAAGATTTATACGATTATGTTCATGCTTGATAACGAAAGGTTTATGAACACTAATATTTAGAATTTGAAAATTAATGAAGAAAGACTTGTTCTCTTGTTTAGGAGTATTCTCACGTATATAAATATTTTGTGCATAGTTTGGGCTCTGTAGCTGAATTTATATTAAATTATATAAAAAAATGTTTGTTGTACTTTTTAAAATGAATATATGTACTGCTATGTATATGCTATATGTTAATTATCAATACAAATTTGTATATATAATTGACTCATATACATGAACTTATGATGTTTACATTCAAAAAATATATTTTTTAATTTTTGCCCACCCCAATAAGTTTTCTGGCTCCACCCTGAGTACATATTGCGTTCTTTTTTAAAAAAAAACATAACACTTAATATTTAAAATAATATATATTGTCAACTATTTTGAACTAAAATGTACAATTTTCTATGTCTCTGCTAAAAAACGAATGGCCGGTTTGCTTAACACTAAATTAAATTAGAGCTCAGGTATGCAAAATCCCACACTAAACTCATTTTGATCGTTGTGAAATTTATTTGTCTGTCACTTGAAACATAATATAAAGAGTGAATATTTACCTAAAGCTCAAAAAAAGTGAATTTAAAAATCACGTGTCAAATAACGCTTAATGAGTTGGTTTGACTGCGCTTATGCTATTTTTGAACAGAAATTATTACAGAAGAAGACAAGCTTTGAAGCCATCCTGCCAACTAGAAACTAGAAAGGAACCTTCCCTGCCAATGCTGACAAGGCAGGGCCCCATGCTGGTTGTTGTTGCCGCGTTATTTTATATATATATATATAAAAAAAGATAAAGCACAAAGTTATCGCATGACATAAGACAACTCAAAAGGTAACCCCAAACCAGATAGGATTATATTATAATTTAATCAGTATAGAGGACCGATTTTTAGTTTAGTGAAAATGAAAATAATCTCACTGTGAGAGGTTATAATTTAAACTCTTCATCTTTATTTTAAGTAAAGATGTCTTATCAAGTATGAGAGGTTCGGCTTGACTCAAGCCAGCTTCCAAAAAAGGCCCATGAAAATGAAGTGAAATCAAGGTATGTTTTCTAATTGAACCTCGTTATAATTCATATTTGCAACGAAGACTGTACTCCAGAGCGATGGGTTTATATGGCCTTTGGGCCTCAACATCTGCACCGCAATTTTGGAATTTTAAACTTTGGGCCTCGAAATTCTTACATGGATTAGGACAGCTTTCACAGGAAAAAGAAATTGTCTGGGTGGGAAATAACTAGTTGTATGTATAGCTGATAGCTCTTCCCTTTATGGAAATAAACGTACAACAAAAATTAATTACATTTCAATAGAAAAATATATATAATATATTTCAGAATTGTTCCATAATCAAAGTGACTCTAGACAAACAAACTAACAAAAAGAGAAGATAATATAATTTATCTTTGCATGCATTGGAAGGGATGGTAAAGAGTTCGAAGTTACAATCAGAAATAGTCCGTACCTATAAGGTTATAACAATAAGAAAGGGGCAAGATAATAATTCACAACGGGAGTGTTTGGCACTCAAACTAATAACAAAAAGTTGGAATAGAATAAATTATTCGAATTTAATTAATTTGCCAAACTAATTTTAGACTAAGTATATAAATATGGAATAGTGTTAATCCCAGATACCAACTTATAGGTAATACCGGATTAGCTCCTCATTTTAATAGCGATTATTGTTTGATTATATTATATTATATTATTATATTATGATTATGATTATGATTATGATTATGATTTAGTATTATTATATTATATTTATGATTATAATTTATTATTATATTAATAATATTATTATTATTTATTATTATTATTAAATTATTATTATCATTATTGTTATTATATTATCGTTACCATTAGTATTATTATATTATTTATTATTATTATAAATATAATTTTAATATTATATTATTATATTATGAATATAAATATAATTATTTTATTATTATATTATTATGATCAAGATTATTATTATTATATTATTATATTATGATGATTATGATTATGATTATGATTATTTTTTATTTTTTATTATTTTATTATTTTATTATGTTATATTATATTATTATATGTTGATTATAGTGATGATTAATTTATTATTATATTATTATAATTATAATTATTTTTAATTATTTTTATGATTATGATTATACTTTTATTATTATATTATTATGATTATGATTATGGTTATAGTATTATGATTATGACTATAATTATTAGTATCATTATTATGATTATGATTATTATATTATAATTATATTATTAAAATTATGATTACTTATTATTATTATATTATTATAATTATGATTGTAATTATAATTTATTATTATTATATTACTATATTATGATTATGTTTATATTTTTATTATATTACTATTATAATATTATTATTTATTATTATTATTTTTTATTACTTTATTATTATTTTATTATGTTGTATTATATTATTATATGATGATTATAGTTATGATTAATTTATTATTATATTATTATAATTATTTTTATGATTATGATTATATTTTTATTATTATATTATGAAGATTATGATTATGGTTATATTATTATGATTATGACTATAATTATTATTATCATGATTATGATTATGATTATTATATTATTAAAATTATGATTACTTATTATTATATTATTATAATTATTATTGTAATTATAATTTTTTATTATTATATTACTATATTATGATTATGTTTATATTTTTATTATATTACATTATAATATTATTATTTATTATGATTATTTTTATTACTTTATTATTATTATTATCTTACTATTATGATTATTATTTTACTATTATTATTATTATCATCATCATTATTAGTATCATAATTATTCATATTTTAACTATTCTCGAGTAACAAGCGCCAAACGATATTTCCGCTCTTCCGAATAGTCAAAAATACCACTCTTCTACCACTTTTCCAAAAAAATATTATTCTATCGCTCTTCCAAAGCTATTCCTTGATTTGCCAAACGGACCAACGTGATTTGGTGCACAAAATCTCATCAATTTCAAAGAGAAGCGCTATTTCAAGAGTAATAATTATGATATTGAGAACTATGTTCTCAATATTATAATTATTGCTCTTAAAATAACGTTATCTATGTCCTATTTAAGAGTAATTATAATATTAAGAGCTCTTCCAAATTGAGGCTCTTATTTTCTCCTCCCCAATCAAGAAAAAGGCAAATTCAAATTCCGGTTCTTTTTCTCCTCCCATTTGAAAGAAGCATCCTAGTCAAAAGGGTGTGATAAAGAGAAATTATCTGCTTATTCAATTTCTGATTTGCCCATCTTTCTCTTGCTACTAAAACCTGTCAGTAATTATTGAATCCAGACACACTTGAGTACTTGAAAAAGAGGGAGTGTGTTTATCATAGTTAAGTGATTAAATATTTTATAATTTCGAGCCTTGAGTAGGTTACTATAAATTTTGTTTTGTTCTTTTAACAATTTTTAGTAACACTGATTACCCCAATTCAAAGTCCTAAACCAAGAGGGGGGGGTATATCTAAGCTTTAAAATATTAAAAAAAAAAGAATAATAGTAAATTTAGAATGCGTCACAATCAAAGAGATTCATGACAAAGACAAATTCGTCCATGCGTAGCCGCACAAAAATACTTTTAATTATTTAATTATAATTAATACACTATAGTGTAGGCGAGCTAAACCAAATCAAACAGCAATAGAACACCCAAATACTATTCAACACCATCATTTCTCCATCCTTCAAGTTGAAAAGTGATACTCATCACCAGTCGTGCTGCACGAACGGACGGTCCTTGAATTATTAAGGATTTTTAAATTTCAAGTAGTATAGATTTCGAAGCACATCGAACAACCAGCGCACTGTGTTGTATGATGTGGCGTAGCAGATGATAGCAATTTATTGAAAAAAAACAGCTATAACCTAGTATTTATAGCTAGCAACCCTGATTATATTTTTATTTGTTTATTATTATTATTATTATTCCTCATGTGCATTTTATGTGGACATGCAATTTGCAAAAAGTATTTTTTTTTCATTTTTTTTATTTTTAGAAAGAATTATTTTTTCACACAATCTAATTTTTACAAAAATATCAAGGACCGAAATAAAATTTTAGTTCCTTTACATTTTTTTATCTTTTATACTATTTTAAGTTATAAAACACAACAAAAATTTTGGTTCTTTAAATGAATTGAAATTTTATCTCAGTCCCTTCTAGTTTGTGTAAAAAAAATTATCATTCTAGATTCCGTGAAAGAAATGTTATCCTTTCTAAAAAAAAAATTTGACATTTTTTATCCTTGGATGGTGCCCCATATTTCTGTTATTGCCTGCCAACGTTTCTCATGCTGCATCAATTTCACGAAGAATGTTCCAATAAATTCTTACTAATTTTGATGGATAATTCCATGCTTATCTTTTTGCAGTTTTTGTTATATAGCTTGAACAATAAACTTTTCACAGAAATGACTGGAATGAAAGGTACCTTAGCGGGCGGCGGATGACACTTTCATCCAAAAGTTGTTTTGAATTTTAAACTTTTTAAAAGTAAAATATGAATTACTGATTTTATTACAATATGCCAGCACATTAAAGGTATATTTGGTGGCACATAATTTGGTGGGAATTTGATGGGTTTTATTACTCATGGATGTGTTTTTCTTGTATCCTTTCGGCAGCACTTTTTTCATTTGGGATGGGGCACAATTATCCACTCAAACCCATCATCCATATATAGCATATAATAGTGGAAAATAAACAATTAAGTCGGACTAAATTTTTTTTTTCCCAAAGAGAGAAGATGACGCTGGAACCAAAAAATACTTCATATGTGGATCCCATACCCAATAAAAAAAATTGCAAAAGAAACGAGGCCTAAGGGTTTTTTTTTTCCCCAATACATCATACATCATTTAGTAATTTACGAGCCAAAATAAATAGATCAGATTAGTCGTAATGGAGAAGTTTTGAGTATATTCAGCAACCGAATCACTTAGAAAATGAGCTTGTAAAAATTAGTACTTTGAATATCACAAAGGATATATAAAAGATAATTTTTTATGTTTATTTTTATTTTGTTGTATTTTAGAACGAATTGTTGTGTTAGAGGAGAGGAGAATAGGGGCTCTCAACGACTATTATTATTTAGTAAAGATAAAGTCTGAGCTATTTAATTTTAAATGTGTATAATGAATTTTCATTCGGTTTTTGAACTGCCTTTCAAATAAAGACATTATCTTTTATAACTGAATCAAAAGCTGCCTCTCATCTGACTATGTAAGATATTTATTCGTTTAAGATAGATTTTTGCAGAATTGAACAATCAACTTCTTTGTTAACAAAATAAATAAATAAACGATAGTACTCATTACTACGATTCATATCTTCCATAAATCTTTCTCCTAATGACATGAATCCCCAAATTGCATGCTTTTCTATACCGACATGATATCCCTGAATTAAAAAAAAAAAAAAAGAGAATGGTAAAATCTTGAATCGACCCTTGTTGGTACAGATCACAACAGCTTACCACACAAGGAAAGGAATAAAATTTCAAGCACGACAAACTTTTCAGTGAATTTCATTTCAAAATTTTAGCTACATGGTTTCCATCAAGTTGACTATAGTATATTTATTTCACTTTAAATTGACGTTGGGTTACATTCACGGTCATTCGAATAAAAAAATGGTTCGAAGGGTTTCAGAACCGTCGATTTTGCATCGATATTCGAAGTGATCATTGAAAGTGCGAATCTCAAACCTCAAGTTTTGTTAAAAGTACGAATATCGATGCAAAATCGACGGCTTTCGAACCCTTCGAACCAATTTTTTCGTTTCCTCGAAAGACCTGTGAACTTAACTCGAGGCCCTTTAAATCAAGCCCATATCTTAGGCGTGATTTGAGCTTGTTCTAGCATAACTTCATCAATTACGTTCGTACAAATTTTCTAATCCACTTTGAATGCCTATGTATTAGCTTGACAATTTGACAATAAATTTATTGTTTTTTTAAAGCTTTAATTTCATGAATAAATTTATAATTCTTCTAATTCTTTTATAATTTTGCAATTTGTTTACGTCGAATGTAGATATCATCTATAGATCGATTATTCCAATTGTTTTCTACTATTTTCACTAAGGCTCAGATTGTGTTTTGGGTTGATTTCTAAAAGATCTATTTAATGTAGTTAAAATATTCAATACAAAATAATTTTACAAAATATTATTATAAAATTTAGGTAAAAAATTATTGTTTTTTTTTCAAAATGTTGAAATCATTGATTAGCTGTACAATAATAATTTATGTGAAAAAAATAAAGCAAAATTCTTTTTCTTTTTTGAGATAATAATAGGCAAGTGTCCACATTCTTCTTTTTTTGAAAATATAAGATGACCAGAAAATTATGACTTATGAGACTCTCTTTATATACAGCATGCCAACATTACCCCTTCAACTTCATCCAAAATGGCACTGTAATAAAGATGCATTCATTTCCTCGTGAAAATTTAGAAAAGAAATATTGCTCGAAACATGATATAGTGACATAGTGTCACGACGGACCACAATGCCACGTGGTATCTCGCACTAGGAAAAAATGAAAAAAACAAAAGATAAATTAAAGAAAAATTGAATAATTTAATACAACAAATGCCACGTGGTATCACGCACTAGGAAACAATGAAAATAATAAATGAAAGAAAAATTAAATGATTTAATAGAACAATTGCCACGTGGTATCTCGCACCAGGAAAAAATGAAAAAAAGAGAGATAAATTAAGGAAAAAATTAAAATAATTTAATAGAACAAAATCGGACCATCCTGTCAAGTGTCAAGTTGCGCTATTCAATGAAATAATAAAACCTCCGGGTTAGACGGTGATACAAGCAGATACGGTGCATACGATATTGCCGTTGTACCATAAAAGTAGAAAACCGAAGGACAGGGTGTAGGAAGACCGGGTCTATCTGTATTTCGGGATGGACTAAAACGGAATCAAGAACTAAAGTGAGAGCATCTCTTTAACAAATGGTAGAGACCACCAACCATCCAACCCCAACCCCAACCAGAAACTTGGAAACCCCTACTCTCCCTTATTTTCTTCATTTAATAATGGCATCCTTTAGTTTGACCTTTGCCCCCCATACAAGAAATGTTAATACACCTCTTGTAACACATTAATGCTCGAATCAGGAGAGAATTTGACGTCCTCTAATAGTTTCCAAATAAAAAGTGAGAAATGTCTAATGATTAAATATTTTCAGTAAAAGACGATGATAGTTTATGAATTATTGTATACTATATTTACACATATGGATCAAAATGCGAGTACATGAATGTGGATATCTTTCTAAAGAATGTGGACATCATTTCTTCTATTTGATCCGTAATGCGAGTACATGAATGTTATCATTCTTTTAGGGAGCAATATAAAGATATCATATTTGATATCATCAATCAATATCATCTTATTATCCAAATTAAATGAGTTATTATTCACAACAATGAGTTGATTTATTCAACTTATTTGTACATTATATTGTTATTTAACTTAAATGAGTTATTATTTAGAATTGTGGATATTTGAATTCAAAATAGAATGCTATACATAATAAGTTGAATAAATTGAGTCGTTATTGTTAATAATAACTAGTTATCTTTAATACTAATATGTTATCGATTTAATATTAACTATGGTATTCCAAAATATTTTTCATTCTTTTATTTTTCACATGCACTATGAAAAAATTAGTTGGTATAACTTTACACACAGAAATTATGTGTACATAACTTTATGTTCAAATCAAATATGATATGTTTATATTGTAAATAAAAAAGTAGTTCTTGAGCCATTTAAAAAATGTCTTGCAATTTTGCTACTAAAAAAAAAAAAAATAAGTACGTAATTTTACACTAAAATTTCTAAAACAACTTAGCATGAAAAAATTCAATCTCTTCCGTAATGACGTACTTCTGGTTTTTTCGAAATAAGTGGCACAAGCCATCTGTTTCTATTAGTATAAACAAAAATTCTCATAGTTTATATATATTCAAGAACTAATTAAATATCAAAACTAATCTACTTATCACATCTGTAAAATTCTCACAAATCATACTTATTTTGTTATAAGCATAGGAATCACAATCGTTGTTGCTTGAAGAAAATACATGATATTATAAAAAATGCTAAATTGAAAAATGTCTTCCAGGTCCATACATTCCATGTAGATCTTGTCCATTTAAAGTTTTAAATTATATACCCATCAAACAAACAATTAAAACATTTGTTTTCAGTACTTTCTCTCTCGGAGCCCACTCTAGCGCCAAACCTTGACTTGACGAGACCATCTCTCCTTCCCCACGCCTCGCCTCGCCTCTCTCGGGCAAAAAAAAAAAAAAAAAAAAAAAACAGTGGAATCGCAACCAACCAAACCTTTAACCTCCGTGTAAGTAAGAAAAGATTCGGCCTTTCACCACTTCTGAAATCTCACAATCCCATCATTCCCGTCCAAATCCCACTAGTAACCTCAAAGTTCAAACCCTTTTAAACACAACACAGATACACACATACGCTCCCCCCTTCCCTGTCTCTTTTTAGTTCCTAACTTCCTACTCAATGTTTTTAGTATTTACTATTAGCAAATAACAATTAAGCACTCTTTACGCCTCCAATTCTTTATTCTCTCTCTCTTCCATCAGAATCTCTCTCTTTCTCTGTACCTCAGTGGAACATGATCACCTTTTTATGTGCTTATCCTTACCACGCAAGCGCCGACTTCGTTTCCGGTCATGGCTTTGCCTAAAGTTGCGTCCTTTATGGATTTTGATACAGAAGTCTATTTTTGATTTCGATCCATGAGAAGGAAGCGGAGATGGGAAGGAAGAAGAGACATAAGCTCGTTTCCGCATTTGTTCTCAGTTTGCTTGCGATTTCTTTGGCGATCTATGAATTCAGAGGTTGGTCATTTCTTTACTTCTTTTCTTAACAGAATGCTTTTGTGATCCCAATTGGTTGAATTATTTCAAATGTTCTGTGCTTGTTTTATGTCACTGTTTCTCAGAATTGGTAAAAAAAAAGTTGGTAAAGGATGTAGATTTTAATTAATAAGAGATCATGCACACGTTGTCCATTTTTCTCCGCTTCCCACTGAAAATTTAATTTGTTTCACATTTAAATAACAAAAATTGAGCTAATTTTAGCTGAAAGTTGCAACATTTTTGTGCCATAGTTACTTTCTTATACCATTCCTCTTAATAGCAAGTAGACAATCGCAAGCTTGAGTGGGAATCCTCTCCAGTTCACTTGTAACTGGACAACTCTCGTCCTGCAGTTATTAGTATTAACCATTTTTTTTCATGTATCTAATTTTTCATTTACTAGGAGAATTCACGATGCCTTCTGTAACTCCTCCAATTACCCGAAGAGAATTGATAACCCGACACACGATGGCTGCACCAAATGATGTTGGCATTGCCATTGATCGCTTACAGATGCTTTCCCCGTCGATTTCTCAGTTACCTGGTAATTTTATATTTTTGATTTGTAGACTTGGTAATTTTGAATTTCAGCAATTGGAACATAATTTTCATGTAGATCATAAATGTGAAAAATGGTGAAACTTGATGCAAATTTCATCTCATTTAAATGACTTGGAAGTTGTAGTGGTCCATATTTAATGACATCTGATCAGAAGATACCAAATGACATTCAAATTTGCTCCTCAGAAGCTCTCCATGAGCAAAATACATAATTACATATTCTGTTGGTATCGTTTTAGAGCCACATTTTCCTAGGAAATCTTAGACAATCAGTTTTAGTTAATTTTTATATCAGGAGAAGCTCCTAGTAACCCATCGGGCATGACAGAATTGGCTCCAACTGTGCAAGGCGCAGCCTCACCAATTCAACCTGTATCACCAGCTGTGCAAGGCCCAACACCAAATACTACTAGTAAGAACATAACCGCTTGTATTTTTCTTTTCTTTTTTAAATTATATTTTTACTGTCATTATTCACTGTAGATAAGGGCCTTTTTTCATTCTACCTGATAATGCCACCTTACATTAGTGCTCTAGATCAATTACTGAACTCAAATGGTCTGAACTATAAGTATTTATACAGGGTTTACTACACCCCCAGCAAATACCATTAGCAGAGTTTTGTATCATTTTCGGTTGCTGTCATGTAATTTATTATTATTTTTATCTGAAATGCAGTTGCACCCCCACCTCCTGTTCAACCGCCAAATGCTCCAAATGTTACAATACCATCTTCTCCATGTAAGTCTCTCTCCCCCCTCCCCTCCCACTCTCCCCTATTGCTGTGCTCCGTACTTGCCTCCCTCTTTCCTGTGTTCACTCTCCATTTAATTTTCAATGGACAGCCACAACTCCTATTCCGACATCTTCACCAGTCCCTTCCCCTCCATTGCTAAACCCACCTCCACTTGTTGCACCGTCTCCCATGGTCTCACAACACGTATCACCTCCTATAGAAAGCTCAGAACCAAAAGGTAAGCTCCTCTCATCTTTATACACATATCTTTTTAAGCTGTTGTAATCGTTGCTGATTATGTGGATGGTGGGTTATGATGTACAGACCATGCATTTTCTCCCGTTCCTGCATCTCCACCTCCAGAAGAAAGATTAACCCATATGTCAAAACAAAATTCTTCACATGTCGCGCCATCTCCCATGGTCTCACGACAGGTACAGAACCCGCAACCAAACGGTAAGCTCTGTCATTCCTTTTTTCTGAATTTCTGAAATTTTCTTTTCAGATTTTATGGTATATTGCTGATTATGTGCAATCCCTTGTCGTTCAAATAATGAAAACATTTAAGAGTTGTAACACTGTAGAATCTCCACCTTCAAAGGAAAACTTGAGCCATATATCAAAACCAAATTCTTCACATCTGGAAGTCCAAAGTACTGCATTCTTATTTGTTGTTGTACACTAGACATTTGTTATCCGGTCCTGAACCTCATCACTGCCAAATTCATCTGCAAATATAATGAACCAGTTTTCTAGGGCTGTGTACTAAGTAAGGATTCCTTCATTTCTTTGCAAAGAGCATCCAATATATTATTTTGACTAAATAGTACACTAGTCTGATACCCATATTTAATGCCCAGAGGAATTTAACGCATGACCCCTTGGAAGTCATCCTTTATTACTGGTAGCTGACCACATAGCTGCCATTAGCATCTTATTTGCAATTGATGTTCCAACATTGTTCAAGACTGCAACTAACTTTAATTAAACTTGAGATATTTGCAAATTACTTTCCATCATTATATTACTGTGATGAGACATATAGAATCCATCCCTATTGACCATACTGCCCGTCCTTTGGTTAGCTCTTTCCCTCAGTATTGAAATTAAAACCAAATTGAGCCAGTATGAGGTTGTTCTTTGTTCATAGTTCATACTGGCTGATCATAAACATACTTGATGGAGTTAAAGTTAAAAATTTTGGAGTAATTAGTCATCTTTCACTTGACCCTTGGCTTGACTACTAGGTCTTATAACAAGAGTTGTGTGTCAATTGCAAATTCATGAAATGTTTTCTGTTATTTGCAAGCAACCAAGCACAGTTTCTGGTTATAATTTACAAAATTCATAAGATCATGTCCGCGAAATTGAGATCTGCATACCAGTTGAACAATATGATGACATTTTATTTTTGCTTTGACAATAAAGAGCTGTATTTTGTTCCAGTTGCTTCTCCTCCAAGTGTTCCAGCTAGTTTATCGCCTGATAGCAATATAACATCAAGTACCAAAGGTACCATCAATGTCTTTCTTTTAGGTATCTAATCAGACTAAACAAATTGCTGAGAAATTGATTTCTTGTGCATTTTTACAATATTTCGTATGTGGTACTCAGGCCATGCCGTTTGTCCAACAGGAACTAGCATTCCTAATACCCCAGTTGCACCAAGCCCATTGAAAATCCCTACTGCTTTGTCACATAGTAATAGCTCATGGCACAGAGGTATGTCTTTTTGGTTATGTATGCAAGTGCTAAACTTTTATTGAGCATTTAGGGAATCTGGTGGCTGTCAAGGCAATATAAATTAGTGAAATAGTATTGTAAGCATTAGGTAGTTGCCATGAGATTATGTTCTGCTGTTTATCTGTGGGTGCTGGTATAAAATGTTGGAGATATATGTGTCAAAAATGTCTGTCTTTTAGCCCTTTTATGAAATGAGATTAATTTTCTTTCCTCTTTGGGATTTCTCCAGGTGCTGCACATCCGATCTCAAATGAAGGGACAAGTCATGCATTACCGCCTAATCATTCGCAAAATAATAGTATGTTTTCGTAAAACGTTCATCAGAACTTTCAAAAGCAAATCTGGAATGAGGCAGAAAGCTGCAATCAGTTTTTTTGTGTAATCAAAGCTAATCACTATTAAAAGATTGAGCATAATTCAAAAAGTACAATTTATCCAGTGAAAAGGTGCTATTAAAAGATTGAGCATAATTTTGAACTGATTCAGGTCAAAATTTTGCCCACCTTCGGGCCATTGCAGTTAAGTTTTTTAATGAATATGTGTACATGTTTCATAGTAATGCCTACAAGCGTGATTATTGTAGCTCTTTTTTCATGAATTGATGAACATATGCAGGAAATGCAAGTTCTTCAATATCAACCTCTCCAATCCATGCACAGGGCCCAGTTTCAACAGCACCAAAGATAACCTCAAGACATTTTTCTCATCATAACAATTCACGTGAAGGTTATTTATTATTTTTTTGTGTTCTATCATGGTGAATAATAATTATGTGCTCTCAAAGTTAAAACCCTACTTTCCTTTATTCATTTCGGTACAGCTGATGGACCATCAATAAGCCCTACTATACACCAAAGGAAGAATGCAACACACACTTTACACAGGTCTCAAACATCACATGCTGTGTCACCCATTAGAAGTGCACTTCCTGTAAGCGCATCCACGCCAGCGCCAGTGCCAGCGCCAGCAGTTCCATTTCATCAACGAAAAGGGAAAACCTCATATTCTTTAGGTTTGATGGTTACTGATGTTAGACGCAGCATAAACTGAACTTATTTCCTGTAATCTATATATGGAATCACATCTCATATCTGTAATTTCTCTCTTCAGCTCCTTCTGCTCCGCCAGTACCACCTAAATGGTGGCACAAGCACCATGTTCCATCTGTATCTGCACCTGGTAAGAGTACTTGTGAAACTTGCATCATTAGTTGGTGTAAAGTTAAATATGTTCTCTGTATAAACCAAACTAATGATTAACTACCCATCAATACCTTGATACTTTATAGTGCCTTCAATTTCACCATCTTCGGTACATTCAGCAAATGGAGAAGAGGAAGCCCCCTCTCCCTCCCCTCTCCCATCTCTACAAGAGATTTCCCATACATGCATCATAAGCATAGAGGTTTCTTATATTCTTTTATTTTGTTTAGTGCTTCCTTTTACTTTATTATATTTTTTCACAATGAAAATAATACTCTGTAGGAGCCCCTCATGCACCTGCTGGTGCCCCGATAGCTCTGCCCCAAACTATACATGCATTACCCCCGCCTCCACCCAATCAATGTATGTAAATTTTATTTTTTTTAATGAGAAATTTGAGAGAATGTAGGAAACATTTGCAAACTCCCAGCATTGTTTTTTAATCAGGATGTCAAAATCCTGAGATTTTTAGCATAATAGTGGAAGTTTCAAGTGAAGGTAGAATAGAGGAAGAATTTAAAAAGGCTGCTGCTTCATGTATTATTTGAGAAGCGACTGCATAATACCTTCTCTAATAGATGTATATATCTTTGTTGAGGGTTTTATTACAAATTATACCTTCTCTAATTGATTCATGTTTTTCTTAGATTTTATTGCAAATCATAATTAACATCCTAGAATATTTTATGCTAAAATAAGAAATCAATTTTTCTTGCATTTGAAGAAGCATCTAAAATTATTTGGATATTTGGAGACAAATTCCAAATTTAGGTTAACGAAAAATTGCTAAACTTCCCTGACATCTTTATCTTGAATCAACCATTCACGCTACAAAATATTACACACAAATTGCAAGACTGAGATAACCCTTTTTGTTCCATCTGAACTTTGGATTTAGGCTTTTTAGAACCACAGTTGTCAACATTGAATGGAATATTTATTTTCATGCAATCATAGGTTGGGCGCTATTTGCTATTTTTTCAAAAAATTTTAGCTGCCATGTTAAAAATCTTAGAAGTACCAGGTGCTCTATGTAAGCAAAAATGTGCTGGGTGAAGTTGCAAAGGGAAACATGTCATCTCACTCTTACTTTAGTTAACAACTTTAAGCTTGTTGGTCAGATTGCACTCCATTGTCATGTGGGGATCCGTACACGAACAGTCCTCCAGGTTCACCATGCATGTGTGTTATTCCAATAAAGGTGGGACTACGCTTGTCAGTCTCTCTCTACAAGTTCTTCAATCTGGTCTCTGAACTGGCTCAAGAGATAGCATCAGGTATAAAAATGAAACAGAGCCAGGTTCGCGTCATGGGCGCCAATGCGGCAACTGAGGACCCTGACAAAACAGCTGTGCTTGTTGACCTTGTGCCACTTGGTGAAAAGTTCGACAATGTTACGGCTCTTTTGGTATTTGATAAGTTCTGGCACGAGGAGGTGTATATCAATCCATCAAAATTCGGGGATTATGTTGTGTTATATGTCATTTATCCAGGTTAGAAATATGTTTTGCTTTCTTATTTTATGTTGTACTAATGGTTTCTAATGGCTTAGTT
Organism: Schoenoplectus tabernaemontani; assembly: GCA_037127355.1. NCBI lineage: Eukaryota > Viridiplantae > Streptophyta > Magnoliopsida > Poales > Cyperaceae > Schoenoplectus > Schoenoplectus tabernaemontani. The sequence goes on along the minus strand of CM073744.1, from coordinate 8,298,445 downwards.
GTGGTATGTGGTTGAATATGAGACACATGATAGGGCTAAATTAGAAAATGTTATTTGTTAAGTTCAAAAATTAACAAATGATGAAAACAGCTTCAAAACTTTATATTTAGTTTTAGGGATACTGAGATGTTGCTATCTTGTGCCCTGGTACTTGTCAAAATTTAAAACTACAACAATAACAACAAAGTCTTTAATCCCAAATAAATTGGGGTAGGCTAGAAATAAAACTATTGTAGCTTAATGATACATCGTGGCAATTACTTTTAGGATGACCTAAGATACACTATGTACCTTGAAAAACATGAAATTGTTAATACAATGGAAATTGATTCTCTTCTCTTTCAGAAAAATTAGTCAGTTCTTATGTCCATAGAGGAGCTAAGATCATATCTTTTGGGAAAGTAATCTCTAGTAAAAAAATCAGTACATGAAACCAAATGTCCCTGAACTAAGCACAATGTTTTGCTATGTGATGGTGTCAGTATGCCTTGATTATATGATGAGATTCTTAGGGCCAGTATGGTGTAGAACTATTCATGCTCTGCGGCATAATCAACTTTGTTTTCAGGATTGCCACCATCACCTCCAGTTGCACCTGACGGTGGCATGGGAAATGGTAACAAGGGGAATCCTGCCCATCCTCTGGCAGCTGACATCGGTAAACAGAGAGCAAAGCAAAAAGCAGGGATCATAGCTATCATAGTTCTTTCAGCTGTTTTTGCCGTAATTTTATTTGCTGGGGCGGCTTGGTTTGTATTATTCAAGCTTAGATATAGTTCTCACCCATCAGGTCATACACCTTCTTCGCTCACCAAGGCTTCAGGTATTGTTCGTTTCAAAGGTTTGATTAACTCGGGATATTTCATTAATTGGTAAATTGAGTACATATACACTAACTTATTACAATTTAGTCCCTATAACTATTTTAATCATACTTCTATCTAATTACCTTTATAAGAATAATACAATATTCAACACTCCCCTTCAAGATGATGCATATATATTTATCATGCTCATCTTGTCTATTACATCGAGAAGCTTAGGTGATACTCAACTCCTTTGCGAAGACATCCGCAATTTGCTTTTTGGTCCCAACAAAAGGCATATACACAAACGCTTCGCTTCGTCGAGTTTATCCTTAATGAAATGTCGATCAATCTCCATATGTTTAGTTCTATCATATTGTATCGATTGTTTGCTATGTTTATAGTCGTCTTGTTGTCACAATACAACATGATGGGTTTATCTTCAAATAACCCTAGCTCCAAAAGTAGCAATCTTCGTAGCCATAACCCTTCACTCACACCACGGGCCATGACTTTATACTCTACTTCTACCGTAGACCTTGCTATCACATTTTGTTTTTTGCTTCTCCAAGAAACCAGCATTACCTCCCACAAACGCACAATAGTCGAAATGAACTTTCTATCATCGAGACACTTAGCCCAATGGCATCGTATAAACTTCGATCCTTCTATGCCCTTTTTTACCAAGAAGACACCTTTTCCGGATAACCGCTGAGATATCTCAGATTTGATACATAGCCTCCCGATGTGATACTTCAGATCATGCATATACCCGCTCACTACACTCACGCATAAGAGATGTGTGTCTAGCGTGAGTCGATAAATTAGTTTGCTTACCAAGCGTTGATATTGCCCTTTCTCTACTTGATCGCCAATTTCTCCACTCAACTTGTGGTCGAATTCTACATGGGTGTGTCGACGGTCTACACTCCAACATTCTCGTATCACGTAGTAGATCTGTGAGCATACTTATGTCATGTGATATAACTACTTTCTTTGACCGAGCCACCTCGATACCGAGAAAGTAGCGCAATTTACCTAGATCTTTCATTTCAAACTCTTTAGCTAGATTAGCTTTGAGTCTTTTCATCTCAACATGATCGTTACCGTCAATACATACAAATTTTTTTCTCCTTTTCTTTCGACGAACATGGCGTGATCTACATTACTTTGTCGATAGCCAAGTTTTCTCATCGCGTAGCAGAACCCGTCAAACCATGTTCGTGCGACCGCTTTAATCCATACAAAGAACGCTTCGTACGACATACTTTGCCTTTCACTATTCATTTCCAAAATCAAAGTGGGATCTCCATAAACACCTCTTCTTTTAGGTCACTATGGAGAAATATATTTTTTACATCTAATCGGGAACAAATCCCACCCGAGGTTCACCGCACACGAGACGAGTGTTCGACAAAGTATTTATCTTGCCACCGGAGCAAATGTCTCCTCGTAATCCACACCATACGTTCCACAGTATAGCCCTCGCTACCAATCGGTTTTGAATCGTCTATTTTTCCTTCGTGGTATGCTTTGTGAGTATACCCACTTACATCCCACCGTGTTCTTATTAGATCGCCTAGAAACTATGTCCTGTATCATTCTTAACTAGTGCCCTCATCTCTTCAAACATCGCCTTCTTCCACTTTCGATCATGCATCGCACTTCTCCAATCACATGGAACAAAATTAGAGTGTAAAGAGGATGCAAATGCTTTATATGCATGTGGTGTTGTCTCAAATGAGATATAAATGAGAGATAAAGTGAGATGTCGAGGCACCTTCCTTTGTTCTAACACATTCGATCGAACCCCTTTGCGCACAACACAACAATAAGGAAGATCGAGATCGAAGGAAACCGAGTACCCGAGGTAGCTCTAAAGTTACCCGGAGTCTATGTCATGGGAGAGTTATGACATTGCACGAGCAATCGTGTCGATCTCGACGTACAGCTTGCTTAACATTCTTATGACGAAGTTTTCTAGTGTAAACTTTATGGATCCGTCTGCGGTTGGCGCATGGAGGTTCCGATCCATGTTTGAATTCAAACGAGAATTGAACTTGTAATGGACTCACATCCATAGTATCTTCTATATCATCCTCCGATGCCACCACCACATTCTCCCCTCTCGCCAATCTCGGCCCGAGGAAGAGTGATAACCACCTCAAGAGTGTTCGAAATGTCACAGAGATGTATTCGGAATGTGCATTCGAGAGTACAAAGTATGATTCTCGTCTTTCTAAAAGTCACATCCAAACTCTCAAACATTTTTTTCTTCACCGGTCATAACACTTATACCCCTTCTTTCCATTAGAATACCTAACAAATACACATTTGCGGGATTTTGCATCAAGTTTACTAATCCCCTAATCAGTATTATGCACAAAACACACATATCCAAACTTTTGGAAGGTACCTTAAATGAGGTAAGACTGTGAGCATCTCAAATGGTGATCAAGTTCACAGCTTCTCAACGCATTCTATTGCTTAAATATGTAGCTAGCCTATGTCGCTTCTCCCTAAAGGTATTTCGGGACATTCATGGCAAATATGAGACACCTTGCCACCTCCGTAATGTGTCTATTTTTCCTTTCTCGCGATACCATTTTGTTCTGTGTGTACTCACACATGTAGTTTGATGTATAATGTCATTATCTCGTAAAAAGTCTTCGTATCGTCTGTTGGTGTACTCGTGCCATTGTTCGAGCGTAACACCTTCACCTTTTTTCCAAATTGTGTTTCCACCATCTTACGAAACATCTTCAAGCACTCCAAAACTCCATCCTTACTCCTCAACAAGTACAACCAAGTCATCCGCTATGATAATCAATAAAAGCGACGAATCACCTCGAACCGATAGAGAAGTAATCTTCGAGGCCCCCACATCCGAACGAACAATATCGAAACACGAAGAACTCCTATTACCAAAGGAGGATATGTCGTTCTCGTGTGCTTAGCGAACTCACAAGCATCACATACTAGTTTAGCCTCATATACCTCGAGTACAACTCTGGGTACAACTTTCCAAGCATCCTAAATGGTATATGGCCTAAACGACAACGCAACAAGAACAACTCCAACTCGGAGTTTCGCCACGTTGTGCTCTTCGATTTAGACTTTCTTCTCCCCGTTTGAGCTCAGCACAAGCCTTCACTTCTCTTACCAACACCAATTACCCTTTTCGTGTTAAGCTCTTGCAATACAACATGAGTAGGAGACAACGAAACTACACAATTAAGGTAATCTACCAAATCGTCGAATCGACAGTGAGGTTATGGTGAAATTAGGAACATGCAAAACTGACGATAGTTGGAGTTCTGGAGTACATGTTATATCTCCAACCCCGCTATCGGACATAGCGAGCCATCAACTGTTTGTACCTTATCTTTATCGACATAGGTTTATAGGTTTTGAACATCGTGAGCGAAGATTCATATGCTTGGATGCCTCGTAATCTACAATCCAGGACATCAATGCTCGGCGGCATTATTGAGCTTTCATAATCGCGCCAATCGGCTTAGCTACATGAAGTGAGTAGGAAGAAAGATCAGTGGCCATCGAAACAATCTAAGTGCCGTGACACTAGTCGAAATGGTGGATGCGAGCATAAATTTTAAGTCGAATCATCAACTCGGGTCATCTTATCATCGAGACCGAACCTCGACCGACTAGCAATGTCGCCCACACGCGCCCGCCGGCATCTTGATCCACCGCACTCCATTTCATGATCTCTACCATGATCCCGACTTCTATTATGACAACCACCATCATGACTAGTCCAATCTCTACCACTATTAGCCACCGCAGAGGTCCCAACAAATATTTTCAAGGTGACCTTTTTTATGACAAAGTAATAATAAATTTTATCGATACGAGATTGTACATGTGATTCTTTTCTTTTAAATAACACAAAGGATTAGCAACAACTCGTAGATAGTTTTTGAGACTTTTTCTTCTGCTCGAACATCTAGCTTCTGTCGAATATGGTTCACCGGAAAGTCCACAAGCACAGTAGGAAACTTCAAACCTCGACAAAGACACTTGATCGGCTTTTGGAAGAAGATCGCACACGACGATCCGACCGAGCTCGCGAATCACGCAGGAAGCGCTCCCCGATCGCGCTTGTGACACCCTCAAGTCGTTATTTCATTCGCGACTCACACAGCCGAGGCACGCGGTCTTCACGACACACGCGACGCTGTGTGACGCGCGCCGGGACAGAGCTCGCGACACATGCGACGAGGGCACACGTCAGTGGTTGTACTCGACAGAGACCTCACACGCGACACATACGACAGAGGTTACACTTGCGACTTCCTCTCGTCAAGTACCAGGACGATGACTTGACGGAAGCAGGCGACGGCAGAGGACTTGGACTCCCGCTCTGATACCATGTTTGCGTCAAAGGTTTGATTAACTTGGGATATTTCATTAATTGATAAATTGAATACATATACACTAACTTATTACAATTTAGTCCCTACAACTATTTTAATCATACTTTTATCTAATTACCCTTATAAAAATAATTTAATATTCAACAGGTATGATCACCTTATTAAGCATTTTAGTGCCAAATTTTGTGTGTTTATAACAAATCTACAATATTTGCACAGTTTATGTGCCATATTTCAGTCTGAACTACCTTAAAAATATACCACCTTTAATGAAGTGCCTAAATTACATTTTCCAATATTTATTTTCTAAGTTTGGAGCACCTTTGAGCATCTTTGTGAAATTTTAAGCAAAATGGTAGTTATACAGCACTGCATTTAAATCAAAATGATAATGCTACTGGTACAGTTATCTTCAAGTTGAATGATTTAAAGTAAAAATTAGAACAAAATTTGTAGGTACAAGAGCTCCTTTTTTGACTAGCCAACCTAGTTCCATCATGGCTTCATTCAACTCTAACATGGTGACACAAGGGAACTGCAAAAACCTTCACTTTGCTTGAAATGGAGAGAGCAACCGATGGGTTTGATGAATCAAGGTTGATAGGAGAAGGGGGTTTTGGGCGAGTTTATGAAGGCATTCTAGAGGATGGGAAGCGAGTAGCAGTTAAGGTACTGAAGCGTGATGACCAACAGGGGAGTCGTGAGTTTATAGCCGAAGTGGAGATGCTTAGCCGCCTCCACCACCGCAATTTGGTTCGTCTTATTGGGATCTGCACCCAGGAGCACTTGAGATGTTTGGTCTATGAGCTTGTTCCCAATGGAAGTGTGGAATCTCACCTGCATGGTATGTGTAATTTAGTTAGAAAAAACTCTACTGCTGACCAAGATAATTGTGATATGGGGAGGGATCTGACAATGAATTATTTTGACAGAATTGACAATGCACTTTTAGATAAATACAAAAAAAAAATCTTAAAAATGAAAAAAAGTTTACAGATATGTCCTTTTACTCATAGATTGATAATGTTTTAAATTTCATGTAATTTCATTATCGTTTGATAGTCTATCAAAGACCATCAAACTTTTATATAATTTACAATGGTTCTAATTTAACAATTTTTGATGGACTATCAAACGATAATAAAATTGCATGAAATTTGAAACACTATCAATCTATTGAGTAAAAGAACATATTTCTATTTTTTTTTACTAGTTTGAAGAATTTTTTAAAATTTATTTCAAGATGCATTTGTCAAAATAACCCATTGTCAAGGGATCCCTCCCCTTACATCACATCTTATACATATATTCTTTTGAAAAAAATAAAAGTACCTTGAGAACTGTGTAGAACCATGTAGCTGACACTTACATGTGACATTTGAGCAGGAACTGACAAGGACACGGGCCCGCTGGACTGGGATGCTCGGCTGAAGATAGCACTTGGGGCTGCTAGGGCTTTGGCATATCTCCACGAGGACTCATCCCCACGTGTCATACATCGTGATTTCAAGTCCAGCAATATTTTATTGGAGTGCGACTTCACCCCTAAAGTCTCTGACTTCGGCCTCGCCAGAGCTGCTTTAGGCGAAGACAATGATCATATTTCAACTCGTGTCATGGGCACTTTTGGGTATGCTTATATTCTTTTAGTTCAAAATTTTTTGAATCTTTTGTTTTGCGACAATTTCTATACCAATGATCCTCCTTCCACAGATATGTAGCTCCAGAATATGCAATGACAGGGCACCTTCTTGTAAAAAGTGATGTATATAGCTATGGTGTGGTTCTTCTTGAGCTCCTTACTGGCCGAAAACCAGTAGATATGTTTCGGCCCCCTGGTCAAGAAAACCTTGTCACATGGGCCCGGCCTTTACTGACTAACCAAGAAGGCTTGGAGAGCATAGCTGACCCGTCCCTTGGTACTGTACCGTTTGACACACTAGCAAAAGTAGCAGCAATCGCATCGATGTGTGTGCAACCTGAGGTCGACCAGAGGCCTTTCATGGGTGAGGTGGTGCAAGCATTGAAGTTGGTGTGCAATGAGGGAAATGGATATAGCAAAGCCACATCAGAGACTGATACATCAGAGAATGCCACAAGCACCAGTATGGACATGGGTGTGTTTGGTGCCGCCTCATCATCACCAAGGTTTGAACGGAACGGGTCGGGTTCATTTAGGGTGCATTTGGGTTCTGGTCCACTAAAGAAACGTCATGAAGTGGGGGTGTGGGAGACAGGGAGCTCGAGTGAGCATGGGGTTGCATCAAGATTTGGGATGGATTTGGGAGGAAGTGAAAAATACTTGTAGATAAAGTTCTTGATTTTTGATTCAAAGTTTTGATTCTTCTCTTCTTTGGATAGTTTTTTAAACGATCATTTTTTAGTTGAATAACACCAATTCTGTTCTAGTTTTACAAGAGGCAGCTGATTTTTTTTTTTCTTTTTACTATTTCTCCACTCAAGTGACACAAAAGGGTATTTTGGATGGGTAAGGAATAGTATTAAATTTAAGTCGATGAAATATTCGAACACTTCGGAAGAACTGCTAACCTCATTATTATTCTATTCATCATATGAAAAATGTAGTTAGAGATATTTCGGAGATTTGGATTAGAGTGCTAATCTTACTGATCCTGCCAGTGCTACCATCCAAAAACAATTTGCTTCGAGTGGTCTCTTGAATTTTTTTTTTATTCCTAGGGGCGTGATTGGATCTGCGAGGAATATTATGGGTGTATTTTGATGGTGAAAGGGTTAGTCAAAAATAACTTGTTTTGGTTAGTAGTTAAAAATAATATGAGGATAGTGATATTTTGAAAAATATTATTAATTATTAATATTAAAAATTATTATTTCATATTATTATTTTATTTAAATTTAATATTTATTTAATATTATTTTGTACTATTAATAATTATTATTTTATTTAATACTAATAATTATTATTTTATTTATTTATTATTATCTTTTAATTATTAGTTATTATTATTTAATTTATTATTATTTTGGAGAGAGTGATAAATTACTGTACTTAAAAAGAACCCTTTGATAAACTACTAAAGCTTGTACGATGTAAGAGCCTAGCTTCGGCTCAAAATCTAATCCTAGCAGTTGGACAAACAGATCAGACAAACAATTGACAATAGTACACAGCATAACAATCACAACCATTGATTCAAAACAATCTTTAATAAATATTCATAATCTGAGTTTCACATTCTAGATCCCTAAAAATTAAAGTACTTAGCCGCTCATTGCGGCATATAAAAATATAGTAAAAATACATAGAGCTAGGATAAAAGACATCATACATAATGTATCTAAACGATAAAATATACAATAAAAAGAGATAATCAAACTCTGGACGCTACCCTGTGCCAATCTTCTGCTTCGTGCCTTGCCTCCTCTCGGGACTTCGGGCAGCCGATGTCTCAGACCGCCTTTAAGATTGGCCGGTGGCTACGGTTTGTAGAGATGGAGTGGAAGAGATGAAAGAGAGGTGGAAATGGTAGCCAAAATGAAGCTCCCCAAACCCTAGGCTGCTGGGCGGATTATATAGGAGGGGATCGGCCAAGTTGGAAGGGAATCACAGCATTAAGTCGCTGCCATTTTTAGAGATCTCTTCCAGATAGAGCTCATACGGCCCATATGTAGGTGCATACGGGTCGTATACTCTATGTAGACTCTACAATCGACTTCAACTGGTCCTGTGGTTCGTCGGTTGGCGTGAAAGCTCAGTCTAGGATCCGATTCCGCATCTCTTTGGCTTGATATCCCTGAAATAAGCAACAGACCAGAGCAGAATCAAATCCAGAAGATAAACATGCATATACAATAAAATAAAGCATGAGATTATGAGTTTTAATCTATTTTTAGGCATAATTAAGGTTCCGTATGTATATATAAATGCGTGACATCACCTACTTTGCAATTATTAAGATATCATGTGGCAAAAAATTGACACAAAATATATTCTTATGTTTCAGGGATCATGAATTGGTTGGTATATTCATCCACATCATTTGAGTAATAAATGTACATTGCCTAGTTGTACTATTGTTTAATGAAATTAGATGGTTTAATTTTATGGCCAACATGATGGGATCCCAAAGGGTCACACCATAAAAGATTGAAAGAGAATATATTAATATAACATATCGGATATATATATGACGTAGTCTAAATTAATTATAAATGTTATAATTAATTTTAGTAAGTCATATGATATTAATATATGAGCAATTTTATACTATTAGATAGTATAAATAATCTTAGTATAATTTATAATATGTGTGACATTATTATGAATTAAATTAACACATAAGAAGAGAAATAAAACTCATATGTTTATATGTGATAATATTGGGCTTTATGAAATGAGAGGAAAATAAGTAAGCATCATTTAAATAGCATTGAAGCCCAAAATTAGATCATTTGATGGCTCATGGCCGTCTAGGGATGAATGATATTAGATGCTCTAAGTCCTAAGCTATTTAAAGGGGTATTTTCTTACTTCATGTGTGACTTTCTCTCGTTCTCCATTATGGACGAAAATTAAAAGTGTTCTTTGTCACTTCCTCTCTTTCTTTGTCTCTTCCTCTCCTCTCATGTGTTGAGAACAAATACTCCTCAAAAGTTTTAGATTTTTACAATAGAGTTAAGTTAGGATTAAAACTTTGCTAATAGTAAACCTTCTAGCCGAGGTTGATTAGCATCTCTTTAATCTTTGGTGGATATCTTGGAGGATCCAAAAGTGAGAAGCTTGCTACTACCACCATTGGAAGAGCAAGACAAGCAAAAAGGCTATAGATCGAGTCATCTCCCTTCTAAGTTGATTTAAAAATTAACTCAAAAGTTAATCATCTTCGTTGTTAATTAGGCGCTTAAGCAAATCCGTTTGAAAACACTCTTGACACTAGATTTAATGATTAGACTTTATAAAAATTTTAAAATCATTTTTCTTAAACAACAATCATTTCCCGACAATGGGTGATTTGTGTGGACCATAATCTCACTTTTATATCTATTCTTTTGTGAGCCGCGCATGTAGACCAAGTTCTTTCATTTTTTTTGGTTACCAAAAATGTGTCTCGCATATACAACTTTATGAAATGCAATATGACAAGTTTGTATTTGGTGTTTGGATGCTTTCAAAGTATTTTGAAGATTATGAATATTTGGTAGTTTGATTGGTGCGGTTTGAGATTTGGTTAATTTTAAGATTTATTAATTGGTGTTTGTTTGGAGATGAAAATGGATTTGTTAATGACGAATGTGTTGATTTGAGTATCGCGTATGGTTGAGTAGGGTAATTTGGGTGAGATTTATTTAACTCTAAGAGTTTAAAACTCGTGTTGTTCTTGAAGGTTTCGTAGGTTTTATTTTGGGACATTGTGATTATGTTCCCTGGTTGAGTCGATTTATAGATAAGTTCTTTTGTACAATAATCATCTTTGAGGCCTAGGTGTTGGTATGGTGATGATTATGGTGCATCGCAGATGTTCCACGTTTGACGGAGTAAGGCACCTCCCGTGATTTTATGAAGAACTTGATATGTGTTTGCGTGCTTTTGGATATGTCGGCATTTATGTTTGAAAGACGGGTAAGGTCATTTAACAACCTCATTTATCATTGGTGATATTACCTCATATTATGTATCAAGTTATTTTCTTTCCAATCCGTTATGCACTACTTTGCTCACCTCAAGGCTTCGTGCATCATGTGAGTAGACTCTCACTTTCGATTTGAATGGTCAGTATTTCTATTTTTGATTCAGATTTTTGATCATTTAGTGAGATTTGTGTGATTTCAGTGCTTCTGGATTAGTGTTAGTGTTTTGTTGAATTAACGATTGGTGAATTGGGTATTGGTGTTTTATGAAACTTGAGGTATGTGATGATAGTTGTGATTGGAGCTTGTCTTATTTTTGGATGGACCTTGAAATAGTCTTTCATAGCATCATTGGAACCTTATTTATATGTGTGTCTTGTTGGTTTTATATTTATGCTCTCTTGTGATACCAAGCATTTGTAACCTTACGGATTGTGTGATTAATATCAACATTTATGGGTTGGTGTTAAGGCATGAGATTGTGTATTATAGCCGATCATTAAGGAGTCGAGACAATCATCAAGAAGATAAAATTGTGTTGGCTTGGGTTATATATTATGAGAGCTTGATATCATTTACTCTTTTGTGGTTTGGGTACTTGGATGTGGTTGTGACTTTTATTTTCGATTTTGAAGGAGTGATGTTAGGTATGATCGGATGTTCCGACTTAACATAATTTTTGTTAGTGTGGTTGATGGTACTTTTGTTGTCTCGATTTTTGAGATGTTGATGCTTCATGAGATTTGAAGATTTGAATTGGTACCATTATTGTCCCGAACTTAGGGATGTGTGTGCTTCATGTGATTTCAAGCTTTTATCACATAATGGGTTGTATGGATGCGGATATTGCATCTTGATACTATGTTGTTATCAATCGGGAGGTTGTACAATTTGAATTTTAACCCTTTATTCATCGTTAGCCAATCATCAAGATTGAGTTTGTGGCAATAATTTGAGGCTATGAAGGCGTTGAGTCTCATTCAGATTGCATGAATGTTCTACTCATCATTCAGTATTGTGTTCGTTGTGTTTGGTCTAGCAATGTTTGTTTGGAGCATAATTTTGGTTAAGATGGAGTTTGATCGGGTTATTTATTATGTTTTATTTTAGCCATGTGCTAACTTTTATTGTTAGCTTTTACTAGTTGTATCTTTATATTTAGCATTTTATTTAGGTTAATGTTTATACTTAGTTTGCTTTTGGCAGAATTCGGTCCAAAGTGGAGATTGTTAGAATATGGCCGGAATTATTTTGTGAATTGGGTTTGTATCTTTATTTATATATTTTGTAATAGACAATAAAGATAAGAGAGAGAATATAAACATTTGAGTTTTTAGCTTTCTTTTGCTCTATCTCCAACATAGAAAACCCTAGATCCGTCTGGGAAGGCCATGCGACTCGCCTCCCCGACTCTCTCCTCGCGAACTCTTACCCTATCCAACTTGCAAGCTTCACAGTCCTACTTGAGTGCGAAATTATCCCCGTGTGGAATTATCCTGTTTAGGGTCCTCCGTATTAACACTTATTCTTTTACCTTCATTAATTAAATGATTGGTGCAAAGAAGATAGGGCTAGTGAGAGAGGCATAAAATGACACTTCGTCGAGCAGAAGTAAGAATCTTTTCTGTAATTTATATTTTTTTTAAATACTGGTCTAATTGATGAACCTAATGATGTGGGAGATGGATGGGTTGAGCTTGTTTCAACGCATACTCATAATTGATCAGAATTATCTTCGGCGACTACTGTGGAATACATACTCTCTATCATCATTGTATTTTATTTTTAATTAAGTTTTGCTCTTTTCATATTTACTGAGATGGAAATAAGTTGTTGCTTCTCACTTTTTTGTTTGCCAGTGGGGATTGAGTGGGAATGGGAACAAGAATAAAGTTCTGAGCGTGGAACAATTAAGGACATTTTGGGTATATAGAGAAATACTATTCTTTTGTACTAAATTTTTAATTTTATTTGTAGAAATGGTAAAATTCTAAATAAATTGGATTTAGAGTGGTATTTATCATAGGTTTAACTTTGGAGTTTAGGGCTGTCAATGACACTCTTTTGGCCGTTTATCCGATCCATATTGTATCAGATAAGACAATGACACCTTTTGGCCGTTTATCCGATCCATATTGTATCCGATAAGACAGGTATGTATAAGATTTAGGGCTGCAAACGAATCAAACATGATCAAACTAGTCATAGTTCGAATTTGATTTGAAACTAATTCGAACTAGTTCACTTTTGAAATAGCATGACAATTTTGAACTTATAAGGGAGTTCGAAATTCGATTCGTAAATAATTCAAATTGTTCGGTTCGATTCGTGGGAGTTTTAAATTGATACAAGTAATATAATTAAATAATTTCAAACAATAATTACTACAATCCAAACAAGAATGATTTCACCAAAAATAATTAAGTACCAAAAACATCACAACACCTACTATTGGAACTAAAATGATTTAAAGTACTAAAAACCAATACAACACCAAATAGTCAAATACTAACAAGAAAAGTAGCACCAAATATCAATATAGTATTAAACTAGCAAGACTCAAACTAAATTAATTCCAATACAACATGTAGTACCAATAGATAGAGTAGTACCAAGCAAGAAAGACTTACTAAACTACTACAGTAATTACTAAATTACTACAATAAAATATTACCAATTAGTACAATCCAAGCAGCAACTATAGCTATAAGCATTACCAATTACTAAATTAAGTTCCATAGAGAATTACTGAACTATAGCACTTGTAGTTTCAGGCACCTCCACATCAAGATTTTCTTTATTCTTGGCAGCTTGCTGAAAATGTACAAAGTGAAATAGATTAGTGCAAAAGATAATCCAGTTATCAAAAAACATATAAAAAATTATTATAGACTCATGTTCTTACTTATAAGGTGTGTAATGTGACATTTGAAGTTGCCCTTATCCAATCCCCTCTACAAACCAACAATTCAACCATATCCTTAGTTAAAGAACTCCGATAATCATCCAATACGCGACCTCCAGCACTAAAAGCTGACTCCGAAGTCACTGTTGTTATTGGAATGCATAGGATATCTCGGGCAAACTTGTTTAAAATAGAAAATTTCACACAATTCACTTTCCACCACTCCAACACATCAAAAAAATCCCCTTTCTTAACAACTAGTACCTTCTCTTCTAAGAACACCTCAAGATCAATATTTGGAGACTCTTTGATTTGATTTTCAATAACGAAACTAAAGTAGTCATCCCTGATTGGGTGTTATCAAAGTTGATATCATTTTCAATCGAGTTTGAACCCGATACACTATTAGAAGCCACAAAATCCTTTTTATACTTCTCAAAAAGATCTTTCACTTTTCTTTTAACATCTTCAATGTGTTTCTCAACCTCATCACTTGGATACAATTTTTTGAAACAAAATCGGATCAAACTGAGTTTGAACCTTGGATCCAACATTGACGGAATCAACATTAAAAGATTAACTTCCCCTCAATATTTCTTGAATTTCTCAAAAATGACTTGAGTCATCTCTTTCAAGAAAACATCTGATGACACATATGCCTCACATATCGTCTTTTTCATCTTAAACACTTCATTGAAGTATAAATTTGAAGTGGGGTATGAAGTTCTAGAAAAAAGGGTACTAGCTGTGGTGAAAACATCTAGCAAATTTATTACCTTTTCAGCTCTTAGCCATTTCATCTCTGAGGGCAACCACTCAGAAATTAGAATCTCTCATGACATACCTTTGAAACGTTCATTTATAATGAAAAGCTGATTGGAGCATGCGATGCGTTGAGTTCCATCTAGTTTTCACATCGGAACACAATGATCGCCTAGTGGATAAGCCTAATTAGATAGTAATTTTCCCAAATTTGAAAAATCTAGATGGAGATTTTCTAAGATATTTGGCCTCACTAATTTTGACAATACAACCGTCAATTTTACCTAGCTCATCTTGCACTATCAAATTTATATGTGAGCACAGCACCTTACATGAAAAAAGAATCCATTGAAATGCAACATGCCTCTTTCCTCAAAATTGGACTTCAAAATACTAGCAACCCTATCATTATTGGATGTATTGTCTAGAGTAATAGTGCCAATTTTACTTAAAATATTCCACTTCATGAGCGATTCTCGTTATTGCATATGTAATTATCTCACCGGTATGAGGTGGTGCAAGCTTAGTAAAATTAATAATTCTCTTTTGCATTTTCCAACTGGGTCTATATAGTGAGTAGTTAAACAAATATAACCAATGGTTTGATTTGAAGTCCAACAATCCGTTGTGAGTGAGATTATTTTGGCATTTCGAATATTTTTTAATCTTCTCTTTTTTAGATTCAAAAATCTTAACACAATCATTTTTTTAATCTTCTCTTTTTCGATTCAAAAATCTTAACACGCTCATTTTTTTAATATTCTCTTTTCAGATTCAAAAATCTTAACACAATCATTATTAACAAGCATGATTATGTGTCGCTTGTGCTTATGGATAAAGTTGTACAATTAAATATAAAACTAGAAAACATCAATCAATCGATAACAAGAATCGAAATCATTTTTTACAAAGATCCTCGTTTTATTTTCTATCATCCGGATTCATCAATGTAACCAATGCAAATTTATGTATATCACACAACATCTCTAAGTGCGAAAAGCACATCCGAAATCAAATATTCAGTTTAAGTTTTGTCTAAATCACACTCGCATGTGCGTTTATAGGACAGATCGATATGACTTGTAAAAATAAATTGAAAATTTAGTACTAGTATGACCAAATCATAAATTTAAGAAATATTAAATGAGGATAAATCAATACAAGTTAGGTTGTGGAATGAAGAAAATCAAAAGCAAGATGAAGATTTGCCTTAACAAGTAACAACCTCTCAATCAGAAGAAAAATGAAGAAAAATCAAAATTTGAACTAGAAATTACCTCTTACCGACGAAGGGTGGTGAGTCCGGTGACGAAGGGAGAGATAGGAGGGAGGGACTTGCTAAATCAGCGGCTAGGGTTTTTGTGAGATCATCGCTAGCTAGGTCGCGCAGAGAGCCCGACGAAGGGAGAGAGGGTGAGGAAAAACAAACAAAGGCTAGGGTTTTTGTAGGAGATATCTCGATTATGAGGAAAAGGAAAAAAATGGCTAGGGTCATGAGAGAGAGAGAGAGAGAGATATATAGTGTATGATTATATCAACCATCCCCGTTGATTCTTCAATCATCGAGTGGTATACGTGTTATCAAAATTCCAACTATATAAGTTTGTGAACTATATCGAACAAACTACACCGAGTTCGAATTCGATTCGAAATAACAAACTAATTCGATTTGAATTATTTTTGAACCGAAAATCGAACGAACCAATAACCAATAACACGAAAGATTTATGAACTACAAATATTTCTTGCAATGCCATAGTAATGTTTTATTTTCATTAATTCATCGGGTATGGGTATGAATAAGAAAAAAAATTCATTAACTTATCGAGTATGGATATGGATAAAGGTTTTCATTGCCCATTATCCATTGGGTAAATATATAAATATATATAGTTACATATATATGAATATAATTATTTTATATTTTTAATAAATATATATAGTTAAATTATATAAATATATATATATATAATAATAATAATTAGTATATATTTTTTTATGATAATTGACATAAAAAATTATATGATTTTTGTTATATCTAAAATGTTAATTATTATTGTACTTTATTAGTATATTTATTTAATGTTATTTATTTGTCTAAATCATATAATTTTTTTATTAATTTTTTTTTATTTTTATTCGTTATCTACTTTTATCGTTCGTTAGTTGAAATTTTTAACAGATAAAGTAGGATATGGGTAATGAAAATTTTAATGAGCATGACTTTTTTGGTATTGAATCTACAATAATAAGATCTCTAGATGATTTTCTAGAGCTTTCTAGTCTCTCGAAGAAGAGCAGGGGATTCTCTAAGGAAGGGGTCCTCGTGTAGGGTATGGGTAATTTTTTTTAATAGGTATGGATATGAAAATATCTTCACCTGTATCATACCCTATCCATTGACAGTCCTATTGGAATTGCATTTTTCTAGTTTCACAATTTTATAATGACAATTAATTATTTTTTTTCCTAAATTATAACTATACTATTTTCCCGGATTGATTCTATCTCATGAGATTTATAGGAATAGCATGTGCGGTCTTTAGTGTACAATAATTTCCATAATAAATGCTATTAATGCAAATATTTTAATATTAAAGAAACAATAGGGGAAGGATGCATATATGTTAACGTCCCCACCAATCGGTCAAAGATATTTAATGCATTAACTAATTAATGAATGCTATGCTTCATGTTAGATGGCTCCATAGTTCACAATATAAAATACTGATATCATAGGACATTACTACTAATATAATTAATAAACTTAATAAAAAAATAAAATTTAAGTATTACAGAATAATTTTCTAACAAAGTCCTATGAAGATATCAGAGTGACAATTGTGAACCCTTGAAAAAGTGCAATCGAACCTATTCAACACTTGAAAAATTAACTCTTCCACAATTCCATATCACCATGAAATAATAAGAATAGAAATGAACCAAAATGCAAATAAAATACTTTGACTGCATCTTTCCATTTATATTATAATCATTCATTTTCTTCATAATTCTATTTTATTTAATTTTCATTCGATTACTATTTCAATATAATTCAACACTCTTACTCTATTCTCTCCTTACCGAAAGAATAGTTCAAGCCGTCCACTCAGAAAATACTTACTCGACACTTCAACAATACTTATAAAGCATGCTTGCATAATTTTTTGATATTTTTCTCCAAGACAAGGGTATTTTTTGTCAATCCATGAAATTTAATTAAGTAATGATAATAATTAAGAAATTAATTTTAATATTTAACATAAATTAACAAATAACAAAATCAACAATTAAAGAAATATATATACATATATATACATGAATAAGTAAATGAAACCCAATTTCACATGCATCAATAAAAATAATATAATAAAATAGCATGCTATGTGAATATAGATAGATAGATTAAATAAAATTGATGTTTATACAAGTAATGTAAATAAATTATGAAAAGAACAAACAACATAATAGGAATATGTATGGACTATATGAATGATACTATATATATAAATATAATCCGAATAAACCGTACATAATCACTAAAATCAAATATGTATCTTAATTTAAGAATCAAATCAAAATTCAACATTTAATTTTGGACAATGATTAAAAATTAACAATCATAATCCTAATCAAATTTATAATATTGAGATACCATAAATTATACAATATAAAAGTTGCAAATCTTAAAACTTTCACACCAAAAGTTATAAATCCTCACCAATCGACCTCTGCGTTTTGACACTCTCTCTCTCCCCTATTTTTCTCCCTCTCTCGATCCTCTCTCTTATTAAATTCCCTACTCTCTCTAGCTCACACACTGTCTCTCCCATTCTCTCTGGGGCTGCCTCTCTTTTACTCGATATCTCTCCGCCTTTTTTTTTTCCTTTTCCTCTCGCGACTCTGTCACTCTCACCTCCCATCACCACAGATTACGAATCCCTCCTCTCTCTCTTGTGATTTTCTTCACCGACCCTCTCTACCCCTTTCACTTCACCCGCCACCTCTCCCCAGCAGCTCGCGCCATCCCCCGAGCCCTTGACTTCCATCGCACCTCACCTCACCTAGCACCTGATCCGGTCACAGACCTCCCTGTCGCCTCCCTATATAATCCTGTGCATGCCTCTTTCTCTCTCTCTCTCTCATATTGGCCCCTCATGCGTTGAGATTAGACAAAAGAAAAAAAAAGTACAAAAATCGTGAGAGAAGAGGCGGTGGCCGAGAATCATGGAGGAATGGCTTCTACCGTTGCTTCCGAGCTTGCTAAGGCCCCCTTGCCCGCTGTCTGATTCACTTCCCGATTCTGGTAAAAACCCTAGAATCATGCTCTTTGCTGGTTGAAATGTTTGCTCGTTGGTTGCCTCATTTGTTGGTTGTTTGCTTGATTTTTTGTTGGTCGACTTGCTTGAGTGGTTGTCGCCATTTGGCACAACCCCGAGCCTCTTTCTCGGTACTCGTCGCCCCTTATTTGTCCGATTCACCGGTACACCTCTTTTTCGTGCTAGTTTACCCCTCGTAGCTCTGCACGGGAAACCCTACTTGTCCGGTAATGTTGTTGGTGGTCGTCTCGTTATCGATTTGCTATCTTGTTCCTAGTATTAGTTATATCACCTCATTGAGAGGTGGTTCGTGTGATTTTCTATGTCCGTGATGCCGGTATTTTGATGTGGAATTTTGCTTGTGCCTTGTTTGGACTCACGGTAGAAACCGGTATCGACGTCCGAACCGATACTACCTTGATCCCGTTTGCCGGTCCCATGTCTATTCACCTTGGTACACCGATACCACTCATTCGTGTGAAGCGAGGCCCGAACCGTGCCCTGATGCTTGCTATCTCGTGCCGTTCTTATTTTATTCATTGCATCGTTGTCGTTGTTGTTGTCGGGTTCGGGTTATCTAATTCTCAGTGCCGGATACCGAATTGCGTGTGTTCTATTGTCCGAATTGTTGGTTCTCGGTACCCTTTTATTTGATTTGGCACACGCCTTGCTATGTTGTTTCCTAGCTTGACCGCTCGCCGACCGGCCCCTATCTGATACTCTCTAGGCTTAATCTCTGGTTACTGGGTTTGTCCCTGTAATAAGTTATGTGGCTGGATATCTTGTTCTGGTGTATCTCTAATTGACTAAAACCTTGGTCTGTTTCTAGTTTGTGCCGGTTAGTAATGATTTCCTGGTTGCCTCCTATTCTGTTGCCTGGTTGTTATTTTCTTGTGCTGGTACTAACTCTTACTGTTGTCTATGCTGGTTCTAGTATCTGAAATTGCTGGCATGCTGGTATTGAATTGAAATTTCACTGGATCTGACCCTTAAGACCCTTTTGCTAAATTATGGCTTGTGCCCTCTAAATCTATGGGCTTGTTTCTAGTTTACTGGTGCTGGTAGTGTGTGGCTGGTATGACCTGTGCTACTTGTTGATTTCTTATTGTTGCCGAAGTGGGTTTTCCTTTTATTTTGGGCCGTACTGGTTGTGGCTTAAGAATCAAGTAGTTAATCTAAATTGGGTCTAAGGATATTTTTAAATGGACCTTGGGCCGAGTAAATAACTAAGGGGTGAAAATACACTTAAAGAATCGGCCCAGCTTCTAATAATCAGGATTTGAAAAAAAAAATAATAAAAAAAATAAGAGTTTCATTAGGCCGATGATTAAATGAATAATTAATTAAATTAGGATTAGTTTTAAAATAATTAAGGCCTAATGACGTAAAAGTCTCAAGATAATTAAAAGTGCTTAAATTAAAATATGCATAATTAATTGGAGGCCGCCCCGAAAGGTTAGGCGGTATCCATGGATAATAACGTAAACCTTAATATACGGGAAATGATTAAATTCCCTGACTGCCCCCGAATACGGATATCGTAGCATTGGCTCTAACGATTTGTAGTCGGCCGTATGATCCCGAACATTAAAACACCAACACATTAATAATATAATAACTTTTCTTTATTTTTATTTTTGTGTTTTATTTATTTTTCATTTATTTTATTTTAGTTATTCCTTTTCTTTTATTTTAATTCTTTTTATTTTACTTTTATTTTTAAAACTATTTTTCTAACTTATAAAAACCTAATAATCATTCTTATATAAAATAAAGTAAACTACATAATTTGAAAACATAGTAAAAATAATAATTAGAATGTAATTAATATATATTAAAATATATATTAATCAATTTCTCTATTTTTAAAATAAATAAAAGAAAATTAGAATAAAATATTAGATATATTATATATTATATATTAATCAATTTCTCTATTTTAAATTAAATGATTTGATAATTAAATCCATAAACTCGAAATTTAAAATAAAGAATGAACGTATAAACGCGATCAAGAACGATAAACACAACTTAACAGATCGATATGCGAGAAACTAAAATTTCGACACCACCTAATATGCAAAGCAGTAAATGCCGCCAAAATTTTTAAGAAAAGACGATAAAACCCGACAAACATTTAAATAAAGTATCCACCTAATTCAATTATTAATTAGTAAATCAAGTTAAAACTAATAAGCATCTAATTTAAATTAAATAGGTGATATAGTCGACTCGGATCCACTCGCGTGAGTACGAGGTCACTCCCGACCGTGACGTACGTGGACACCGACCCCGAGGCCGTGTTCTACCTCCGAGTAGAGCGACTCCGTGATCCTCACCAAGACTCCTGTACGGGTTTTCGGGATTTGATTTTCTTTCTTTAGAATTAGGAATCCAAACCGAAAATAAATCTTTTTAAAAATAAATCAATTGCGTGTTTTCCGACCAAAAATGATTAGAGACTAAATCGACCCGTCATTTGCATCCAGTAAATTGACCAAAGATATTCGAGACATACCCGCATTCGCATGTCATATCATGTCATATTGCACGTAGACAGATAGAGTAGGATTCGGAAATAGTCCCGAGATAGATCGATAGAATTAAATAATTCAAGTTGTAGATTATATTTATTAGGAAAATATTATTACTATTACTAATTATTAATTAAGTTAGGTAGTTAATCATGCATTAAATGCATGAGAGTGTTGAGAGACGGACCGGTAATTCTACCGAGTTGCCTTGCATAACTGCATCGTTGTGGTTACGTACGTGACCCATAGGCCCGTGGGACCCACCGGTCCGTATATGTATCGCGCATCCGTGCTCTGTCGGATTATTCACCGATCCCGTCATTTGGCGGTGTCTACCGTGTCGAGTGTTTTCTTTTGATCAATATTATATTTTATTATTATTCTTAATATGATTTAAATTTTTAAATCCAAATTTGAGCGATTAGGATACCGTGTACTTCGTTGTTTAGCGTTGGCGGCCATATTCGAGACCGGAATCTACTTAGTGATAATATATTATTATATTTATCCGCTTATTTAGGATCCTAATATTGTCCGAAGGGCTTTCTCCTTTGGCCCCCGGTGGTACACAGCAGAAAGCCTCGGGATGCGGTCCGCCGACCTTAGTGGGTACAAGGTGTAGGCTCCCATTTGTTTATATTTCGTTTTGATATTTTTACGGATGCGGTCCTCTCGACCCTTGGTTGGTACAAGTGTAGGCTCCCATTTGATTTCGATTTGTTAATTCACGAGTAGTTATCTCCTTTTGGCGATATGGCAACCGAAGACATATTTATCCGTTTGTTTTTATTTTGTAAGGTGAATTACCGTATTTAGCATACTGCAGTACGTGCTTATGCACGCTCACTCTCCTAGGGCGTTATCGCCTGGGAGCCCGAATTGCCGTTTATGCGCATTGCGCCGCATAAACATAAAGTCCTAAGTTCGTAAGTTGGGTCGCCGGTGGCGCCCGCTTAGGCAAGGCCCAAGTTCGTAAGTCGGGACGCCGGCGGCGCCCGCTTGGGATAGATCCGTGATTTACAAATCGGGAATTTTATTTCGGTGTTTGATTCTCGTACCTTATATTTTATATTATATTACTATTTCCACAGATTTTCTATTTCGGGGTTATTTGCCATTTCATGTCATTCATGTAGGTGTGTTCTCAATATGTATAAAATAATAATACATTAACATATATTAAAATATTTCATTGCATTTAAAATTTGGTATCGTATTTGGGTCCGCCTAGGAAAGAAGATCAAATCTTAAGGTCGGATCTAATCCGTACCGAGTAATTTAAAAATTACTCACGTTTCACTGGTTGTGGGATCCAGGTTTACATGGTGAGCGGGATCGAGTATTTGATGAGAGTGCTAGTGTGCGCCCCGCGTGATATCGTAGGTGCTTCGCCGCATCAAGACAAATGAGGTGGGTAGATGATTAGGACTTATCGGCACGGTTTTTGGTTTCTTTCTTTGGGCTTTATTTGAGAGATTTTGCTACCCATTCCGATGGAGTTAGCTCACGGTGTCCGGCGTTGTATTTATCTCGTATATTCCGGATTCGCTATTGTTTTGTATTATTATTATTATTTTGTTTATTGTGAGATTTATCTTATTTTATTCATTTAGTTTTCGTACGCACGTCTCGTCGTGCGTACGTGTAAAAAGGGATTAAGCACCCCTAATCCGATTTTTTATTATTCTTATTGGGTGTGACTTTTAAGTGTTTAAGTTTCAACTTAAGTATATTGCACATGTTGCTCTAGGAGAGAGAATTTACATATAAACAATTGGATTGAAGTATATAAAAAGATTTAAACAAAATTATTGATGAATAAGCCTTAATAATGCGGCACGTATAAGAGACTAGAAGATTTAACCCTCTTTATCAAGTATAATTCCAAGGAATTAGTCTCCATTGAAAATATTTTCAACATTTTAATTATTTGTGCTTTGAATTGGCTCATCAAAATATATACTTATCCTCTTTTAAGAAAAAAATATCAATTACATTCATGTTTGTAAGCACACTTAATGCTAGTTTTTTAAATATTAATTAAGGTACAGTTTGAATTAAAAAAAAACTAGAAAGAAAACATGAATTGTATTATCATTTTTCAAATTTGATTAAACTTTTAAAACATGTCACTGGACATCTCCATATTCTGGAGTGAATGAAAAATTAAAACAGAACTTTTTGTTTTAAGGACCATAAATTGTTTGTGGGCCGATTTTTGTGATTACTAAAATTAGAACTGTAATTCGGATTTTATATAAATAATTAGCAATATAAATTTTAAATTTATTTAACAAAATTTATATTAAAAAATTTAGACATAATATTTTTAAATGTTAAATAATAAATAATATAATTAAGCACATAGTAATCATAAAAAAATATATAAAGAAGTTAAATTACTTTAAATGAGGAGAGATAAATTATTTTATATGAATCCTTAGATTCAAAAAGATCAAAATATTTAAACAAAATTAATGATAAAAAAATTGATGATATAATATGTTTGAAAATCTTAGAAGTTTAACCCTCTTTATATATTAAGAATTGAAACATCAAAGCACTCTTTGAAGCGCCTGTTGTCCGAAGCCGAAGGGCATGGGAATTGCTCCCAACCCCCTTGAGTTATCATTAACTAGAAATTCTGTTGAAAGCTAAAACTTTGTTATTGAATAAAGCAAAAATAATTTGAGTTAAGGTGCACCTTGGTGGGTCGGGGAATCGATTTTCCCAAGGGGAAAAGCAAGTGCTCCGTAAATTTAAATGGGGATGGAATCATGATTGAAGAATAATGAAACCAAAAGATAATTAATAGGGTCATCGGAGGATTAGGGGATTAGAATATTAAAAACCAGACATTTTATTATTAAAATTATTTAATAATTACTCAATTTAACTAATTTTTGAGAAGTTTTGGAGAGCAGACATCTGCTTGTCCACTTTCTTTCTCTGAGCCTGAATCTAAATTGTTATCATCTTGACCGTTGCACAAATCCAACAATTTAGATTTATGTGCAGTTTTTTTACATCCGTAAAATAATACTTTAAAGAATAAGGATCCGCAGGGCATGATGAGTTTGGTGAAGAATATTATTAATTTTAAGTTAATGAACTATTCGAACACTGTTCGGAATAGCTGCTAACCACATTATTATGCTATTTATATGAATTTTTTTGTTAGAGATATCTTGGATAATTGGGTTAGCGCGCTAATCTTACTAATCCTGCTACCATGATATCATCAAAAGAAAGATTTGCTCCGAGTTGTCTCTTGTTTTCTTTTTACTCGTCTATTACTTTTTTACGGGTGGATACTAAATGATAATTCGTTAGTTCAATAATTTTGATAACTATAAAAGCAACTCACAATTTTAAATTCTAACAAATAGTACGTGAACTATATATACTTTATACACGCATGCAATAATGCACAATTTTTTTATAAATAATTATAGATATATTTTAAAGCAAGTTATTAATATTGAATGATTTTTCAGACAATATTATGGTGAACAACTCAACAAGATAGACAATTTATAGTTTTTTGTGTCTATTTTATAAATAGCTAAAACCAGTGCACAAAAATTGAAATGTATTTTATCATTTTATGTGCTGCAGCCTGCAGAGGTGAGGTTAAATGTGGAAATTAATGCTTTGCTTCAGAAGAGGGAAGAACAAGCGGCAGGGTGGAAGGAAAAGACTGATTGGAGAAAAATGGATCGGAATCTTGCTCCTGAGTTAAAAAAAATGGAGAAGATGAGAAAGGAAGAACGAGGGTTAACGAGGAGACTCGCGTTGATTTTCAGTAAAAATTTTCATCTCCAATCTGAGAATTTAAAAACGTAACCTCTTCGCTCTCTCTATTTCTTCCATTCCATTACTTCACTTTTCACCGAGATCTCAGAAGCACAACGTAAATGTTGCTCGGGAAGTAAAGACATTTTCCAGTTTTTATTATTAATAATTATTATTAAAAATAAGAGTGAGAACCGTAAAATTTCAAATATACGAATGGCAACGCGCCACTGTCAGTGGCGCGTTTCGTTCAAACCCCGCGCAACGCCTCCATCTCACTTGCACGTTTTGTATATATAAGAAATAAATGCGCCACTAGCAGTGACGCGTTTCGTAAAAATAAGGAAACACGCCACTGTCAGTGACGCGTTTCGTAAAAATAATGAAACGCGCCACTGCCAGTGACGCGTTTCAAACACGCAGTGAACGCGCCACTGACAGGTGACGCGCGCCATTCGTATATTTAAAATTTTACGTTTCTCACTCTTATTTTTAATAATATTAATTTAATAAAACTTATTATTACTAAAAACTGTACATTTTCATATGCAGTACAGTTACAGTCCTTGGGAGGTGCTCCGGATAGCTACCAAAACTCTTCGAACACTCTCAAAACTTATAAATGACAACTTTACCCTTGTAACACTTTTGTTTTGTGTTTGGCAGCATAATTGGATCGAGTACTAACACTCTTCCGAATAGTACACAAAATAGCGAAGGCCAACAAAGAAAATAATTTATTAACGATCGGGTAAAATAGTAAGTTGGACAATTAGAGGATTAAATATAAATAGTGCACAAATATATAGTGAGGGCCAGACAAATCTGGAGAATACTTGAATGACACTTAGAGGATTAATGCAAAATCGAGGGATTAAGTGTAATATCGACCAAGGATTAGTGGTCTTTGAACAAATATAACATAGAATGACTGAATGAGACAAAAATTGTAATATTTAGGAAAGTAGGTGGCATGTGAACAAATTTGCCAGGGAAAGGGTCGGACTGGAAGATTCATAAAAATAAATAAGGACCATACGAAAATTAAAAAATATATATGTTAAACAACCAACCGATCCTCATAAATTGCAAGTGCTGCCCATCTTTGAACCCACATAATTAATTTCCTTGACAGTCTGTGCCAGTAAAATTTTCTGAAATGATTTTTTCTACTTCGTTGGTCATCTGCATATAAGAACATAAATGAATCTTGTTTAAGCCTTTTTTGTGTCAAAAATTTTCATGTTTTTTTTGCCTTTGTCGACTACCTTTTCTTTTGTTTCTTTTCCTTTTTTGTCTCTTTTAGAAAAGAAACTTAATAAAAGGAAAAAAAATAGTAATTAAATATATTTTTTGATAATTTATTTTGGTAACATGACATTTGAGAAGGTCTAATTTCACAAAAAAAATGATTATCGTGTCTTTCTTTAACGCACTCTTTGAAACATTCTAGTAGATGTTACAATTAGTTAAAATAAGCCCAGCATAGTTAATTAAATAAATACTTTAAGGCTAATTCTTCTAAGGATCAAAATTTTAAAATTTTGTATTGGAGATGTAGAGACCAAGTTAAGATTAACGGTTGTGATTTACTCAAATTTAAAAACTGTTAAAAATCTTGATCCATATAAGACACTCATAAGTTAATACCATTAACTTTACTGAATAAAATAGTTGCGTAGAATTTTCTAAACGGAAAAAAAAAATATGCCTGTAAAAAAATGAAATTCGATTAAGTAAGATTAAAGTCCAGTTGAAAATCCAACCCAACACCTTTGAACGAATTTAGCTACCAGACTGGACTTTCAGAGTTATATTTGAATTTCTCAAATCTGGAGGGGTTTGAAATTTTTCGTTTTGAATTTTTAAAATTTAACATCTCACATTGTAATTTCATATCCCTCCCCATATATGAAAGTTTTCCATTTTGAATTATTGGAGATTGCAAATTGGGGGTTTGGATCCGCTGCTCGTTTTTCAAACTAGCAGGATTCTGCTCGTAAAATTCAACGACAACAAATATCTCAAAAAGTATGTACACGAATCTTGAAAAGATGAAATGCATTTATACCATCTAATCCCGACGAGTAGGAAGCCGCTTGTCTTTTTTACGAGCAGCGGATCTCATTCTGCAAATTGGGCGGCCGGGTATAATTACTTTGTAGATACTACGTGTTATTTTATTATTTTATTTTTTTTGAGTACCTACGTTCTTCCTGGATCCTGGTAAACTGGTAAAGTGTGACATTAGCCATTTGGCATTTATTTAAGGGGCCAATAGGAAGGTACATTGTAGACATACCATATCTATGTAAATTTCAGGTCTATAGCTCTAGAGACTAGACATAACCAGGAGTCACAGTCACTTGACACTTTTAGTAGTGTGGCTAACTGCTTATTTATTTTCCCCTCCATGCCTTCTAAGATTTAGATTTTAGATTGTCTTCTGATTGCTCAATATATCAAATCTTTTGGGCGCAATAAATTAATAACCATAACATTGAAAACATTCTTTTGAGGATTTCAACTAGCAACAAATACTATGTACGTACGTCTATTAATTAGTGGTTGCGTTTGATCTCTGTTTTTTGAACAATAATTCAAACATGTAAAAGAAATAAATATATATAGGTAGTTACTTATTCTTTGAAATAAATAGAAGTAGTTACTTAATTATCAATATAAAATTGTGTTGAGTGCATATATTTAATATTGTTGGACTTGAAAAAAAATATTTCTATAACATATGTCATGGTAATTATATCAATAGATTAAAGTTCTTTTATTTATGCATGCTTCATTAATTAAAGATAAAAAAATGCATGCTTCGTAGATGTGACAGAACCCGACCCGTCTAGATCCAAACTCTACCGGACCTAATTTAAAAAAAAAATCAAACTGATCCGATCAAACTCAAGGTCAAATAATCTTCAATCCAATCAAAATCTATCAAAGATCTGAAAAACACAATATATAAATTGATCCGGCCTGATTTCTTATAAAAGGTCAAACTGACCCGACCCATCCGATCCGAACCCGAACCCGACCTGACCCGCCCGATTGCCACCTCTAATGCTCCGTGACTGTCTAGCTAAATCTTCACTCTGTGGGGGCCGTATAACCTGGAGTTTTGAGACATGAAAATATGCTATAAATACGAAAGTACAAGTACATTAGTTGGAGGTTTCAGTTATAAAATTTTGTATTATTAATTTCAAATGTCTTTAAGTATGCTTCATCTCTATTTAGTATTTCATGATCGTAGTTCTAAGGTATAAACTTATGGGAGATGCTAGCTACATCAAAAAATTTACTCCGCATACTAAATAATTATTTTTGAATTATTATACCCCTTCTACTTAAATCTAAATAATCACACTGATAAGTTTTCAATAACATCTGAAGTGATAACTACTTAAATATTAATTTGTGTCACGGGAGAGCATTAAAATATTAAAAAAATTGTTTGGTGTGCGGAGAAAAATGATTGATATAAATAGCAACTCCCTAAACTTTATTGAAGAATAGTTGTTTAATTTTAAAAGGTATAAAAGCCATGTTTAGTAGTTGCATCAAGAATTTATGTAAAGAATCTTAAATCACAAATCAATTAGTCAAAAATCTCATTTGATGCATACAATGAATTTCGTTAGGAAGTTGATGAAAATGTGCTTTTTTTTTTAAAGAAAGGAAATCAATGAAACTCAAAAATTTATACATTAAATGGGTGTCAAGGAAAGATATATGTCTTAAAATTTGAAATTTGAATGTACGTTAGAATTATACTTTACAAATGTAACTTTCTTCCATTTTCTTTGGATCCCAAATTACTATTTGTTGGAAGATTGTACAAATGATATATTTGACAAGTGCACATAATGACTCAATTACTTGATGGTACAAATGATATTGACAAGTGCACAAGTGCTCTCTATTTTTTTCTTCCCCTTCTTTTGCTTTTTTTTTTTTTTTGCCTTTCTGACATATAGTTTGAAATGGGCATCTTTAATTCCTCCTGATAGTTTGGTTCTGATTTTAAACCTCCTTAGCGACATCACTTTCGTGAGATCTAGCCAAGTCTTTTTTTTTTTGCTTTTAAATTTGAATGAAAAAACCTCCTGACCAACATCACTGTTATGAGATCTAGCCAAGTTATTAATTGTTTATCACGAGTTCAGAAAGAATGATTCATTTTCAATATTAAATATGGGGAGAATTCATCTATTGGTCCCAAAATTTTTATGAAAAAAACAAATTAGTCCATAAACTTTCATTTATACTAAGTTGATCCTTGAAAATTCTAAAAGACACCAAATTTATCCTTGAACTTCTTTAAGAAAAAACAAATTGGTCTCTACTTTAAATTACACCAAATAAGTTCGTGAATTTTTTTATATAAAAAACTAATATGGTCTTTGAACTTGTAAAAAAAAATTGGTCCTTAAAGTTTTTATTTTTTGTTTACTAAAATAGAAATAAAAATATATTCTTAAGAAAAAAATAAAAATACTAAGTAATTTATGGACAAAGAATCTATTAATGCATGACATGAACCATTTAAAACTCATTAATCATTACAAATAAAACATCTTCATGGACCAATTTTTTTAAAGTTTAGGAACCAAATTATATTTCATATAACAAATTCAAGGATTTGTTTGGTGTGCTTTAAAGTTTAGGGATCAATTTATTTTTTCTAAAGAAATTTACGGACCAATTTGGTGTTTTTTAAAAAAAAAATTCAAGGACCAACTTAGTGCAAATGAAAGTTTAAAGATTAACTTCATTTTCTCGTAAAAGTTTGTGGACCAACAGATGAATTCTCCCTTAAATATGCAAAATTTGCATAAGAGCATTTAACTAATCATAAATCACAAGTCCTGTATTTCAATATTCACAATAGTACACCTAAATGGTTGAAGAGATCAAGGATCGAGTAGCAAACATCAAGGGTTGTTTTCCGAAAATTATTGTTAGATTATATTAAAGATAAATACAAGATTAGAGAACAATGTCACAAATTTCTCATATTTTTTTTAGAGAAAAGTGGCGAGAAACCACCGGTTTCATATTGAAACCAAAAATTCAAAGACGAGCATAAAAAATCTGATGCTCAGAAGTCACAATAATATTCTTACAAATCACCTACTAAAAACTAATAACCTAATGCTAAAAGTTTCTTAGAAAAGTCTTCCTAAATCAAAAAATGAAGCCGATGTAAACAAACATAACAGACAACCACAAAGATACACATAAACAACACAAGCCAATAAACCTACAAATTATCCAACAACACTTTATAAGAACTGATTTAAAAGAGGTCAATTATTTTCTCATCCAGACATTGAACTGGTATTCGGAGTCTCCTCGGCCTCTATCAAATATGCCCCCTCGATGTCCAAAGCCTTGACCTGAAAAGGAAGATCGTCTACCACTGAGATCGCAAATTTCTCATATAATTCATACAATTCTTTTTAATTAGCATAGTTCTTTTCCAACTACATGGTAGGTACGGACCATTTTAAAACCGCCCAAAGAACGGTCCCCAGTACATTTACATATTTCAACCAATGTTCGTTTTCTAACAGCACAATGCAGCTAAACGAATCAATGGCCTTTGCTTTACATGCATGTTTCAAAACAAACAACAAACTTATCTGAGGGACCAGTTCTTCAAATTAATATAAAGTCGAATACAATTATTTAGTACACTAAACGTTGCATTTATATATTGGATATAATTAGAGAACTCGCAACAAATATCTTCAGTCCGTATTATCTATTGTGAGGATAATAATTTTTTTTTTGTAATGATATTGGCTCTCTTTTTTATGTTGACTTCTTGCTAAGATGGAAGGAGTTTGTTACTTGTCACTCTCGTATATGTGTTATCAAATGAAAGCATAACAACATCAAAAATAAAGAAAATACAGTAATGGTAGTAAACTGACAGGAGAGATCATATGCAAATAGTGTAAAGTTACTGATTGGTGGTTTCTGAAGTAAATGGATTTGAGGTGCTTTTTTATTTCCACTGTTCTTCGAGGAAAATATATATTTTTTTCAACATTGTATTCTGCATCGCATTAAATTTATGCATTTAATTCAGTATAAAGATTTAGGTTAACACTATTAAATGCCCCTAGGCTGCCTTGGCCAGCTTATGTCTCCAGCCTCTACTTATAACCATTGCTCTTCTTGTGTGCGCGCATGTGCTGGTTTAGTGTGCACAGAGGACAAAGATAATAGGAGAGAGAGGTCTGCTCTGTAGAAATCCAGATTGGTTGTAGAAAACCTGGTTGCCATGGTTTCAAAGAGAGGAGAGATATTGGTCAAGCTACTGGCATTGTTCTGCATTCTTACACCATCCCAAGGTTTCTTTTTATTTTATTTTATTTTGTTGTTAGTTACTCTTGGTTGGTTGTCGTATCTCATCATTATTATGCACGCACTATTGTATTTTTTTTATTATAGTTATTTTAATATTCATGAAAATACAGCCAACCAATCACTTAAATTGCACGTCTTCTCTTTCAACATTGCATGCCTTCCAACATTGGCTTGGTATTTGCAGTAAAATCACTTACATGCCAATTGATTTCTTTTAAGTTCTCAGGTGAATTCGGAGTACTAAGTTGTGTATAAAGTAGGTTTTGTGTCATGCTTTTCATTGATCTGACTTTGCTTGTAACATTAGAAGAACAATCTCTCCTAATAAAGGGGTACCGCGCCATCAAACAAAAGTGAAGCAAACCCCTGTAAAATACAAAAATATTAATTATGTGATTTGCTTCTGATAATTGTAGGGAAGGGGCAAAGACATGGTTTCCCCTACTTAAGGCAAGCAAGCTCCACACTGCCACAGCCGCACTACTACGACTACATAATAGTCGGTGGGGGCACAGCCGGGTGCCCCTTAGCAGCTACCTTGTCTCAGAAGTATAATGTTCTCTTACTGAGAGGGGAGGCTCTCCTTACGGGAACCGCAATGTCACCTATATGCAAAATTTTCACATCTCATTGGCTGACATGTCACCCAGCTCAGCATCTCAGATGTTCATTTCGACTGATGGAGTCATCAATACACGTGCTCGGGTGCTTGGTGGGGGGACGAGTATCAATGCCGGTTTCTATACCAGAGCTAGCCCAAGGTAAAATCTTTTTGTATCAGTTCCTATTGTTTTCATTTACAAATATGGTACTGACACAATAAATAGCTTGGTCGTTGTTCTTCATGAATTCCCATGCCTTCCCTTATTAAACGCATTTACTACACGGGTGCCAATTATGAATATGCCCGTGAGATGCACTGAGTAGTTAAAATCTGGCAATAAAAAAATTTCAACGTATTTTTTTGCAACTTAATCACCAAAGAGGCTGAATTTATGCTACTCTAAATTACTGGCAGTTAGAGTGAATAGTATGTGAATGCTACACTGTTAAGTTTGCATAATACATATATGCGATCCTAGAGTTACGTTCCTAACAGAGATTTCACTTTAAATATCTATATTATATCCAACAAGATTGTAAAATGTAATGTAATTTGCAAGATCAATATAATTATAATGACAAACCTGTTTTATTTTCTCGTGAAGGTATGTGAGAGAGGTTGGATGGGATGGGAAACTGGTAAATGAATCTTATCCATGGATAGAGAGGAGAATAGTGCACTTGCCCAATATAGGACCTTGGCAAGATGCATTGAGAAAAGGACTACTTCAAGCAGGGGTGTCCCCTTTCAATGGGTACACTTTTGACCACCTCTATGGCACTAAGGTAGGTGGCACAATTTTTGACAAGAACGGGTACCGGAGTACTGCTGCCGACCTCCTCAAGGCAGGAAACCCAAAAAAACTCAGGGTTTTGCTTCATGCCACTGTACAGAAGATTTTGTTTAATACACAAGGTAAATACAAATAACAAGAATAAAATTACAGAAATATAATGGAATAGATAAATTTAAAGAAACCTTATCTTTTTTTTCATTCATGTTAGTTAAAATTTCTTGAAAATGCGAATCAAAACCACTGAAACAAGCCCACCAGTTCGGATAAAGCTCTGCCTAGTGTTGTAGGATCCTGTGAGCTTAAGAACTCACTTAGACTGACTAACCATAATTAGCTCATGATTGGGTATTTTTTCTGTGAAAAAGGAAAATGGGACTTGAGAGTAATATTTGTTAAGTAATTAGCATGGATTTTACTACATAGGTGTGAAAGGAAATTTATGGGGATCTGGCACTAATAGCACCTCTGTACATACAAGATTCACAAGTTAATATGCTGATGCATATGTAGAAAAAAAAAACCAAAAGCAATAGGAGTTCAATTCAAAGATGAACTCGGTAACCAGCATGAGGTTTACCTCAACCAAAAGACAGCTGCCAGTGAAATTATCATTTCCACGGGTGCAATTGCGAGCCCCCAATTGTTGATCCTAAGTGGCATTGGGCCGAAAGAAGATTTAGAGAGATTAGGGATCAAACCCATCTTGTACAACCAACATGTTGGGAAAGAGATGTCAGACAACCCCATGAACTCCATCTTCGTTCCAACAAAAAAGCCAGTGAAACAGTCCCTGATAGAGACTGTTGGAATAACAAAGGAGGGTTCGTTTATTGAGGCAAGTAGTGGGTTTGGCCAATCATCTGACAGCATTCACTGCCATCATGGCATCATGTCAGCTGAGGTAAGGCCGCTTGCATTCTGTTAATTCAATTGCTAAATTGACCTCTTGAATCAAGGACCATATAAATGACTATAACATAATAATAGTATATTAACACCATATTAGTTCCAATCAATTTCTATATAGATAGGGCAGCTGTCCACCATACCACCAAAGCAGAGAAGCCTTGAGCTAGCCCGTTCCTTTGCACAAACCAAACGTGACATCCCAGTTGAGGCATTTAGGGGTGGTTTTATTCTAGAAAAAATTGAGGGGCCCCTCTCTACAGGTCACCTGACTATCCTGAACACTGATATAGAAACTACTCCCAATGTCACTTTCAATTACTTCTCTCACCCTGAAGACCTTCGCCGTTGTGTATTTGGCATCCGTACCATTGAACAGATCCTGCATACCAAATCTTTCGCTGAATTATCTGACATCCACAACTACACTAATGATGAGGTGTTAAGAATGAGTGTGCGTGCAAATGTCAATTTCGTACCGAAGCATACAAATGATACAAAGAGCTTGGAGCAGTTTTGTCGCGATACAGTCATCACCATATGGCATTACCATGGTGGGTGCCACGTGGGAAAGGTTGTGGACCAGGACTACCGTGTGTTTGGTGTTGATGGACTACGGGTTGTTGATGGATCTATTCTGTTGAAATCACCAGGGACCAACCCTCAAGCAACTGTCATGATGATGGGAAGGTAGATATTTCTTTATCAGTTTGTCTATTTAAATTTTTTGTTGATTTATCAATTTAATTTCTCGTTTATTATACTTTTTGAAATAAACAAAATTTTGGACATTTTTCTTTTTCTATCAGGTATATGGGTGTGAAGATATTAAGGGAGAGACTAGGCAAAGCAGCAGGTGTGTAGAAGTGATAGGTGAAAAAAGTCAAATTGAGCAGCATATCAAGGGGATAGTTTGTAGTTAGTATACTAATTCTATGTGGGGATGAGGAGATTCTTAATAATTAGAAATAGCAAAAAGATTTAGTAGACTAGATTACAAATTGCATGAACCAATCTGTGGCACTAGTGAAAGTAGTTCACCATTTATGGCCATGTAATATGCATACATTTTTCTGGTTCATTCTTGCATCATTTAATATGTTTCACTCATGTTTCTTTTATTCATTTCAGCATAGTTATTTGAAAATTTTGAGATGAATTGTTAATAATAAAAAGCAAGCAGCTCCTTGCCAAATTGAGGCAACTGGGAAAGTAATAAAAGCATATGTTAGCAGTCATCACAAAAAAAAAAAAAAAAATCTATTCAGAATACCCTTTCTTTCCTTCAGAAAAAATGGAAAAGAAATAATCACGACCAAAAAGACTGATGTTATGGTCTTGGTGAATTTAGCTTGTATACCAGACTCTAATGAACATAGAAGCCCTCAAAATTCAAAGGAAAAAAAATAATATATTATGTTAGATATGTAGGTGTAAAGTCACCGGTAAGAGTGAGTACAGCTTTGTCATGTCATATTTATGAAGATTGCTTTTCTCCATTTACCACAGAGGAAAACTAATCCAAAAACAGATCATAGATCTTAGATTCATACTGACACTGCAAATGCAGTGGAGTTGTATCTGTGTAGAGGATTAAGAACAGTAACATAGAGAATAGGGAGCAGAGAGGTAAATCATAAGAAAACCCTTCGTACCAAGCAAGAAAGATAGATAGATAGATAGAGAGAGAGAGAGAGATCTTACACATTTATATTTGAAGCCCTTAATGCCTTTATCTTTGTGCTCCTCAATAAGCTACATTTAAAAAAAAAGGAAAATGGAGGGAGAAACAGACATAAAGGACAATTGTAAATTGCTTAATGTATTATACATCAAAATATGTTACATTCTATGTCCTATAATGTTAAAAGGTTATACCTGTAGACAGGAAAGCTTCATTACAACCTCGTCTGGTTCTTGCTTCCCTGGCACAATCTCTTGAGGAAATTATCATACCACCACTACAAACTAATCTCTAGAAACCAATATAGACTGATATTATTCTGGTGATAAAGTATGACAGTTATCATAGTGAATTCTCTAAAAACCTTGCATGTGGATGGTAAGAAAGGAATTCCGATATTCAGAAAGTAATCTTGGTGAAAAGCTTTTTTTCCCATGTCTCTACTAACAGCATAAACTAACTACATGCAATCCACTGGGTTCTTGATGTCGCTTTCTTGCCTCTCACATTTTTCCCTCAAAGAAATTATGCAAACACACCTATTTCAGATAAAGGTATGGTACAAAAGAACAAAAATAGCAACTCATAAAGTATAAAATTTCATGTTTGATTTACCAACTGAATGAGATTGCAATGAAGGTACACCATACTGCAATGCCTCTCTAGTAGTAGTAATAGACATGGGTAGAAACTATATGAACTTCATAAGACAAAATACGACAACAATTTGTGAAAAAACATAATGATAATTATCAGAATAGAGTAGTATTATACCCAGTCACATACATCAGGTGCCACAATTTGATCCCTCTTTCAAATACCCCTGATAACGTGGATACAACATCAAGAATTCTGAAATCCACAATTAGAGAATAACACTAAAGAAAACAACAGATGGGCTTCATATATGAAAAGTAAATTTAGGTCAGGTTTAATTATGCAAGAGAATATAACGCACTAGAACCAGAGATACCCAGTCAACCCGGTCCCTTTTTCAAAATTGAGCTAATTGAGCTTAATTTAGTCATAATTAACTAACTTCAAAAAGGTAAAATCTAACCCATTACATGGAAAAAGGGATTGGAATTCTACCAGAAATAAAAAAAAGTGGTTACTCCAGTAATTCTTAGTTCTTAACAGGGTTGCGACGAGGATCTATGCGCGGTAATTGAGTGGCTAGACAAACATTCATCTCCTCAAATTTTGAAACTTACAGCCTAGTAACGAGTGAAGGGTAAAAGAGGCCGTCACATTTGGATCAGACAGCTAGGA
Organism: Schoenoplectus tabernaemontani; assembly: GCA_037127355.1. Classification (NCBI taxonomy): domain Eukaryota; kingdom Viridiplantae; phylum Streptophyta; class Magnoliopsida; order Poales; family Cyperaceae; genus Schoenoplectus; species Schoenoplectus tabernaemontani. The sequence goes on along the minus strand of CM073744.1, from coordinate 8,261,665 downwards.
GCGTAATAATCAGCAGGATGGGATGTAGGGGGTTAACAAATCAGGAGCTTACACGTGGACGACACTTTGCAGCATGCGCTGGTGCCTCGGTGCCTCCACAATGAATCCGTCCAAGGCCAGAAGACCGATTCTCTCTCAATTCTCAATTCACAATTGAATTGACCAATGAGGCAATGGATGCCTCTTTTTCATTGTGCGGATCCAAAGTGTAGGCGGATTCATTATCGGGTTCGGATCCGTTCCCGAAAGGAGAACAATCCGGAGATCAGCAATGAATTAAGGAGGCTGCTTGCCAGTGCTTCTTCTTGTTTTCTTTTCCTTTGTTTTGTTTGAAAGAGGTTGCTTTTAAGGAGAACAAAGAAAATAATTCCAATATATTTTTTAGGAATAATATTATTATCCCCAATTACTTGTCCCCGTCCGTTATTCCCACAATACTAAATGACCGACATCCATAATTTTTTTTTTCATTTTTATTAAATGGACAGTTATTAGGCACAGGCAGTACCTCTGAATGCAATTAATCACGTTGAGAAGATCAGGGAAATGGTGGAAGGAGAAAGTAATATGATCTTTGTTCTTATTGATAAGCATCCTCTCTTCGGGTATATGTTAACCTTTTTAATTGCAGTTGCTCCTAATATTGCATTAATGACGAAATAAGTGTACTTATCAAAATTTAAAGCCCCGGCACAAGATGTACAATATGTCCAGGTAATTTCAATAAATTAGGTTTTAGTGATGGGCAACCAGGTGATTTTGAATAATTTTTTCCGATTATAAACACCCTTTGCGGACTATGGTTTAATTATAAACACCCTTTGTTGAAGAATCTGATGATATGAATACCTGTACAGATTTGATACAAGATCAATAAAAAAACCAGCACATTGACTCGTCAATAATTACTTTTGAGTAATGTTCTTATCAATAAGCAGTAGATGCTTGGATCATTCCAATTCAATTGCTTCATAAAAAAAATTAAAAGTTTTATTCTAAACTCAGAAAAATGAACATTTTGTTCAATATTTAATATGAAACATTTCACAAAAATCTATTAAGTTTGTCATTTAATTAACCAATATAATTGATACAATCACTGGCTTATTTTATTTTATTCTTTGTTTAATTTCTGAAAATTGCTCATAAATATCGAGAGCAACCGAAAGAACCTGCATGTTCAATATATGCCTATGTAATATTAATTTGTCATGTTATTGTGTGATGAATTTTCAACATAAAAGATAGAATAAAAAAATATCATTGCTTGGTTCGGATCTTTTTACTATATGCATTTACTTGTATTCTCATATAGTTCATTTGCTATGACAATGATGTAAATAATATGAAAAATATTATTTGGCAATAGCACTACACGAGATGTCATTAATTTTTTTGAGCATAATTATTGATTATATTTAAAAATTAAATTATTATTATATGATGGTCTGCGCATAATAGATGATACAATTACTAGAATTTATTACAAGTATTTTCTTAAATAAATTGTTATCTTTTGAACAAATTTATATTTTATATATTTTATAATAGTTATGAGTTTGTTCTTATATTTAATTATTTATTTATAAATAAAAATATCATCTATAAGAGCAAGGATAATTTATACAATCACTGATTTGTTTTATCTTTCGTTTCGTTTCTAAAAATACTCTAGATATCGAAAGCATTCAAAAAGCCTGCATGTTAAAAAAATTCGCGCGTAAGTGCGTGTATATGTACTAGTTTTTTTAAAACCGATCGAATTATGGGCTTTAAATAATTAAAAATAAAATAAAAATTAATATTATATTTACCCTTTAACTCTTCTTCAATTTTATATTTATCCCTTCATTTTTATATTATATTTATCCATCAACTTTTTGAATCATTTCATATTTATTTATATACTCATTAATTTATTTAATATAATCTTGAATGAGTTCAAATTATTTCATATTTTATATTTATAAACTATCAAATATATCATAAAGTTTTCATATTTAATCATCAGTAAAATATTTGTATATATACCCAATAATTATTTATGACAGTTTATAACTCTTTAACTTTTATATTTATTCATAAAATTAATTTATTTAAATAAATTTAGATAGATATTATTTAATTATTTTTTGACCCAACCTGATGTAACCCGTTTGGTCTTATTTTGGGTCAGATAAAAAAAATACCTACTAAAGAATTTGAACCAGATTTAAACAACGAAAATCATTTGGACAAAGCAAAGTTTGCTCATAAATTCAATCATAGCGATCTAATTATTGCCTTCTAATATATATATATATGTATATGAGTAAAGATAGCGTGAGCTTAAGCTCACAGATATCTTCTGTGAGCTTAACTTAAAAATATATATTAAATCATCTTAAAATTTTAATTTATCATTCTCATTTAATTTTTCATATGAAAATCTTATAGGGTACCATCAAATTTTTAGTATTTTGAGTTTTTTATATCACTATTTTTAATTTTTAAAAATAATAATTAAAGATTTTAAAAATTAAAAATAATGATTTATAAAACTCAAAATACCCTCAAATTTTTTAATCCCATAAGATTTTCATATGAAAATTTTAATAAGCATGATAAATAAAAAATTAGAGATTATTTGATATACTTTTTAAGTTAAACTCATGGAAGGCTAGAGTGCTTCGTGAAACACAAAACCTCTCATATTTCACGTTTGTATCTCAAATTTAAAAATCTAAATTGTCTATCCAAACCGTTGAACATGATCTTCATATTGAAACATATTTAAAGATAAAATTTTATATATTTTTTAAAAAAAATTGCTATTTTTTAGATTGGTACAAAATTTATTGGTCTAACTATTTCTGCACCATCCAATACTAATGATTTTTCACTCATCTAAAATATAGCAACAATTTTTTAAAGAAATATAAAAGTTGATCTCCAAAGATATTTCAATATGAAAAATCATGTTTAATGGTTTGGATCGACCGTTTGGACTTTCAAATTTGAGATACGGATGTGAAGTATCATAACCTCACACACTCTCTCTCTCTATATATATATAGTAAAACTAATGTCCTCCTAGGAGCATGAAGCTCTTTCATACTTTTAACTTAAAAAGTATATCAAATTATCTTTAAATTTTAATTTATCATGCTCATTAAATTATTCATATGAATATTTTGTGGGATACAAAAATTTAGAGTATTTTGAGTTTTTTAAGTCACTATTTTTAATTTTGAAAAATTAACTCTAAAAATAATAACAAATATTCAATGTTTGTACATCATTTCCAAAAATTAAAAATTATGACTTAGAAAATTCGAAACGACCCAAATTTTTATATCTATAAGATTTTCATATGAAGAATTTAATGAGTATGATAAATTAAAATTTAAAGATAATTCCATATATATTTTGATTTAGAAACATGAGAGGGTTTCGTGCTCCTAGGAGTATACTAGTTATATATATATATATATATATATCATCTCTAAAAGCAGTTTTATATTAAATAATTAATATTAATACCAACTTCTAATCTTTGATTTTTGAACTATAAATTATGTAATTAAGAGCCATATTTAGAATAAAATACATATGTTATACATTCGGAGTATTGTCCGAAAGGATTACAGATCACCAAAACTAGCTTTAGACACAACAAAATGACAAAATTATTAGACGTTGTAAATTAACATATATAGGTATAAATCCATATGCCACATTCTATAAATATACATAAACGTACATAAAGTAAATTAACAATATCGTAAATACATAAGATTTACCATTTTAAGTATACAATACATTTGGAAGCAAATCAACAAAATTTTAACTAATTGATCTTCAAATTAAGGGGACTGTCGGGTTTGTCGAAAGATTGACATGACATGACAAATCTGCTGATGAATAAGAAGAAGAGCCCAGTATAACATGATCAATGAAACCCCCTTGACTTATCAGCTGATTAGCTTCATGAATGCTTGCTTGATTGTCAAAATACTTGGGCTCAGGAGTTAGGTTGATGTCATTCGACTGTGCAATGCAAGGAACTTTTAACTGTATTGGCTTAAAATCCACCATGCATGGCCCGTACATGTTTGCATCGGTACGAAAAAACTTGAACTTTTCAGCAAGCTCTTGATTATGCACCTCATCATGAGAATTGAAAGCCGGCCATTGCGAATCGAAAACATTGTAAGTTTCTGAGAAGGAAACAGGCACACTATTGCATTGTGCTTCATACCCCTTTCTGGTAGATGTTCCATCCAAAAAGTAGTAACCATCTGAGGGATTCAATTGGGACATTTTAATAAAAATATATTATTGGTTGTTTTAATATATATTGTTCAAAAAGAAAATCAAACATATATACATGTATATATGGTAGTTATAGCATATACATGAGGTTACCTGATGAAGTAAAAGAGGTGAACCCATCCAAAGAGTGAGAACTCATGATCTTTTTCTTGATTGTTGAGTTCCAATAGTTCTTCACCTCATTGTCTGTTCTTCCTGGTAGATGTTTTGCTATTTGAGCCCATCTTTAGAGAGAGAAAAAGAAGTTAAAAAAAAAAAGAAATTTCACTTATATAATTAGTATGCACTGCAAATTAAATATTCAATTGTATATATGCATATTGAAAAATGTTGGCATTTGAATATGTATGAACCTGTTTCCTAGTACTTTGTGAAGCTCAATGATGAGTGATTCCTCTTGGTGAGAGAAGTTCCCTCGCTTCAGGTCTGGCCTCAGGTAATTTATCCATCTCAGCCTACAACTCTTGCCACATCTTTGCAATCCTACATTTATATTTTCTAATGAAATATATAAAATTAAGTTTTTCTAGCATACAAAATATATTGGTCAGAGTCATCAGATTTGTGGATAGGCAGCTGTTAATTAATATAAGATATATTGTAAATTTCTCATTCAAAAATTAGAACCGTTATACGTGTGTTCACTAACTTTTTTTTTGTGCAAAATGAGATGTACCAATTGTGAAGCACGATATATATAATGTCTATATATATGTTGAGCAAGAACCCCATTTATATGCATTAATTGTAGTATAAAAACTTGCAATGCATGCAAATCAACTTACCTGCAAGTCTAGGAACAGAACTCCAGCATCCATGGCCATAGGTAGAGATATACTTGACCAGCTTCTCATCTTCCTCAGGTGACCATAAGCCTCTCCTAACCTTCTGTTTATTGCAACAGGAGTGATGCCCCATTCTATTATCCCTAACTTCTATTAATAATATTATCTCTAACAATTAATTTAACAAGATATATATTCTTATTATCTGTCTACATATATATCCCTTTTCATGAACAGAAAAGGACATTAACTTGCAATAGAAAATAGTTACAAAAATGGGAAGGTGAAAGGAATGTATTCCTATTTACAGGTCTCAAGACCCTATTTTTATCTCAAACCCTAAGCCAACTAGACCAGAGATGTGCAGTTGAGTGGGTGGTCTTAGTGTGAGTGAAGTAAATGCTGGGACGTGTAGGGCATTAGCGTTGCATGGTTCAAATAGGACTACACAGGGGTCTTTTGGTAATTTTAGGTATCAACACAGGATTGGGATGACGATGTGTGTGAAAACAACTGTGTTTGGTCTTACCTGGCATGTGAATAAGTTTCACATAGGAATAGCGGACAAATTCATAGTTTTGGATCGCTGATAGCTCATTTAGAATTAATTCGATTTTGGTTCTTACTTTTAAGTTAATGGGACGGACTTGAGTTTGATTTAACTCAGATAGTTAAGCTCGTAAGCCTCGTTAAACTACTAATATTTACTATTTATATTATTATATGATTATATAAGTTGTAATTTAATATATATGAAATTATTGTATAAAATATGTATAAATTTTGTTATCATTGATTCTTGTTATTTTGATAAATTTTTGTATAACTTAATGTGTCAATTTCAAGTTAGTATTTTTTATTCATTAAGTTAATGAGCTGATTTAAACTAGCATTTTTTACAGTCCTAGTTTAACAAGTAGGCAATTCTAATGATCTCAAATTAAATTGAAACATCCTAAAATTTTGATTTATCATTCTTATTAATTTTTTAATATAAAAATATTAAGGAATATAAAAATTTGGATTGTTTGTAGTTTTTAAGTATATATTTTGAATTTTAAAAAATTATCTTTAAAATAATAATAAAAAGTATTAAATTTTGTACTTCATTTTTAAAAAATCAAAATAAATACTTTGAAACTCTAAACACCTCAAATTTATTTATCTCTAATATTTTATATGAAATTTTTAATGAGAAGGATGAATGTAAAATTTGAATATATTATAATAAAATTTGAGCTGCACGAATCACTATATAAGTTTATCACAATGCAGTTGCATGATCATGCCTTGGAAATTTACATCGATTTCTTAATTTCTACTCTTTAGTGTAATATATTAGTGTAATATATGTTAAAATTAATTATTATTAAGTACAATATATGAGGTTATATGTAATATAAATATATGTTATATAATGAACTGTCAAATTATATCCGTTATGAAATGATCAAATTTTGTATTATTAATCAGATTCAATATGTGTTATGAGAAGTGAATATTTTAATGTGTAGAATTCATATTAATGACTTTATAATTTAGTGATGGTCTAAATTATATAAATTTGATAATAATATAATTATACTATTGGTTCCTAGAGAACATAACTATATATAGTTTTCTGATTAAGTAGCGAACCCATTAAGAGATGATTTGGATCTGATATGGATCCGCTAAGAAATAAATGGTGGCTCAATCATTGGCGTTCATTATATATAGAGAGATTGTTTGATTTTTTGATACATTTTCGTTTTCAACAAAGAAATTCAAATCTCTCTCAAAATATAGATTTTCAGACATAGATGAAAATTATTTGTGTCGGTACTCTCAATCGCTCCATCGGATTAGAGGAAAATTGCTATAAAGTTTAAAGGAATTCGGTGATCAGCGGGGTTGTGTTTCTTTGGAAAATCGATAATATAGAAGAATGTAATTTATTTTTTTATTAGAAGTTTATTAGAGGATCACAGCATAAAATTTTTCTTTCAATATATACATTAATGCATGTATTTGTTTTGAGATAAATACGGGAGAACATTGATAGATGCATCCAATTGCTTGCTGTGTAAACAAATAATGAGACACTATACGCATGCATGGTCCATGCAGATGGATTCAATAGTCCATCTTACGTATAGAGTACTTTCTACTCTTCAATGTACTGGGACCCACTCCTGCACAGTGAGAGACCCAGAGAGGTTGAGGGGAGAGAGAGTAACACAGAGATGTGAATGTTTAACCTCATATATGTCATTTTAAACAAATTTGCCATATCCACTTTGTCTTATATGCTGTTGCCACTTGAAGTCGCTTCTCTAAGGAAATTCTCTATATATATGCCATTTTTTTCACTTTTTTACTCGGGGCTTGATAATTGCTAGCCATCTTCATTTAGTTTCATATTTCAAAGTACGTACACTTAAATACTGGGCGGAGGGAAGTGGGACCGGGGTGTTTGGCACCCTCCAATATTCTCATAGTATGTTAAGTATACGATTTTTTTCAGTTTTTTTGTATATAATAATTATAATAATTATATTATTAAAAATAAGAGTGATAAAAATAAGATTTAAAATCTACGCATGCAGCGCGTCACTATTAGTGGCACGCAACAATCTTTAAGTAAACGCACCACTAGTAGTGACGTTTTGTGGGCAGTAATAATATTGATCCAACGGTAATGGATCGTGATCAGGATGAGCAAGAGAAAATGCGTCACTGTCAGTAGTGCATTTACACTGTTTTATATAAAAACGCCACTAGCAGTGGCAATGGCGCATTTGCTCTGCATCACTGCCAGTGACGCGCTTGTCATTCGTAGATTTTAAAATTTACTTTTATCACTATTATTATTAATAATAATATATAATTATTATATAAAAAAATTGGATTTTTTCCTTACAATTTTAACAATATATATAGATTGCCTTCTATTAAAATTATATATGTTGACTGTTGAGTTATTAGTTGTATGTTGATTGTTAAGTGATTAGTTTAGTAAGATCTAAGTTGATATGATAAAATGTTATAATTTGCTTATACTACAATACATTTTGAATTTAATAATGATTTTTTAAAGCCCTTTAACAATGGTTCTCCAATCTTTATTGAAGGTGTGTTAGAAAAATATTCTTAGATTTTTTTAGGATTTTAGGATTTAAAATTTAAAAATAGATTTCGAGAAATAGAGGTCTAGATAGGATTTTAGGATTTAGAAATAAATTTTATAATAGAGGTTTATTGTACTATTATTATTATTGTTATTATTGCTACTATTATTAGCATATTATCATTATCATCTTTATTTATATATTATTATTATTATTATTTTATTTATTTATTTTCTTTTTCTTCCATCATATTCATTATTATCATGATATTTGAGATCTTTGATCTTATGTTTTCCGATTGGGTTTTATTTCTAGCCTACCCCAATTTATTTGGGATTAAAAACCGTTCTTGGAAGACATTTAACAATGGTTCTTAGCTAATAATCATTATTAAAGGGTCCTTTAACAATAGTTTTTAACTAGTAATCGTTGTTAAAGGGTAGTTTAGCAATGATTCTTAGTTAAAAACCGTTATTAAATGGATATTTAACAACGGTTTTTGTCTAATAACCATTGCTAAAGAACCCTTAAATAATGATTATTAGTTAAAAATCATTGTTAAAGGTAAAAAAATATTTTTTTAGCTATAACATTCTTTAAATATGAAGTTAGATTGATATATGGAGTCAAATAAATAAATATTATTTAACAATATACAATAAATATGGAGTCAGATTGATTAGATAAGAATAAATATTATTATATATTATTCATTCAATAATTAATATAAAAAAATATAATTATTCATCCAATAAAAAATATTTACTCAATAATACATACATATTGCTCATGTAATAATATGAAATCTTATACAATTTCTAAGAAAAAATCTAAAGAAAGAAATAAAAAAATAAAAGTTAAAATTTTAAATATATTTTTAAACTTGAAGATGATGTTTTTTGTCCTTAATATTGTAGATCTCATCGCAATCTTTTTGTAGATGTGTAGCACGCCTCAATTGGAGTTTTCTATCAAAAGTTATGGTCATTTAAAGTTGAGATAGTCGAATTTTTAATTTTTATTTATTTTGTCTCTCTTCTTTCTCTCTCTCAGTCTCTCAGCTCTTTTTTTTACCAAAATAGAAAATGAAGAGAGGTTCAATCCATGGGATTTTTCTTTTTTAATTTTAATTTTTAGATCGTTGGATCGAGATGAAGAAATGGTGAAATTAAAAAGTCTAACAATTCGTGGAAGCAAAAAAAGTGGATTGCTATTAATTTATTTCTTTGTGTTATAGAAAATTTAAGTTTCACATTTTAACAATGGTTCTTTGACTAAAAACTATTATTAAAGAAATCTTTAAAAATAATTTTTAATTAAAAATCATTGTTAAATAATCATTTAGCAATAATTCTTAGTTAATAACCGCTGCTAAAGGTTCATCCCTACTTTTTGACTTCCAACCTCCATTTTAACAATATTTTTTATTAATAATCATTGCTAAAAATGCTCCCAATATTTTAATAATACCGTTGACCTCTTTTAATAACGAATTTCACCTATAACCGTTGTTAATTAAGTGTTGTCTAAGCCCATTTATGTTGTAGTGTTATTTTCTATTTATATTTTTTATTCATAATTACATTAATTGATTCATTTTTTCACTCTCTGTCAAATTCATCAATCTCTTTGCATAAAAATTATTTTTTATTCAAAAGTTCTTATTTGATCTATTTAATTTGCTCCTATTTTTTAGAACTATATAAGCTAAATTATCATTATACTGTCCAAAACATAATTTTATGTTCAAACGAAGATTTTCTTGAAATTTTTTCATGTCATCAATATCTTTTGACTACCAATACACTTACAAACTAATTATATATTTTCATAATATTTTTTATTTTTATTTCTAAATCATAAAGTTAATGTCATGCAAGCATTTTAATTGGACATAAATTTAATGCAATTGGCATCAATAATTAGTATGCAATAAGAAATTATGTAGCTTAGTTCCTTGTTGCATTCCATTACACCACACCAAATTTCATACAATATGAAAATTTAAAATTAATGATTATAATTATAAAAACAAAACTCAAAAAATATTGAAAATATCATAATTATCGCTAAATAATAGAAGTATTCAATTTAAATTTTATACTTCATTATATTTTTATATTATTTTTTATAATTAACTTATTATGATCTTGATCCTCTATTCGAAAATCTGACTCTGCTTAAATCTTATATAATGCATATTATTTTTATGTAAATTAAACAACTATGTTGACGTGTGTTAATTTGTCCAAATTTACGAATTATTTTAATAAATATTAAACATCAGTTATTGTGACAGAGCTAGAAAATTTTTAAAAATAGGTCAGGCTAGTGCCATGCATAATAATATAATATCAAAAGTTGACTTCATACGATAATTGTATCAGAAGTATATGTTAAATTATAATCATCATCCGGATCAAATATGAATTTTCTGAGAACAACATGTTTAACATACAAAATGCTACATGTGTAAATTTACTTTGAAAAATAAATTGAGGACATTGGATGAGGATATCCATTTGTTTCGTCCTCCGTATTTAGTACCTAAATCCGTATCAGTGTCTTTAATAATTAACTTAATCTTTTTCAGAAACACATTAACTATTCGAGTTCCATAAAATGCACATTTAGTGGTTATTGCGAATTGGATATCCATTATCAGAGGCAGATAAATAAATTTTTAATGGGGGGGGGATATTTATTGATTGCATATTATATAATTATGAATATACTAATACTTAATTACTATTTTTAAAATATTTGTGGATGTCAAGATAAACAATTTATGAACAAAATATGGTGATATCAGAATGCTTATCTGTCTAAATTTCCTTAAAAGTAAATGGAAATTTTCAGAAAAGTTGATAACTTTTTAAAAACGAGATTATACATGTCAATATACACATAATCCACTACTGCTCATGGCATATACATATAACTAAAGATTGAGCCTCCTTAGTGTAGTAAGGCTCTTAAAAAAAATATTTTGCCGAACAAGAAACTTCTTTAACAGAATTAAAAAAAAATGTCCGGATTGTAATTCCACACATCCATTTTTTCAACTAGGATTCTCCCTTCGGTTTCACCTGAAAAAATTAAAAATTAAAAATATAAAATTTTATAAATATTTTTGATAAAAATTCTATATTAAACAAGTTTTGAATACAAAATATTTTTATTGGATTATTTTAAGTATTATATTGCATATTAGGTACATTCATTTTTTAAATGAGAAGAGAGAATAACTATAAATATATTAGACATGTCTTTGGATTAAGATATATGAGATTTAAACAAATAAACGGTAGAAAATATTATGAGTTATAGCTAGAAGACTTCGAAGCTTAACTGTTTATATATATATTATTATGAAATATAAATTCTTGAGGCACGATCTCTCAGAATTAAAAGTCAAATTAAAGGCGTTCTTAAAAGCTTCTCAAGGACTTAAAATTTCATTTTCTGAATTTTAATTTTCCTTTGTATGGAGACTCAAGACGATCCACAACCAAAAAAAAAAGGAAAAATGGAAATTCCACTACTGTTATAAGTGCGTGTGTACGTTACATAAGATACAATGTAACATCATGTACATTGAATATTGTCGTTATGTCAAGAAATCTAAATCTTTTAGTGCTTCTGTTGTAAAATTTCCACTATTGGGTGGAGAGTATATCCATCAAACAAAAGAGACGGGTAAAATTCCTTGATTGTGTATCTTACCTACGTAGCCATGCAAAACAGAAGAGAACAGGAGTACCAGTACCTGTTATATATGAACTGTACTTCCAAACTGTTAAAAGACATATCTTAGGTACACATTTCCTTCAATCCTCCCATATCCCCTCAATTGTGAGGGACCCACAAAGTTACCTAACTATTTTCTTTTTTTCCCTGATATATATATGTGTCAAAAGAGGCGTCATTACTGTTGTACTTGTTTTTTCACACCACTTAGGTTTCCATAATTCCATTCATATCAGTACTTTCTTTCTTACAGTGAAGAGCTGCGAAATCAGATGCATGGGCAAATTACAAAGCCACAAATACTACTCCATTCATAGCAGAAGCTTAATTATAATTGTACAAGTTGATTTATCATTTAGTAGACATTGAAATTGGCAAGTAGTCTGTAGAAATTAGAATATTTTTAGAGAGCCAGAATTCTTTTTGCGAGACAAAAAAGAATGCAAAACAATTTTCAGATTGTTATTATATATCTTCTCTCATTTGTTTTATTTAATAAACAAGCCTCACGAAGCTTAATATTCAAATTGGATAGCTAAAGAATGTTATCTCACAAAATATTGTGTACCCAGTAATGTATAATAACTAAAAAAAATAAAATGTGGTGCTGATTGGAACAATATATACATACATATATTAACTCACTGGAAATCAGTTGCTTTACAGGAGTATTAGGCTTCCATAAATTTCTCCATATATTAATTTATATATTAAATCTGTATTATTCCATAAAGAAGTGAAATCTATTATCATTCCTACTAAATTTGCAATCAAGGAGTACTGCTTTAACAAAGCCGTCTTTACATCTTGTGCATTCTATCAGCCAATTTGCACCATGTGTCGTAGTTTGCTATCGGACCTTTTAGATAGATAAATGTCCAACAAAGGAACACGATCCACCAAGCCCATATCTGCAATTTATTGGGCCCACTCAATCCTATATAATGGGCCGGGCCGCCCAATTTTTATTATAGAGTAAAGAAATATATATAAATTAAAAGAGGATTTAGATTTCAGACTTACAATGCACTGGAGTTGGAGTTAGAGGTGTAAATAGATAAGATACAGATAGATAATGATTTTATTGTAACCGTATCTATTATAATTTTTAGATACAGATTTGGATATTGATATGGATTAGATATTCGATAGTTATCCGGATACAGATTAGATACCAAACAGATACAAATACGAATATGAATATATTTCGTATATTAAATAAAAATATTATATATTTATTGGAAAATAATTGAATATTATTTTTTTGATAGAATCCTTAATTATAAAAATTAAATTAATTATTATTATATTAATAGTTTAAATATATCAATGAATTATAAAAAGAATATGATATATTAATACAAATTGAATATAAAATAAATTAAATTTATAAAATACATTAAAAGTTTAATTAAAAAATATATAATAAAAATATTTTGGATACTTATTCGGATAATATCAGATCGAATATTTTTAGATAGTGTCGAATATTGATGAATGATAACTAAATGATTGGATACGGATAAATAATAGCCAAATTATATCTTTATCCGTAGAAAAAATTCAGATATGCATATGAATATCTCCATATATAAATATGAATCGGATAATTTTCACTAATCGGATCACCAATAGAATTGAATATTCCGATCCGTTAACACCCCTGGTCTGGAGTTGAAAAAACCGACATGACAATTGGCGCGCTCTCTTTCCTTCCTCCGCGGTCCGATTCCCCACTCTCTTTCCTCGCCTAAACCCTAGTCGCAAAAGGAAACGGAAAGCATTAAACACCAAATCTTACTCCATGTCACCATTCAACGTAACGACAGCTAGCTTGCAACGGATGTACCACGTGTTCTCTCTGCATTGCTCGCCGCTCCGTCCCCCCTCTGACGTGTGGGCCCCACCTCCTGTGCACCGAGCACAGGGAGGTGGGGCCGGTGTCAGTGAGCTGGCAGTGTGCGACAGATGTCATGCTTTTCTAGAAGCTGGGTCGATGGGGGTGTGTATTCTCTCTTACTCTTATCTCGTCGGGTCTCTTTATTGCTGTCTCTCTCTCTCCGTCCAGACTCTGACTACCATAACGATCAGAGCTCAATCTGGCCTCTAGATAGTGTCAGGTGGTCAGAAATCGAAAAAGGAAGAGTGGTTCTTCTCTTAATTTCAAGCACTCTGGTCTAAGACGTGTCTGGTTAGTGCTATTTCTTGAATTTCAATTTTCTTCTATGATTTTTTTTTATGTTTTGTGTATAATTTGTATAAAATTCAGTCAATAATGGTTGATTGAGGTCAGGTACAGTCTTAGAAGTTCACAATCAATACTGATTTGACTGTAAAGTGTGAATATAGAAGGACCTTTGTTGAGCTTTGGTCTGTGAGCTTGCTTTCTGCATAATCTCAAATTGGGTATAGGTCCGCATGTAGGTTTTAGCAATACTGGTATAGACAGGATGATTTCTTTTGTATTTCTTCTGTTATAGGTTTCTCCAAAGCTTCTAAAGCTGAGGAAAAAAGAAACTGGATAACACATAGAACCTAAACGAAGTGAAAATGGCCTGTCACATTATTTGATGGGCAACAGATGAAATCAGTGTTTTCTCTTCTTCTTTTCTTTATGAAAAAAATAAACAGAACTACTGTTTTTTCTATCAATAGAAACACGACCACTAGTTACTCAAATTGTGAAATCTGATGGAGAAAACCCCTTATCTGGTAACAACCCATGTCTTATTTAGATTAACAACCTGCACAAATATGCTCAAGAAGCCTTATATACATATCCTCATCTAACAATCAAAAATCACATCTCATTTAGTATCCTCATGTTGTGTTAAATTAAGAAGATTTTTTTTTTCCTGTCTATGCAATAAAAATTAAGTTTCTGTATTTCTCTTTTTATTTAGCCTCTTTGGCTTTGCTAGAGCTATAACAGTTCTGTATTAATTTCTAAGTTGTTTGTTCTTACTTCGGTGCAGCAAAACCCAGAGGAACATTAGTAGTGTCTTTGCTCTGAAGGGGGAGGCTTTGCCTCAGCTGATAACAAGCTCATGTTGTCTCCCCATTCAAGTGCGACTGAAGCAGGTTTGAATACTGAAAATTGTGAGGATAACATGCCTGAGAAATCTGAGAGCACTGAGAGAAGAAAGAAAAACATGGAAAAGTTGAAAATGGATGGTGCTGATGGCTCTGGTAGGAGAAAATCATTGTCGAATGAAGAGGAGAATATCTCATCAGACATAGAGGAGGACGGATTGTCTGAAGAGAGTAAAGAATTGTTAAGTGACGTGCATAAGGTAACAGAGCTGAAATTTTCTTTGAACAAAAATGCATTCCTTCTTTCATATTTTTTTGGCTTTGTATGTGTGCTTTTTTGGGGGATTGTTGATAAGTAGATAAAGTCATAAAGAGGATTCTCATAATGTTTATTCATGACAAAGTACTTGCAAAAATATAAATATTTTCTGATACGTAATTTAATTTCTTTACTCAGGTTGACAAGATTTTGGGATGCCGTATGAGATCTGAAGAAGAGCTTCCTTCAAAAGATTCTCTGACTGAAACAAATGATCAACCTAAGGCAGATGAAGATAAAAAGAATTTGGAGTTTCTAATTAAATGGGTTGGTAAATCTTATATTCACAACACATGGGTACCAGAAATCAAGCTGCAAGCAATTGCAAAAATAAAGCTGAACAATTATCTTGCAAAATACAGTTGTGAATTAATCAACCTGTGCATGGAGCAGTGGACCCACCCGCAACGTATTCTTGGTGTTCGGGCTGGAAAAGAAAATGAAGAGGAAGTGTTGGTCAAGTGGTGTGGTCTGGGTTATGAAGAGTGCACATGGGAAAATGTAAATGAGCCTGTTATAAGAGATTCAATTGAATTAATCAATCAGTTTAAAGCTTTTGAATATGAGGCATTACACAAAGACATGGCCAATGATTCTATAAATAGAAATGGGCAAGAAATTGGTCCTTTAGTGGAACAGCCAAAAGATCTCAAAGGAGGCACTCTGTTCCCACACCAACTGGAGGCCTTGAACTGGTTGAGGAGTTGCTGGTACCAGTCAAAGAACGTTATTTTGGCTGATGAAATGGGGCTCGGGAAGACCATCTCAGCCAGTGCCTTTCTGTCAGCACTCTATTGTGAATTTAGGATTGGACTACCTTCTTTGGTCTTGGCACCTCTATCTACTATTCCCAACTGGGAAGCAGAGTTTTCATCATGGGTCCCACATCTAAATGTGGTAGGGTATTATGGAAATGCAAGGGCTAGAGCTTTGATACGTCGGTATGAGTGGCATGCTGGTGGACCTGGGGAGGCTAGTTCTTCCAACTCTGTCAGACCTTACAAATTTAATATCCTATTGACAACATATGAGACAGTGCTTGCAGATGCAGCGCACTTATGTAAAATCCCTTGGGCCTTGTTAATTGTAGATGAGGGCCATCGTCTTAAGAACTCAAATAGCAGATTGTTTGGAATTTTGAGTAAGTTCTCATTTCAGCAGCGGGTTCTACTGACGGGAACACCCCTGCAGAACAACCTTGGTGAGATGTTCAACCTGCTGAACTTTTTACAACCCGACACCTTTCCCTCTCTCTCAGCATTTGAGGAAAAATTCAATGACCTGACAAATGCAGATAAGGTGGATGAGTTGAGGAAGCTTGTAGCCCCACACATGTTGCGCAGGCTTAAGAAGGATGCCTTGCAAAATTTGCCACCCAAGACTGAATTGGTGGTGCCTGTTGAATTGTCCCCAATTCAGGCAGAGTATTACCGTGCCATGCTGACAAAGAATTACAAGGTTTTATTTAATATGGGCAAGGGCACCAGTGGCTCCAGTGCGTCCCACCAGCAGTCTCTGCTTAACATCGTCATGCAGCTACGGAAAATTTGTAACCACCCATACTTGATAGCTGGTACTGAGCCTGAGTCTGGGTCACAAGAAGTGCTGCATGCGATGCGAATCAAGGCTTCTGCCAAGCTGTCACTTCTCCACCTGATGCTTAGGCATTTATGTGCTTGTGGGCATCGTGTTCTAATCTTTTCCCAAATGACCAAGCTCTTGGATATCCTTGAGGATTACATATTGGATGAGTTTGGTTCTGAAACTTACGAGCGGGTAGATGGGTCAGTTTCTGTCACTGAGAGGCAAGCAGCTATTGCACGTTTCAATGAGGACAAGACCCGGTTTGTATTTCTCCTTTCCACCCGATCTTGCGGCCTTGGGATAAACCTGGCAACAGCCGACACTGTCATAATATATGACTCGGATTTCAACCCCCATGCCGATATACAGGCAATCAGCCGTGCCCATCGGATCGGTCAAACAAACGAGCTGGCTGTCTACCGCCTCATGGTCCGGGCAAGTGTCGAGGAGAGGATCCTACAGCTTGCCAAGAAAAAGCTCATGCTTGACCAGTTGTTCGTGAGCAAATCGAGTTCACAAAAGGAGGTTGAAGACATTATCAAGTGGGGTACCACAGAGCTCTTCAGTGAGGTTAACAGGACCAAAAATGGTAATTCTGACAGTCAAGGAGATGATAGTAATAACAGCAGCAACAATAATGTTGATGAGGTCAGGGAGCATCAACATAGAAAGAGGGTTGGAGGCTTGGGGGATGTTTATGACAATAGGTGTTTGGAGCCAAGCATAACCAAGTTGGTCTGGGATGAGAATGCTGTTGAGAAGCTGCTAGACCGCTCAGGTATGCAGGACAAAGATGAAGTCGATAATGAACTTCTTGGGAGTGTTCAGGTGTGTTCTAGCTCTCTCTTTTATTTTTCAATCATTCTTAAAATGTCTAAAAGATATTTATATCTCTGATTTTATTTTTTTTGACTAATTAGGCACTGGACTGGAATGCAGAATCACATAATGAACCAAACATGGATGATGCTCAACAAAACGCTGTTGATGAGGGTGAGGAAAACAGAACCAATGAAAGAGAACAAAATGAATGGGACGAGCTCTTACGTGCCAGGTATGTATTATTCCAGCTGTTACATAATTCCGAGATTTCTTTAATTCAGATTGTTACTTTAACATTGCAAGGAATATCACTTTAATTATACCAGTTATTGGCTTAGAAAACTCATTCTACCTTTGATTTTTGTGAAGAGTTGTGCATTTTAATGGTTCTTGTAGGTGGGAGCAATGTCATGTGAATGAAGAGGCATCACTAGGCCGAGGGATGCGTCGGAGGAAGTCTTCTCTGTGCAAGGACATGCTCCTTTTTAGTCCAACTGAAGCTCTGAGTGAGGTACTCGCATAAACTCCCTTATAAATTCTGAAAAAAAAGCAACTGAGTACTGGCTGGTTGGAGTTAATTGTTTTCTCTATGATTGTGCACTGTCAAAATGTGGCAGTAGACTAACAACAGTGAACTTAGTAAGGCCAAATGTTTCAGCAAAGTAGCAGAAAAATAATTAACCTAAGCATCCAAAAATTAACTGTATTTTTTCCAGTGTTGATTGCAAGAATTCTCTTACAGTGTTTTTTTTCTCCTTATGAATTTCCTTATGCAACAGAGTAGTGATGAGGAGCAAGAATACGCACCTGCGGAGACACACAAGAAAAAATAGTAAGTTAACCTTCATTTCATTTACCAGCTGATAATGGTATTATTGCTGCTGTGGAAGCCAAAAATGAATTTTGCTCGTTTTGGTTAGAGATGTCTTGTGAAAAACTTTTCAGAGAACATTGTCATCACCTGCTTTGAAGGTCAATTGATTTTATTAACTTGGTTTTTTTTTTTAACTTCAAAAACAGTGCATCGCTGCGCTCTAGGCAGAAGAAAAGACTGGTCCAAAGGCAAATGGCTGCTGCCCCGCTTCCAATGCCTGTTGATGACACCACCAAACCACCTGAACCGCTGGAACCTGCACATCAGCCTGGACCTTCGGCAGATCTGATTTCTACTCCAATGAGATGTGATAACCTGCCAATACTTAACCAAAACCGACATCTCAGTAGCCACCTTCCTTTCTATGTGGTATGCACTTGTTAATTATTTGTTAGCAATTTTCATATTTTCTTCCCCTTTTTTTTCCTTTTCTTTGATGAAATGGAGAAGGCTCATATTCCCCATGAATTTGTCAAACAGAGGATTGTACCATACTCTTGATGTCAGATAAATTCACCTCAACTTGGAGGCATTATGTTCTTGGGTTTTGCTTAGTATTTTTTTTTCATTATGAGATTTAATTATGTGTTGGTATATACCCTCTGTTAATTTAGTTAATTGTATTGTAGTGATATTGTGATATGCTTGAGTATTCTATGCATGTTCTGTATGGATTCTTGTTTGAGCTAAATACCCTTCACAACTTGTATGTGCATTCAAATATTATTGGCATGCACATTCTCTTTAACACCAGCCACAACCTGCAATATAGGATTTCTAGATCTCTATGTAATACTTGTTGACAGTTTCTCCTAGTTTTGTTATCTCAAAAGACCAAAAAGTTTGGCACTTAAACAGAAGTGATGAGATTCTTGAAGAATGCCTACCATCTGAAATTTATCAGATGTTAACTAATCTGTTATCACTTATAAGCATGGGTCGTGCATATATGATGTCATCGCATTCTTGTATTATGTATACTAGGAAATTATAGTTTAGAGAAATAGTATAGAAAGAAGAAGATTCCAGCAATAACCTAAAAAGGAGATTTTGATATTGTTAATTAAAGGAATCTCATGCTACTTTAGTAGTTTAGTTTCTTATTTTCTAATGAAAAAAATATTTAATCTCTTAAGCTACCACCTATATTTCGTTCAAGTTTTTTGTGTTAAATTAAACCACAGCATGAGATCAAGTACCTACTTTCTTACAAAATAATATATATATTGATCACTTTTAGATAACCGCCTCCTTTCTTAGATTTTGGGTAACACGTGAAAGACCTACATTAAACAAAACTCTAGGATGTTTTCATCAACAAATGTGGCTAATGAGCACGTGACGTTTAATATGCTTCCTACTAGTACATAGCAAGTTTGCTTGCTTATAGCAAACAAGCACTCTATAATTTAAGTAATTAACAAACTTCTCCAATACCAAGTTCCATTTTGTTTCGTAAATTATCTTTTGTGCATCTTTAACTCAAGGACAAGCTTAACATAAGGAATTCTATTTAACATTTTACGGTGTTTTAAGTACCCCTTATAGACTTTTCTTGTAATCAGTGTGCTTAATTGTTTGATTGATCTGGTCCATGCTGGTTCTTCAGTTTAAGGCTTTGGCGCCTACGATAATGTTATTTTTAAGTTTTCACCATTCTTTATGATGATAAATAGCAAGCAGAAAATAGGAGAAAGGTGCCTAAGTGCCAGATTCAACCAGTATCTGAATGTGATGTCCAAATTTAAAATAAAGAGAATTTTGGTTGGATATGGTAGGTTAGGGTTAGAGTGACAACCATATATCTTTACTGAATCGAAGTCTCCAATCTATAATTTCCTTTTCTCTGAAGTGAGTTATTGTTGGATTACTGGAACTTCGCTTATGCACGATGCATTTTTGTATAATACAGTCCCTTTACCTGCGATTCTAAGCTCTTCGGTGTTACAATAAGCTATTTGAAAATCAATTAAAATGTTATTGTTTCTATCAGATGCCATTCCAGTATCCTCTTAAGTTATCAAATTCTATTAGTTCCATAAATTTAAATACTAATTATTTTTAGCATGTATGCTATGTCTTCCCGCATCTTGCTTCCATTACCTAATTAATTGCCAAATTGAAAGAATTACGTCTGTTGGGCCTTCGGTTGCAAGGGAACCGGAATGGGCCAATATTTTTTCAAAGTGCAGCCAGTATGGTAAATTTCATTAATCAGCTCATTGTTTGGGCTTTTTTAGGTATGTGAACAAATAGTCTTAACAGGGAGAATCTGAGCATATTTATTGACATAATTTTACATTTACTGTCATGATTTTTATTTCAATCTTCCTTTCTCATTTCAGATTCCTTCTACTCCTGTGGGCCCCCCTTCACTTGACTGGCAGCACTTTGGGCCTGTTGTCAGACCTTACAATTCCTTTTCTTCATCTCAAATGCCCAGCTTCTCACCAGTACCAGAGCTGGGTCTGATGCCACCACCACGTCATCCCATGCTTGATAAAGGCAAGAATGTGCAATATGCTGAATCTTCTACAAGCAACCTCCCCAGGAAAAAGCTCCAAGACGATTGTTGGTCCGAGCATGAATTAAATTCTCTATGTATAGGAGTGCACAAGCATGGTTGCGGTAACTGGGAGAAGATGCTTAGGGACCCTGAGCTGAGCTTCTCCAGTTCTAAAACTGTGGACGACCTATCTGCAAAGTGGTCCAAGGAGATGGTGCAATTTCTCAATGGGTGTGTATTTAAGCTGGCTGAAAATATACCAGGTTTGTCTACTGATGCATCAGCCTGTGCTTTACAAGCAAAGAGGGTTTCTGCTGTCATGACAGAAGGTACAACTCCGAGTTTTAGGTCTCACCTGACTGACGTACTGTTAGGGTTTGAAGATCTGTACCAGGCATCAGGGTCAAGGCCCCCTGTCATGAATACCATCAGCCAAATCAATGCAGTTGAAAAGACCGTTAATTCAATCAATAACAGTGATTTACCACCATTTTTGCACAATACCTTTGTGCCAGTAAGCTCCACATCACATGAAATAAGATCTAGTCAATATGGAAATGCCCCAGATGGGTCCCAGAAACAAGCTCATTACCTGATTGAGAGCGGTGCTGCTACATCAAAGTCAAACAAGCTTCCACATTGGTTACGTGATGCTATTGGCACACTCTCACCATCATTGCCACCACATCTACCTGCGGGCCCAGCCGAGCTTCCAGCCAGGTTATCTGTTGAGCAGTGTCCCAATGCGCTGCATGCAGGGGATGTTGCGGAAAGGAGGACACCACCGTTCAAAATAGTGGGCCCACCCTTTCAGATTAAGGACCCTGGAGTGGACTTAATCAAGAGAGAGAACAAGGATGGAGAAGGGAGTTTGTGTATGGTTGGTATCAACAACGAGGGCACACAAGCTCTGAGATTGGACTTGAATTTTCCTCCCATCTCATGCCAGGAATCAGATAACAATGCTCTAGCAAATTTCGAGAGGAAGGGATGCTCTGATCAGGCTGTCTATGTGGTGATAGACTCCAGCTCAGACGAAGAGTTGAATTAGTTTTTACATTCTTCCCCTTATTTTTGGTTTCTTATACTTTTCTTTTAGGCAAAGGGGTATATCATTAAAGAATTGGAGATAGGTAAAGTGCGAAGCACCATTAGTTAAAAAGGTTGGGGTTCCTTTCTGACATTTGTATAAGATTGATAGGCAGATTGTGTGCTAGTTCAGTATAAATTCTATTGTTAACAGAGACGAGAACAATATCTCTTACCGGTACATAAAAAAAGAATAGATATAACAATTAAAGGCGATCTGAGTATTTTTGGAGGATGACAGTTGAAGTTCTATTTGTTCACTGCAACTGAGTATGGGTTCTTATTCTCTCTTTTTTTTCTTTTTTTTTTTTGTTTATGGGATTTAGAAGATAAGTCTACTACTTCCAAAAAAAAGAAATATATTAGCCTTGTTGTATTGAAACTGATGATGGAAATTGAATTAGCATATTCTGTGTTCTGGATATCAACGAAACTTTAAACCAAGTGATGCAATCCATCATAGGACTATGTACTGACGTTGCTCACAAAATAATCCATGAGATACAATTTCGAGGTATAAGACATCAATTTACGAATACAGATATTGCTGAGATAGAAATTGATCGAGAAGAGATGTACACAATACAAATTCATTCATCAGGTACCGAAATAACATCCAAACAAGGTCAAGTCAGAACGCTTCAAACTCCAAGTTATCATTAATTGACACTTCAATTACTTAATTTAATCTTGTCTTATCAACAATGGCAAACATATATTCATTTAAGCTCCACCAACTGTAAAAATAAAATGAAAAAAGAAAAAAAACATTCATGCACAATCCATAAAGAATCCAATTTTCCATTAGCCCCAATCACACATAGTCACACATTAATCGCTTAGCACGGCATAAACTGGGACTGTTCTCTCACTCATCATCACATCTCAATTTCAACTAGAGTTTGGTGGAGATGGAGTGCAAAAAATGACGCCGTCTTTCGGGTACGCTGGAAACCCTGCTTTGGTACATGCCTCACTGCATGCCTTGGCACATTGTGCTTCTCTACCGATAACCTTGATCCGGCACACCTTCATACATTCACAGATGCAGTTCTGATCTGCCTCAGCAAGCGGCACAATACTGCTGGAGAGGAGAACGAGTGTCAGGACGAAGATCAGACTCGCACTAGTACCAACTATTTTGTGAGCCATCTCCTCGCCCACTCGTATCTTCCACTCTGTTCGTATGTCTGTATGTTTGTCTCTCTTTGGGTGCGTTTGTCTCCTCTCTTTATACTCACTGGTGTACGTACCTAAATGAGCTTCTAATCAGTTCAGAATTGGATTGGATAAGATAGTGATAGGATCTACTGTGTTCTTAAAATAGCTAAATGCAGTTGATGCATGAAACAGTAACTCGATTTGCTGAGAAAAAAAAATATATTCACTAAATGCAAGTTAATTGAGGTGATTTGTTGCAACTTACTCAAATTTAGGAAATAGGTTGGGTATAAACTATAAAGCCTGAAAATATTAGTTAATGGACACCGTGCATAATCTTAACTGGTAAATATTATCGTATTTCAGGACTATTTAGATGGAAATACCAGTTGATAACAATTTTAATTTGACAACATAAAGAAATTCAGGTTCTTAGACATGATTCATACAATACACATATATTTATTGTACAACACACTAATATAGTAGTGGACAACCAAATTGTTAGTTAAATATGTTATGTTGGATCATTAATGATGTTTGAATTTTTTATTTTTAATTAAATTCCCATTAATAATATCATTACATTATTATTTGTTGTATTTATTTTTGTTTTGTATTTTTAACTATTATACAATTAATAAATTTAATGAAACTTACAAAATCCGCCGCCTACTTATATTTTGTAGAGAATAAATATGGTGTTGCCGCCTTTGGTGGTGGTAGTGGATGCCACTAACTTATTTTTCAATTTAAATTTTAAAATTTAATATTTAATTTTCATATTTAAACTGTTCATCTTGTTCAATTTTGTAATAGATATGTTCATAAAATTTCATAATTTTTAAAAGTTATTTTGTAATAAATTGATAAGCCTCAATTATATATCATGTGTGATTAGGGTTTTATCTCAAAAACTATGTGTTTTATGTTAATTGTTAAGATTTTATTTAGTTTTTATGTCGAGTTTGAAATACTGCTGCATTTCTTATTGTTTTGCAGGTTATGGAATGTAAACAAGGATGTCAACATGAGAAATGATGCATGAAACGAGATGGATCGAACCTACACGAAGAAATCAAGTGAAAAACACTTCTGGACAAAAATTACGAACCGAAATTATCAAAATTGTAGACTTCAATAATGGGATTTGCTCTTTGGTTCGCTCTGTTAAGAAAGTGCAAAAATTGCGGACCACATTTCTAAAATATCGGACCACAATTATCGAGGCTGGAAGCGCGAACTTGTAGTTTTAAAGTGGTTTTCTCATTGAAATTAAGAGATTATAGCACTCTTTCGTCCTAGACATCTCTCAACTGACTGGAGAAGTGATCCCAAACAAGAAAGAAGAGGAAGAACACAATTGGAGAAAGATTTGAAGAAGGAGAACTCAAGAACCGGGCGAGAAATCATAGATCTTCTTGGTGTACTCTTTTCTCATGTTGTGTTGTTGTTTAAACATGAATACTCGTGCAATCTTTAACATGATTTGTGGCTAGACACCCTTCTAGGGGTCTAGGTGTAAACTCAATAACTCGGATGATTTAATTTTTACTCATATGTTGATCTATTAGTTCTTATTGTTTGTGATTGCTATTTTGTCAAAATTGAATGCTTAGTTTTAATCAACTGCATGTTACCCTAGAAGTGAAAGTGAAAACCGAAAGGTGAAACTGAATCTTCTGACCCAAAATAGTGATTTAGGTCGTAGGTCAAGTACTTAATCGTGAAACTTATTACCTAAGAAAAAACCAAGAAAATCTTAGAAATTATGTGAGGTACCGAAAGGCGAAGTACAAAATTTACGTTATGCCAAAGTGATTTACTGATCTTAATGGGTTTAGACTTGTAAGGTGAGGTACTTAATCGTGAAACTCGAATTATTTAGGTACGGTATCAAGTCATGAAAGTGTAAATTTGGTACTAAAATCTGTAATTGAATCCCCGACAAACACTAGAACATATTAAAAGATCAAATAGAGTGAATTGACCAAATGAGTGAGAGTGAAGCCGAAAACCCCTAAAATCCTTTATTTGATAAACTTTTCAGTCGTTATTATTAGATTTATGTACTTTTAGTTTGATACAAAACTCTCGTTCGATTGTCTAGATTAGTGAAATTTACGAGAACCGGTAATTCACCCTTGTCCTTGTGGTTCGACACCCCGACTACTACTTGACTAAGTTGTGCGCTTGCGGCTGGAATTGAATATAAATTAGAATATTTTATTAGCTTAGCAGAATACACATCATAAATTAAATAGTAACAAAATAAATTAATGAATAAAAATTAATCAATTATAGTTAATTAGATTCATTCATTTTGTTATCATTTAGTCTATATAAAATGATCTTCAAAAGTTATAAAATTTTACGAGCATACTTCTATCTTAAAATAAACAATGCCAAAGGTTTGGGTTTTAACAATAGAGAATCTGTAATTAATAATAAAAACCCTATAACAATTGATATATGAAAATAAATGTATAAGAAATTAACTTTGTATTATACAGGTCATAATTTGTATATGAAATGTCATGAGAAATGTTTTGAGCACTGATATCTTGTCACTATTATCATCATCATCCTTATCATTAACATCATCATAATGATTATTGTTATTATCATTATTTGTATTTTGATGAACTTGATAACTAACTATAAAATCAACTTCAACATCGTCATTTCATCCTCAAAATAAAATAGTTGCCAACCCATCCTTATTGTTAATATCATCATGATTATGATAATAATTATTATTATTTATATTATATCATACAATTTTACATAAATATTATAAAGGTTGCTTTGACATGAGAGAAGGATCTTAAAAAATAAGTTTACATAATTTTTAATAAGTGAATCTTTTTTTTATGAACCCTTCGCATTATAAATCTGTGTAAGAATAAAATATCTTATAAAATCATAATTCAAAAGTTTTATGTAGCTAAGTGGTAATGACATAAGATCTATATAATTAAATATTTAAAACCAAGTGGTCATGATTATTATTACCATTATTATTTATTTTGTATCATATAATTTCTTATATACAATCTTATATACAAAGAGTATACGAAAAATCATGCAAGATTCGGAATCCACAAGTTTTAGGGACACAATGTATATTTTGTAATTTAAATCTCATTATAATAAAACAAAACAACTGACTTAGATACTTTCATGTTTTCATTAATCTAGAAAAGAAAATGTGAAAAACATATTGCAAAGTTAGTATATTTATCATGATTATGGTTATGATTATTGCTATCGATAATATTATCATTGTTATTATAATTGTAATTGTGGTTGTTGTTGTTGTTATGGAAATGATGATATATTAACTTCTTAATTTTATTATAGGAGAAAGATCACTTGAGATTCCATCAAAGATCATCAAAATTTTATGCAATTTACAAATTTTCAAATTTATTTGAATTTTCAACTTGAAGATTGTAAAACATCAATAAAAAATGACATTATTTTCATTTTTGATATGTCTCTCCAAATTTCCGGTTCTATTCAATTTTCTCACAAGATTCATCTTAAAATTGAAAACAAACTAAAATGGAAGAGATTTGTGAAATTGGAAAAAACATGAAAGACATCGATCGGCTATCATTAAAAATAGCTCAATAGGTATAACGTTTTTTTATTAATCAATGCGCAAAGAGGACATTTCATTAATTAATACTAGTAAATATATCCGCTCTTGCGCGTGGACCTTTATATATATAAAAAAATATTTTTTAATCATAATTAATAATTATGCTCCTAAAAATGAATGAATTCTTAAGTAGTGTTATTGACAGATAATATTTTTCATACTATATACATCATTGTTATTGATAAACTACTACATGAAAATACAAATAAATGCATATAGTAAAAAATTCGCACCAAGCGACACTATCCTTTTATTCTATCTTTTATATAAAAAATTCATTCTATAGTAACATGACAAATTAATATTACATAACCAAATTAAAAAAATATAAAACAACAAACATAACAAGGATTACAATAATAAAGAAAATACTATATAAAGTTATTCACCATGTCATTGAGATCATTCGTTGAACCAATATCTGCTTGGCAAGCACCATACTACAGTAATTAGTAAATCCTCAACAATTAAATGGCATAGAAATAAAAAAAATGGGAGCTTGACTTTCACCATTTTCAGCATGACATCAAAAGCCCATACATTAGCCATCCTTCTAGATATATATATCCATTAACTCTGATTTCCACCAAAATAATTCAATTAAATTTTGATTTTCTTATAAAGGATGAATTTGTCGTTGTCTTTAAAACTGAAGAAATCTTTCATGCCAGACGTCAAATGCTAGTGATAATTACCAACAAATCTTAGCAAAGCAGGGTTGTCATCTCTTTGTTAATGCGATACTTATTTCTAGAATTTTCATAGTCCTACTCAAAATTGAAAAAAAGACCTGAGTGACCGGACTCCATCAGATATATGTATATGAAGAAACGCTCATGGACCTGGTGAAGTTTCTTATTTGTTTTCCCTTTGCAGACAGCAAGCGGGTAGTAAGCACTACCTCAAAATATCTCTTTTACAGCGCATCATTTACAGCGATTTTCAGTTAAAAATCACTGTAAATGAGTTTACAGCGGTTATTAAAAGCAAACCGCTGCTAAGTTTACAGCGGTTTTTAGCTAACAACCGCTGTAAACTTAGCAGCGGTTTGCTTTTAATAACCGCTATAAACTCATTTACAACGGTTTTTAACTGAAAACCGCTGTAAAAGTCTATTTGTGGTGTAGTGAAGGTTGAAGTAATTACTGAAATATTTTAAAATTATATTCTAACAAGAATAATTTAGAACTGGCTGATTCAATCTAATGATATAAGATGCACATACCAGGGTTATGTAGCACGAGAATCGAACATTTGCCCTTGTAGTGCTCCACCAGCTGAACAACAAATAAGTCGATAAATAATGCTCCAACTAATTACCTGATCTCACTATTAGCAAAAAATGGATGGTACCTAGGTGTCAAATGTTCCAACTTTTTCAGTTGGTATACTCAAATTACAACTCAAATGGAGCATCCCTGATAAATCCTGCAAGTACAAAGAGTAACAAATTAATAAAAAGAAAAATATTAATTTTAAATTTTGATATGCACATCCATATCAGAAGTAGTTCTAAATTGTGGTTATGAAATGTAAGATTGATAAATGGAGCTGAAAAATTACCAAATATGTTTATTCCTTTCCTATCACCTAGTGCCTCAAAAAGTCCTGTCCAAGGGGCAACTCAACCAAAAAGCAAATATTTGAATTTTATGACAGAAGAGAAAAAAAAATTGCAAATAAACATTGCATTGATCACATATTGGAGAAATGTGGTGTCATTTTTTATATATAGAAGCTGCAAAATAAGTAAAAACATTGCAAGGACTGAATGACCCTAGAATATAATAGTATGTAATACATACACTTTAAAGAAATTAAGAAATTTTATTTGATTTTTTTATTTCAATGGACTACATACTTATAGAAATAGAAACATAGTCATTACTTATTAGTTACATTGTAATGTAAAGCATTTTTTGTAACCAGTTGTATGTGAAATTATCGTGCCAATAGCAAGTGCAACATCAACATTTG
Source organism: Schoenoplectus tabernaemontani (assembly GCA_037127355.1). NCBI lineage: Eukaryota > Viridiplantae > Streptophyta > Magnoliopsida > Poales > Cyperaceae > Schoenoplectus > Schoenoplectus tabernaemontani. Next base: position 8,232,674 of record CM073744.1, on the reverse strand, counting down.
TATGATGATCATCAATGTGTATATCACCTGATGCTTTTACATAGACGTCAAATAATCATTGTGATGCGAGTTGCTAGAAAAAAAAAGTAAAAACAATATCAAGTGATGATAACAATAAGTAAGCACTTGAAGAGAGAAATTATACTGATATAACAAAAGAAAGATAGTCAAATCCAGCAGGCGATCCAAGAAAGATATTTCGGTGGTTGAATCTGAAATCCTGGAATCATCAAAGTTTATCTTAACATACACATCAGTTTCCTTGGTCACTCTCCTTACTTCACTAATCCTACAAGCTGATTATATAAGATGACAAATTTAGTACAGATCAAGCAGTCAATATCTTTGATTTCAGTCGAAGTAGCAGTGGGGGATTTAATGATTGAAATAAAAAGGAGGGAGTGGTAGTGAGATGGATTTAGAGGTGACCTGATTCGATCCAATCTGAGAAACCCGTCCGACTCGTTCGGATCCGAACCCGACCTGACCTGATTTTTTAAGAAAGTCAAACTAATCTGACTGATCCGAACCCGATCCGACCCGAGATCAAATGACCTTCAATCCAATCGAAATTTATCAACGATTTGAAAAAAAAACACAACATATAAATTGACCCGACCCGACCCGACCCGACCCGATTTCTTCTAGAAGGTCAAACTGACCCGACCCGTCCGACCTGAACCCGAACCCGACCCGACCCACCCGATTGCCACCTCTAGTTGGATTACACGGAGAATGCTGAGCGGGAAGATGAGAAGCGAGAGAAGGCATGGAGGCAAGAATCGACCTAGATTTGAGCAGAAGATGGGGATGCCATGACGGACTCCACACCTATACTCTACTCATGCACTTAATTTATTTTCATAGATAATTATAATAAGGGCACAATTCAGGCTCACGTCCTTCAAAGTATATTTTTCGTATCCGATAGCTAACTACGTCTAATCAAAATTAAAGAATGCAAACTCAGCCCACGCTCTTCAGTTTAAACTTCAAGGGCGCAAGCCCGGCTCAAACCCTTTAATTAATCCACCACGCAGATCTTTTCATGAGTTTTTTGGATTATATTGAAATGTCCCGATCGAAATTTCCTATCAAAATTTATAAACATTTAAAAATCAAATATTCAGCTCATCAACATAAATTTAAAATTTTTTCATCCCATTACTCATTATATATGATAAGTAATTAAAATTATATTTATATTTTTAATAAAATTTTAAATATAATTTAAGTTATTTATATATGTAAATAGTTCAAATTACTTAAAATTATATTTAACAATAAAAAATTATTATCAACAGGTTAGCTATTAATTACTTTTTGAACTATTTGGACTCATTTTATTATTTTTATATATGATAATTATTATTAAAGTACTCGTTGATAAGCCAAAATCACATATATATTCTGATAGGATTTGGTATCTAAAACTATACAATTTTTACCTTTTTATGCACTTTTTAGTTCAATTAGTTGATTTAGTTTGGATATTGCACAAAGTTCGAGATATTGCCATGGTTTCTTTGATTTTAGGACTTTTGGAGCATTTTGGGAATATTTGGATGAAGATGGAGTAAGCTGGGCGCAACTAGAACAACGAAGATCTTGCTGGAGAAAAACTGCATGAACCTTTTGGCCCAAAAAATTATCTTTTCGGGTCGAAAAGAACTCTCTACCAAGAAACCGCGTGAATTTTTTGGGTCAAAATCTTTTCTTTTCAAGCCGTAAAGAGCGAAAATGCCATAACCGCCCTAGGACAGATCTGAGAGGAGTTTTTTTAGTTTCTTTGAGAGTTTTGGAGAGAGAAGAAGGCAGAAGAAAGAGAAATCAAAAACTGAGTGTAACTCTTATTCTCTTGATGATTTTCTTTCTGTTTTTCATTGCTTTTATCTGTGATTCTTTCTCTTCCATGGAAGAGTAGTCGTTTTTCTAGGGTTTAGGCATGTAACTTAAAACTTAAAGTTTAATCGTACTTATTGTTATTTTAATTATTTTATTTTATGAATTGCTTTTGTGATTGTATTACTGTGCATGGATTGAATTATTGTACGTTTGTATTAGTAATCCGTCTGAGATTAAAAACCCTAAATAGCATACATTCATAACCTGCAAATGATATTAGAATTGCACATGTATCTTAGAGAATTATTTAGGTTTCTAACCAAAATCTGACGGTTCTCCGACCTCCAAAAGCGGTATCTAACCCTAGGTGATGGACCTAACCGTGAAGTCTAGGTTAGTTGGGACTTTTCTGAACATTTAGAGTATTAATTAGTTGGACCTAACCGTGAATAATTAATCTTTGAAAGGTTTAAAATTACCAGAACTTAACGGGTTTTAATTAGGAAGAACGATGGACTTAACCGTGAAGTTTGCCCTAATTGAAATATTGTGCCAAACCCTAACTAGGAACTTGATACTAAATTAAATGGTAACCCTCATAAATTAGCGTTAAAATACATAAATAGTACGATTAAAACTCAAGTGGATGGTGATGCTGAAACCCTAGACTCTCTTAACCTTGAAGTAATCCAAACTTAGTTCAATTTACTGGTTAATTCTAGAAAATTATTTAGTTTAGAAACCTTTTCATATTTTACAGTCTAGCTTAAAGAAATTGTCTATATCGGTAGTTTAATCAATCTCTGTGGGATCGACACCTAAATACTACACGGTAGGTCGTGCGCTTGCGGCTTCCTCTTGTGTGTATTAGGTTAATTTTATTAGTTTGAAAATATTACAACACTTGTACTATTTATAATAAGTAGTGAGCTGAAAATTTTCTAAAATTATATTAATGAACTAAAAATCTGATCTTTAAATATTTATAATTTCTGATAAGAAACTCCGATCAAGACGTTCAAATATAATCTGAAAGCTCACAGAAATATCTATTTGTTTCGTCAATTAAATGGTGCGAGTCAGGCTTGCGCCCTTTAAGTTTGAACTGAAGACGTGAGATGGGTTTGTATTCTTGAATTTTGGTTACATACGGTCAACTGTCAGGTATGAAAAATACATTTTGAAGAACGTGAACCCGAGTTACGCCCTTATTATGATAATTTGTGAAAATAAATTGAGTGTACAATTATTAACGTAAATTAATTAATATTTAATGTTGTTTAAGAAAAAGTCCCTCTATTTGGATTTTTTACTTAAACGACCCAAAAACATATCTTAACTACAGAGACGGTCTAAGAGCAAATTTATTTTCACAAACGGTCTAACAAAGGGCGTGCGTTCAACTCACGCCCTTAAAACGTTATTTTCTCTGTCCGCCCGCTGCCCAAACAAAAGAGAGCAAAATGGCCCAAAGGACGTGAGTTGAACTCGCGCCCTTAGGTCCACTTATCGCATTTATATCATTTATTTCACTTTTTGTGTTTTTGAAAGGTAACAACCATAGTACATCAACGTCTAAATGGCGTGAATTGAACTCACGCCTTTAAAGTTTTTTATTCAAAAGTTTAACTCACGCTATTAGGTGTGTTTAACTACGATGGTTGTAATCTGATAATTGAAAATAACATAGGACGTGAGTTAAACTCACGCTCTTTGTGTCTTTGGGCAGTGTTCGGACAAACAAAATGGAGGTTTAAGGACGTGAGTTAAACTCACGTTCTTATTTAAGTTGTTTATGAAAATAACTTTGAAATAAGACCAATTATGTAGATAGGCTTTTAAGTAAAAAGTCCCTCTATTTCGTCTTTTTGTTCTCCCCCTAATCTCCAGTTTGAAAAACTCCCCTTTTCCGGTGATCCCACTAAATTGTCAAACAGGAGGTATCCAGTGTTGAAATGGGAGAGAACAGAAAAGTGGTTTTGTCTCTTTGGCGCTCTCGGTGGTTAATTTCCTTTTAAATTTCGAAACCTCGAAAGGACAAAACCCGGCGCCACCTTCGTTTTTCGTTATTAGAAGACCAAATCCAAAGAATCATCTTTTTTCTTTCCAGGGACGCATCTCTTTAATTATAATTTAAGCCTATTTCGTGGGATCGAATTCTTCACGAGGTTTTTATTCATTGCTTTGTCGAATTTTGAATTCTCGACCCCAAAATTGTCCTCGTTCTACTACATAATCAAGAGGGAAATCGATTGAAGGAAGAGAATTTGAGTGGAGATGGGGAGATCTGGGAAATGGATTAAATCGTTCATGGCCCTGAAGAAATCAGAAAGCGATAATTTTCAGGTACCAATGTCTGATCCCTTTTATTTATTTCTGTTTATCAATTCGTTAAAAAATAATTCGTCGTTATTTAGTTATTGCTTACAGATTATTGTAGAAACTTGATTTATTTATTTTTTTGCTCTAAGTTTTCTTCGCAATGACTTTTACCCAATTTTGCAAAAGATCGTTAATGAGAAAGGGAAGTATTGAATTCGATCAAATTATGTCTCATTTTTCCAATTAAAGGTATTGTATATCCATAGATACCCAATTGAAAACGTACTGGAAGGTTTTATTGTACCTTTTAGAGCATTGATCAGAAAGTTTAAATTATGTTTTCCATGAAAATAAATCTCTGTGTTTCTCCCTTTATTGAAAGTACCTCGTAATGTTTGTTGAACAGGAAATATCAATTGATATAAACAAGGGTAAGAAATGGAAGCTGTGGCGAACCATGTCTGGGTCAAGAAGTGGGAGTCGTCAATCTGCATCAGAAGCTATCTCAGAGACTTCATCAGTTACAGTTGCGGATTCATTGAGCACAGCTGTGGCTACATTAGTTCGGGCCCCACCATGGGATTTTCATGCTGTTAGGCAGGAGTGGGCTGCAGTTCGCATTCAGAGCGCCTTTCGTGCATTTTTGGTGAAATATGCATACCTTTCTAAAATTCTAAATTGTTATTGTGCATACTGCATAACATCAGAAGTGAAGTACAAAAAGAGCTACCTTTTTCCAGCTCACACCTCATATATTATCAAATTTGCAACCGATGTCCAATGTTTCTGAAATTTGCATGAAGTTCACTTTTGTGCTGTTTGAAACTATATTTTTTGAACCTTTGAGTAGATTCTGTATTAGTTAGCAAGAAAGGGTTGGGATAATAATTATTGCAGTCTTCTCTTGAACTTGAATGGCTCAAGTAAATTTGACTATACAGGTGTTATTTCTCATATGTACAAATTCCAACAACAAGTTTAATTACTAGTCCAAAAGAATGAGAAATGCTGGCAATTACTATTATCAATATGCCAAGTTTTACATTTTATACATAATAATTTCCTCTGATAGAATATAAGGGTGTAAGCTGATGAACTGCATGCTCCTTAATTGAGAACATTGTTTGTAAATTACTCTTATTCTGAGGATATATAATTCAGCTATGGTATAATTGTTGTTTCATGTTCTTCAGGCAAAGCGAGCATTGAAGGCATTGAAAGGAATTGTGAGAATTCAGGCTCTGGTGCGTGGACGGCAAGTCAGAAAGCAATTGGCAGTTACGCTCAAGTGCATGCAAGCACTTGTCAGAGTTCAGACCAAGGCCCGGGCCCAACGCATGGGGCTGATTTTGATTGAAGAGCCTCCAAAGGAGACCAATCATCCCAGCAACGATCCCATTAAACTAGCTGAGGTGAGCTCACTGTAGAGCACAATTTTTTTTCACACTACCCTGACTGCTGTCTTTAAAAAAACAGCCATATGAATAGTGTAATCAGTTTTCTCACATGCTTAATCTGGGGGTTATCTATAGACCAAATTAGGGGTCCAAATGGTTCGCAATCTATTGGATAACATTGGAATTGTTGGTGTAATGCAATGGGAATCAATCCTTGCTTCTTTTATACAAAATATTCTTCCTTATCTTGGATATGTTTCATAAATAAAACAATCCTTGCCAGTACATATGAATAAAGCCACTTTTGCAAATGACCTTGATTTTGTTGGTAAAGTTGTGTTTTTGAAATTTGTAGGAGGGTTGGTGTGATAGTCGAGGTAGTATTGATGAAATAAAGGCTAAAATCCAATTGAGGCATGAAGCTGCTATTAAGAGAGAAAGAGCTTTGGCTTATGCTCGATCTTCTCAGCTGGTAGTTTCTCTTAATTTTTAATAAAGATAATTGTATGTTTTTTCCTGATTATTTAATAAAGATAGTTGTATGTTTTTTCCTGATTATTTAATAAAGATAGTTGTATGTTTTTTCCTGATTATACCAGTATATTTTATTTGAAATTCTGTTTTTGTCTCAGCAATGGAGAGCAGCGACACCAAATAGGAGATCAAGTTTGTTAAAGCAATGTGGCTCGACTAGGCTGCAAGTGAGCCCTGGCTCAGTTCAGATCACACGAAACAACATCTCAACTCGAGTTGCTGCAAAACCACCTAATGTAATTTTGTCTGCCTGCTCTTCTGACTTCCACTCGTGTGATGAGAGTTCCACTTCCACATCCTCTCTTTTCAAAGCAACTCCAGTTGTATGCAACTACATGAATTTGACCCAGTCCGCCAAGGCAAGGGTGAGTTCCAGTAATTCACAGAGAAAGGCTTTGTCTACTGTTAATTCCCAGAGCAGTGATATTAATGGGTCAGATTTGCCAGTTACATGCAAGTTGGTTAGTCGATTTGCATTGAATGGTAGGAGTATGTCCGGAAACTTGGAAAAAGAAAATTGTAGATTTGATCTTCGTTTATTTAGTTTAGAACTTTAGATTAAAAGAAATTAGGTGGATGTGAAAAAAAAGTAAAGAATAGCAAATATTTTGTTTGGAGGAATGTATGTAGGGATGTCAATTGGTCGGATCATATTATTTTATTATTTTTTCTTAAATGGGTTTAACCCAACCGGAGCCATATAATTTATAATTTACATGTATTCCACTGGATATAGATTATAACTATGAGTTGACGTGGTCTGATGGTCTTGTGAATTCCATTACATTCAATAGGGAGCGAGTTCTAGTCTCACAGTACTTTTTTTTTTTTACGTGTAGTACTAGTGCACTATTAAACGAGACAATACAAATATATGTTACTTGTCTGTTTGAAAATGGAATGTGTATAACATTTTTGTTAATAAGTTACAAATTAAAACTTAAAACATATGGATTAATGCTTTTTAGTAGTCTTAAAAAATACATATATTTATTATTTATATTCTTTTTAGTTAGCTAATAGATAATAAAAGTTCATAGTCCGGTCAGAGATGATAAAAACTAACAAAAGAATTTTTTTTTTTCTAAATTTGTATAAAGCTTACAATTTCTGATTACTGGACTAAGTCCTGGTCTGGGAAATGCTTGTGACGAATTCAATATATAAGTAATGCTAAACGTTTCTTTTTTTGCCAAAAAAATAATAACTCAAAACTGCTCAGAATAAAAAATAGAGATGTTTGACTGCAATTTCCATTATGCGGGAAATATGAGGTGATTAATGCATGAAAATAGGACCGGGGGGGGGTGTAAATTCAAACTTAAATAACAAAATAAATTTGAGAGTTACAAATATTGCATTTGCACTTGTGCGTTTGCACACACAGCCTATTGTTTTTCTCACTGTTTGGATTTCTGTTTTCTTTCTTCTTCTATTTTTATCTTTATTGTTCTTTACAAATGGAGGTTTGGATTTTGCAAATCTGAGAACGAAACAAATATATAAGATAGAACAAAACACCCAACTAGTTTTACAGCCTTCATTTCTTACAATGAAAAAAGTTAAAAATTCAAACGAATGCTCCATTATTTAGTTGCCAAATTCAATGCAATTAAAATTCATCTTCAATTAAGGTTTCTGAATAAATTTTCAAATTTAAAAGTCATTTTTTTAACAGGACCAAATTTATAACCTCACTAATTTAAGATGGATAACATAACACGGTTACAGTGACAGCGTCCACAGAGAAAAAAAAAAAAAGAAAAAAAAAAGACAATGCTGTAAATTACACTTCAGCTTTTCTCTGTTTCAGAGCTACTTTCACAGCACAACAGTGTCTTTATTGCTTCCTGTCATCCACTTTATCCTGTCATGCATCCCTCATACAGAAAATAAAAAATCAGTCTTGTCTAAAAGAATTAATTACATCAATTGCAAAAGCCGTTGATGCAACTTTGTTTATTAGGGAAAAAGGACTGAAACTATTTAATCTCCTTCAATAAGTTGGCCTAATTATTTATTGTAGTTCAGTGAGAAAGGGAGAAATAAAATTCAATAATATCATTATATGTATATTATACTAATTTTTAGAAATATCAACTGAATTATATATATTTATAAAATTTTAGTGATGTCATTTGTATCCATAGTTGTGTATGTGGCTCCCCCAGGTAGATTTGTAAAGCGCCAGTTATTCTATTGGGATATTTGTTACATTATGGAGTTAAACATTGGTTACGCTTGTGGGCCGGGCCGGGCCGATTTAGTGCTGATTGGGCCGGTTCTTGTAGCCAGTGTTGGGCCGCTTCTATTTCAATTTCTATAATCAATAAATCAATATAAGCGCAACCAAGTCAGAACCAATTTAAGTCAGCGCTGTGTTATCACTTCTAGTGATTGCTCATTGCTGACATCTTTTTTTATGTTTTTTTTTTCATTTTATACACTTCTAATGACTTAAAAAGAGAAATTTGAAGGCTAGATCGTCTTTTTATCAAAAATAATAATAATAATATTGACCACGTGAGCCGGAATAGTTAGTGACAGAGTAAACAAAATAATTTCTTTAAATTCATTCTATTAAGTTTGTGTTTCACTTTCCTTGCCAACAGTTATGTCATAATTCCGCAACCTTTTATTATTCTCCTTTATTGAAAAAAATAATTCTAGGGTCTATTTGGTACCCTATATTTCGTGAATTATTTCGTAAGAGCGCACTGCTCAGATTTTTTATGAATATAAAATGTGAAAATTTTAAAAGTGAAATAGTTCCATTCCAATATTTCAAAAGAGAGCTCGAGTAATAAAAGAGAGAGGAGAGAGAGAATTAAAAAAACACTCTAATTACATTATTCCAACAAACTTTTTTTAAATAATATTCACTTTTTCAAATAATACTCTTATTTTCACTTCTCAAAATATAACATTTCTATCATTTTTTTTTTGGCTTTTAATATTTGAATAACACTTTCAACATTGCTCTTTGATTTTCCAAACGAATCTTCAAATTTTCTCTTTCTTTTTTCTTCCTACACTTTATATTAGCGGTTGATTACCTATTGTAATATTTTTCTCCGTTTCCAATTTTTTTTTTTTTTAGTTTACTTTTTTTTTTTTGAGGAATTGTTAGTTTCCAAATTGATCAGTCGTGGACTTATCCCTCGGTCTGAGTATAAGAACGCGTCATCACATCATAGTCCCTACTCTGTAAGTAGAAGAACATATACTTTCTATTTTTAAGATTTTTTTAGTATTTATTGAAAATTCATTGTCAAGATTATCCCATCCATAATAAAATATTGTTTTTGTTACTGGTAAGGAGTTTTGCTAGAAAATTTTGTTTCTAGTAGCTAATTCCATTTTAATTTTGTTTATATGAATAAAACTTAGTTTAAATTTGTTACTGGCGAGATGATTTGATTAAAAACTTTCGTTTCTAGTTATAAAACTTCAATTATTTTTTGTTTATGGCAATAAAACTTTGCTTCATTTTCATTTTGGTAATAAATTATGATTAAAAATTTTATTTCTAGTAATTTCATTATTTGTAAGAGTTTTGCTTATAAAATTTTGTTTCTGGAATAGCTGTTGAATTACTTTTGTTTATAATAAAAAAATTAATTGCATTACTGTAAGAAGTTTTTGCATAATAATTTTTGTTTCTAATAATATTACTTGATTTTATTTTATTTCTAGCAATCATTGTTTGTAAAGTCGGCCGAGTTCAAGTTATATCGGCCGGGTTAACTCGGATTCGGCCGAAGACGCTCCGATTTTGACCCGAGTTACTCAGCCCCTTGCTTTTTCTTTTGTGGACATCACCATATCTACTGCAGGCAGATTAAATTAAATAAAGTCCTTAATTAGATTTGCTAATTGATAAGTGACTACTGACTGGTAAAGTCGCATGGCTTCTTCCATAAACAAGAAAAATACTTAGGTTTGTCGCAGGCAAGTTCCCTTCTAGATATATAAGCCAACACAAGGATTATCAAATGTTAATTATAATTGCTCGAATTTTAGCATAACCATAATTTTATTTTTTTGGTTGTTCAGTAATTATTGAGCTATAAATTACTATTTGTCTTGTAAGACTTTGCATTTTGATAAAGTATAAGTTAGAGATTTTGCACACCCTTTATATATTAGTTAGATTAAAATATTTCTGAAACCAAATGCACATAGGAAGTTAGATTGCTAAACTTGCTAAAAACTTCAAAAATATGTTTTTTTATCAATATACATTTTCAGAAATAATATAAATATACCCTTATAGTAGAAAATAATTGTAAGATTACGCTCCCTTCTAAAAATTTTGTCTCATTTTAATTAAGACGAGCGATAATTGCACTCCGTATTTGCATATTGTATTTGCACACGGTGTTAAATATAAATATTTTTCAATAATATTATTCTCTAACATAAATTCTAAAAGTAAATTTGAAAAATATGTATACTTTATATTTACCATTTTGTTCAAATATATCGTACATAACTTGATAGTTATGTGTAAAAATAATTTCTCTATAATTATTTCAAATAAATGGTTAGATCCACATGGGGCAATTGGGCTGCTTGTCGTGAAACTTTTGTAATTTTGCAATCAAATTTGAAACATTCTATACAAAAAGGTATTGTATTAATTAACCACCAAATCAATAATGGGTTCTCAAAACTTTGTAATAATTGATAACAAAAAAAAAATTATACAATTGGCATTTTAAAAATACAAACATATATAAACAATACTTTGTGGAAGCAAACACCAATCAAGTAATTATAAAAGCACGAGATAAAAGAAGACAAAAGTAGAAAGTAATTGTTATATTAATCTCTATATACTGTGCATAATAAGTTTGTTGAGACGACCAAAGACTTGTGCTTTTATTATGCCTACAGTTATCATGAACTTGTAAATTTGTACACGTGTCTCTTACCTTTTTATGCTGATCACACTACAGTTTACAGATAAACCGAAAGATGCTTGGCTAATTAAATAGGTTTGAAGTGAAATTGATGCGGATGAGATGCATAGTGATGTTTCTATCATTATTTGATTGATTGATTGATTCTCATAATTATGGTACGTACACGGTAGAGCTCCTTTTTTGGAGTAAAATTTTCCAACATCACTCAACTTTATATTTTCCTACAAATAAGTCATTAAATTATTTTCTTCTAGTTTCTGAACTTTCAACTTGTTCCAATTAAATTAATTTTTGGAGATTTTTTTTAATTTCTGAAGTAGTGAACTTTCTTTTAAAAAAAGCAAGTTGGACTTTATTTTATTTATACACCATGTTGGTCCTTAATTTTTTTAAAAAAACAACAAGCTGGTCCTTGATTTTCTTAAAAAAAATCAAATTGATACTTGAACTTTAAACTACACTAAATATGTGCTTAAACTTTTTTGAGTGAAGAGGTCGTTATTTTTTTTTTGAAATGAAAACTAATTTGATCCTAAAACTTTTCAAAAATAAGAACTTGGTTCTTATATTTTTATTTACACTTAAAATGCGTCAGACCTTGCTCTTACCCGAGAAGTTGACCGTACGCAACATGACCAAACCTTCAACTTATTTACTTTTTTTGTGACAAAAAAATGGTATAGATAAGAATTTAAAATGTAACATGGCCCAACCTTCAACTTATTACTTTTTGTAACAAAAAAATGTATAAATAAGAATTTAAAATGGTCATGTTTGTTTTAACGTATCACATTATTTTATTTAATATTAAAAAAAAATAGATGCAAATGAAAGTTCATGGATCAACTCATTTTTTGTAAAGTGCAAGGACCAAATTAGTTTTATGCCAAACACTTAATGACTTATTTAGTGCAGTTTAAAGTTTAAGAATTAATTTGGATTTTCTTAAGAAGTTCAATGACCAATTTGTTTTATATAAAAAAAATCAAGGATGATGCAAAACCGAAATTTAGAGATCAATTTACTTTTTTAGAAAGTGCAGAGCAAAAGGTGAATTCATGTAAATGAATTTGTTATACAACTTATTTTGCACCAAGCTTATATTATTATATTTAAATATCACTTTTTTAGAAAGTGCAGAGCAAAATGTGAATAATAAAAATATTATATAAAATAAGTGACACAAAAATTTGATAAAAATAAATAATAACTCGTTTAACTTTAAATAATAATGTTGATATATATGATGGTATTAATGACCGTACATCAACTTTTTTTTTTTTTTTACCTTTTCCATCAAATGCCAAGGGAAGTTATTCATATCCGTTAAAAATAATAGTATATCCATAACCGTTAAAAATCACACCTGCGTTAGTAAGTTATTCATATCTTAATAATAGTATTCACTCCTGGAGAAATTATACTCGGTAAGCAATATATGTCTGATGAATTTAATTACAACAAATTGCAGGTTTTGTAAGGAAAAGAAATGAAAGTTCAATGGCAAATTTATTGTGAAAGATTATTGAAACAAACTGATGCATTTGACAAACGTTAGCCAAATTGTGTTACAGCCCGTCCTTTTATTTTACTAATAGTATATTCGCGTATGCAAAAAAAAAAAAAAAAAAAAAAAATATTGGTTAGGTCCTCGCTAAATTCTTAGTCTCTAAAATGGAAGGTTATATCTAAAAATTAATACTCTATATTGTATTGTATGTCAGTAAATTTCTAGAGTTCACCTCAGACAACTGATGAAGAGCTGAACAATGTAAAGGACATGAAAGATTTATCAAAGATATTATGTCAATTTGACTCTTTATCATTTCCCATTTTTACCCTTCCACCATTGTTGAATTAAGATAAGTCTGATTCAATCAATTAAAATAAGTTTGACCGGTATCCTGGAGCGTTTTTTCTCTTATAAAAGTTAATTTGAATGGCTCAAATTAATCTGCTGTGAAAAAGTTCAAATACAAATTTGATATATGGAGAATTTATTATTGTTAAATCAGAATCGTTGATAGTTAATCGAACGGTTCATATAAAAAGTGCTCCACTCCAGAACGTTTTTTAGCGCTCCAGAGAATACCGATTCGTGTTCATCAGCCTTTTATCGCTGAATCAGCGATTTAACATTTTCTGTTAGGAATTCTGTTTATTCTTTCCAATGGCTTTACTTCTTCATTTAATCCATTTAATCCTGAACGTTGACTATTGACTCCGTTAGTTTTGTTTTATCATCTGCTTCGCTCCTCCTCCGAATCACATCAACGGTTACTAATTCAATTTCCGCACATGACATTTGACGGTGTTGTCACTTGTTGGTTTGTTGCTTTTATAAATTTGATTCCTTCCCATCTGATGCAGAGAGAGGACTTGATAGTAATATTTACTGTTTTTCAGGGTAAGGCTGAGAGAGATAAAGCAACGGAGAGAGATTTGGTTCGGTTATATTTATAGCCATGTGGATGCCATCTGATTCCTATTGTCTTGGTAGAAAAAGGTAAGAAGAGAAGTTCGTTTTTATTTTTATTTTTGCTTCTTCACCTCTCTGAACAAAATCAAGTGCGAAGAAAGCGACTTAGCGAGAAAGATGACATCATCCGATGGTGTTCAATCGGCCAAGTTTAGAACGATTTGTGTGTTTTGTGGAAGCAACCCTGGTTATCGCAAGGTCTTTAGCGATGCTGCTCTCGAACTCGGCCAAGAACTGGTGGGTGCTTCTTAACCTCTTTTCTTTTCTGGGTTCTAGAAAAATATCGATTCAAAAATTGAGCTTTCTTGTAAGATTTCAATTTGGGTCTGATTTGAATGATCTATGCAGGTGAAAAGAAAGATTAATTTGGTTTATGGAGGAGGGAGTGTGGGATTGATGGGATTGATTTCTCAGAAAGTTTATGAAGGCGGTTGCCATGTTCTTGGGTTGGTTTATTTTCCCTATTTCTCTCTTTTAGTTGCTTATTTTATTTATCCAACAATTTGCTAACTTCAAATGAAATCTCATACCAATACTCTGATTATGATGTTGAATTGATTTTTATGCAGGGTTATACCAAAAGCCCTCATGCCAATTGAGGTATTTTGATTTTGAATATTCTGAAAATCCTATCTGGTTTTGTTTTCTGTCAATTTTTATTTTCCTAAAAGTTAATTATTATGGCATTGTTTTCCCCACTTTTCAATTTGATGCGAAAGATATCAGGTGAGAGTGTTGGGGAAGTGAAAGTTGTTGCAGATATGCATGAGAGAAAGGCTGAAATGGCTCGACAATCTGAAGCTTTTATTGCTCTTCCTGGTAATTTCATTCCATTTGTATCATTTTCAGTATTTTACAGTATCAGGAAAAAGTTGATGAATTGCTAAGTATGCAAATTTGTAACTATTTTAGGTGGTTATGGGACAATGGAGGAGTTACTGGAGATGATTACTTGGTCTCAACTTGGTATTCACGATAAGCCTGTGATGTCTCTTTTCTTTCTTCTTTCCTTTTCAATTTTTAATGTGCTTGTTGAAGTCCTGTAATTTTTTGGACATGAAAACAAGTTTGAAGGGTCAGAGTTGGAGAAGTCACAGTTACAGGGGGATTTGGGAAAGAGTAATTCTATTGATAATTGTTATTGTAATCTGCACTCATGCGGTAGATTATTAACTGTGGAAGGTTCTCCAACGAATTATTGGCAGTGATACTTGTTTTTACTATTATTTTCAGGTGGGCTTGCTAAATGTAGATGGATACTACGACGCGCTTTTGGCACTCTTTGATAAGGGTGTGTCAGAAGGTTTTATAAAACCGTCATGTCGGGACATTATTGTTTCTGCCCCTAATGCTGAGAAATTGTTAACTAGGATGGAGGTTAGTTTAGATATACATATATTTTTTTCTTAACATGTTCAATTGCTTAGGTCAGTTGAATACCAAATCCACCGATCATTTGTTAATACAATTTATCTTTTAAACAAGTAGTGGTATCTTGAACTGGGTATCCGTTGCCATTGATGTATGCTTGTAAACTTTTTGATGTAAATTTAATTAGAACAAACTGTACCGGGACTTGATTTTGAAGTTTATCTGTACCATTTAAATGCAGAATTTGAAACTGGACATGTGCTATAATGATACTGTTAATGTGAACAAAAAATTTAGGAATACACGGCATCACATAAGGAAGTGGCGCCGCATACTAGTTGGGAGACATCACGCCTAGGCTACCCAGAGGAACCTTCAAGTTCATAATTTTTTTTAATTCATCTCTGACCGTTATTCATTTTTTGTTTTGTTTATCTTCTCTTTTATGGGTAATCGCTTGATAATTCATGCAATTGCTCATTTGTTATCTCCTTATCCCAATTTCCAAAGAGAAAGTTCTCTATTTATGCCTGATTTGCTTTCATAAAAATATTTCGCAAGTGAATGTTTTGTACTGTGATTTTGTTATAAGCGAAACATGTTTATTTGGTATCCATAATAGGTGCAGCAGTTTGCTGCTTATGAGGGCTGAAATGTAAGCATAGCTTTCTAACAAATGCAAGAAATTGCATCCTTATGTTGGAAATTTGGAGATGTAACTGCTTTGAAAATATATATTATGGCTTTCTGAGGTAGCATTTTGATGTGTGGCTGCTGTAGACATGCTGGGACAGTATGATGCTTGTGAGGGCTAAAATGTAAAAAGAAATAACATCATGACAATGTAAGAAAAGGTCCTTAGAAAAAAATGCTGCTACCAAAGGGTTGTGATTGTGATAGCTGTAAGAACCTACTCAGAAGATGCAATTTTATCTTTAGGCCTAGATGTCAATATAAAAGGCTTTCAAGGATCAGGAGGGTTCAAATGTCTTCATTTTTGTGTCTTTATTATGCCTCTGCTTTTTTAATTTTTAATAATTCAAAAATTAAAACTAAAATATTAAAATAAATCGTTAGATTTGATCTATGTATATACTCTTCTTGCATATAAAAATTATATTTATATTTTCATTTTATATGGATCAATGAGTCAAAAAAATCAACGTTCAGAAATTATTCATATTTATGCATTTTTTCAACCTCTTTATGTCATACAAAATAAAGTTAAAATATTGTAAATTTTATTCTATAGATAAATAAAGTGATATAGATCAAATCTAATAGCTTTATTTAAAAATTTTAGTCATTTAAAATTTAAAAAGTGGAGGCAAGATGAAGACACAAAATAGAGGCATTTGCACTCTTCTCTTCAAGAATTGGTATTAGCTCTTATTTTCACCAATTGCGTGTAGAGAAATTCTAAAGGCTGGAACTGCCATTTACACTCGTTCCTTTCCCTTCTTTTTCAAGTACAGTGAAAGTTTGAGAAGGCTCACAGTGTTATGCTCATGGTCTGGATTTCTTGATGTGAAACTTTTTTTTCTTTTCTTTTGAAGAATGGATTGGTAATTTCACATGTAAGATAGCTTGGCACCGGTACAGGTGGGCACAGTTCCGGGCACACAGAAGAGGTACAAGGACTGGTACAATCAACTTGTGGAGGTACAATCAACTAGTCTCTGGTATATCCCAGACTGGGAATAGTGAAAAAGGGCTATATATGTGCAATGCAAAATTGCAGTTATTGCTCTTGCTCAAGGTGCTCTACAGATAGGTTGAAAAGCTGAAGACTCCAAAATTACACTTCAAGGGGATACAATTCAATTTTGTCTTTGTAATTTGTATATTGGATTTTTCTGTTTTTTTTAAAAAAAAAAAAGGATTTGTTGTAATATGATGATAAATAGATATCAACAAGAAATAACTAGGAGAAACATGTAAAATTGAGATAAGTGATCGAACAGCGAAAATGACAGGCCGCAGAATTAAAAAATGAAAAAAAAAAGTTGGTTTCAATTAATGATAAGTCTGTGGTACATGATACCACTTGTGAAAAAAGAATAGCAAAATAAATAGTAGGTGGACTTTAATTATTAGAGGACTGCTTTTGTACAGTTCATTTATTTGTAGCCCAGAAAACCCATGATATGGAGAACTTTCAGGCAAAATATAATTATTAGAAGGTATGCACCTATTTAAACTTTCAGGCAAGATATGGACCCATGATATAGAGAACTTTCAGGCAAGATACCTATTTAAACTTACCATTTACCAATACCAGTATCATGGTATGAAATACAAGACTCAACCAAAACATTGGATCAATTGGTATATGTATCCATCACTCATTTAGTTTTAGGTATCTTTCAATGTACATAATTCATGAACCTACTGATTACTGAGCAAAAATAAAAAGACATTTCTTTTTCAGACTGAGAAACAGAGTTGTCATATTTCGCTTAGCCTTTGCCACCAATCAGAGCGCATTAAAAATGTTGAGCTGACAATTAACAGTGCAAGTGTGCAACTTGAGGTTTGGTATTTGAAAAAAAAATAAAAAAAATTGCTTGTTACATTTGATTGCAGCTTTGGATGCACATGAATCTTCTTCTTTTATTTCTTTTTTTATCTAACTATCTAGGGACCACCTTTATCTTGCGGGATTCCAGGAAATTGAATGAAAGAAAAATTGAAACAAGGTGCTTTCTTATACTGACCGATTCATGCGTATGTAGAATTATTTTTTAAGAAAAAAATAACAACACCATTTGCTTCATTTCATTTTAAAAGCGATACATGACTAGTTCTTATAAGACAATAGTGTGTGTTTGTTATGAATGCGATACATAGACTAGTTCTTATAAGACAATAGTGTGTGTTTGTTATGAATGCGATACATGACTAGTTCATATAAGACAGTATATATATATATATATATATATATATATATATATATATATATATATATATATATATATATATATATATATATGATGTTATATATATATTATTATTTTTTAGAGTGATTTTCAAAAAATAAAAACAACTTATGTGTTTTGCGCTCAAATTATTATTAATTTTAAGTCATAAATGATCGATCAAAAACCGCTCAATCTAATCTCCATATCAAAATCTATTAGTAAACTAAATTTTATATTTTTTGGAATTCATTTGCTATTTTTTTTGGATAGGGAGAAAATCGTCATTAGTTTTGGATGAATTCATTTGCTATTTTTTTTGGATAAGAAGAAAACCAGAATTCTCAGATCAAGCCAATTTCTCCTCACCAGAAAAAATAGCAAAAAATTCTAAAAAATATAAAATTTGGTTATCTAATAGATTTTGATATGAAGATTAAATTGAACGGTTCGGATCGATCATTTCTGACTTGAAATTAAGAATAGAGCGCAAAGCACACAATACTCTTGTTCTTTGCAAAGCATCGTAGTCGGACTCATATATATATATATATATATATAGAGAGAGAGAGAGAGAGAGAGTGTGTGTGTGTGTTTGTTTGTTCATTATATTTTTAGTGACACTTCGGTCGAAATGCTACTAATATAAATTTTAATTTAAGTTAATCAATAAAATATTTGTATCATAATCTTATGGAATACTAATTTTATTGTGTTTAGAATTAGTTTACTATACTTAATGATTTTTAGAAAGTAAGTTTTTTGAAATATAAATTTTATTATTTTTCTATTATTTCAAGATTATCTTTCAAAAATTATTAAGTATAGTAAACTAACTCCAAACACAATAAAAATTAATATTGATATAAAGATTTTACTAAGTTACTTGAATTAAAATTTCGAGTATGAAAAATTAAAATTTGGACTAATAACGTTTCGGCCAAAATACTATCAGAAACACAATAGACAAATATATATATATAGAGAGAGAGAGAGAGAGATGGACTATTGTGAAAATATTTGCATTTCAGCCGATATGTTAACACGTCAAAAAATATATTTTAAAATTTCAAAATTTTTAATTTATGATTTTTTTAAATTCTTCATATGAAAACCTTGTGGGATACAAAAATTTTGAGCGTTTTGAGTTTTTTAAGCCACTTTTTTGAATTTTTGAAAAAACAAGTTCTAAAAATAATAATAAATATTCAATGTTTGTGTTATTTTTTAAAAAATTCAAAAAAATGACTTAAAAAACTCAAAACACTGCAAATTTTTGTATCCCACAAGGTTTTCATATGAAGAATTTAATGAAAATCATAAATTAAAATTTTTGAAATTTTAAAATATGATGTTCAAGTATTGAATATATTATTATTATTTTTAGAGCTGATTTTCAAAAATTAAAAACGATGACTTAAAAAGCTCAAAACGCTCCAAATTTTTGCATCCCATGAGATTTTCATATAAAGAATTTAATGAGAATGATAAATTAAAATTTCGAGATGATTTAATATGTTTTTTGAGTTAAGCTCACGGAAGACCTCCGTGAGCTTAAGCTCACGCTATCTCCACTCTATATATATATATATATATATAATTAACAGCTGTAATATGTATAACAAGAGCAGCCAACATAAAGCAGAAATCAGGCCAAAATTTTCAAATTAAGTACGACAGCAATACAGGCGTATGTAGACTAACTAAGTTACGAAAGATAGAGAATTATAAGAAAGCAGAATAATGTTGCATCATTGCATGACATGCGTCCTGCTTGATGAAATAACGTAATTATTCTCATCTCTGACGACTTGGATCCAAGTATCCAACAAATGTCCAACGGATTCGGCGTCGTGTCCATGTCAATTAAGTAGCCTCGAGTTGAGAGATTACTTGCAGCAGCCATATACTTAATTTCAAATAAATTAGATAAACTAAAAATATAACTCAATTTAGGGAGATAATATCAAAAACAATTATAACAATAGTGATAATGATACAATAGTGATAATGATACTGATAATGATAATGATGAGAATAATAACAATGATGATAATAATAATAATATTAATAATAAAAATAAAAATATTGATTACAATAATATTATAATAATAATAAGGACATTCATAATAATTATAACACTAATACAAATAATAACAATTATAATAATAAATCTATATTATAAATCATACTCCAAAATTTTAAATCCTATACGCTGAAATCTAAAATAGAAAATTTAAGAATATAAAATCTATAATTCTACTATTGTATTCTAATTTATAAATTATGATTTTGATACGTAGAACATCATCTTTCAGGCATTTCTATTAAAAACAAATTTTTTAGATATATTTTATTTCTTCAATCTTTTTTTATTATTTGCTCTCGTATCAATATTGGTCGACCTCTACAACTTGTATTTTCAAAATGACTTAAAATAACACTGCATACTAGTGTCTCAGAAGACCTTTGAATATGATCAAATCATCGCAAACTGTGTTGTATTAACTTTTCTTGAATTGATACTATCCAAATTTATCTCATATATCATTATTTCTGATCCAATCTCTTCTTTTAGATGTGTTGTGTTTCAGTAGTCCAACATTATATATCATACATCATCTCAGACTTAATTGTTGTCTTGTAGATATTATTCTTTAGTTTATTTGAGATCTTCTTTTCACAAAAAAATATCAAATATATATCATCATTTCATCCTTTCTGCTCCTACTTTATAACTAATATCATCATTAGTCTTTCTGTCACTCTACAACATCAATTATAAATACCAAAATGCATAAACTGAGAGATTATTTACATTTTAAAAAAGGATAGATTACTGACGCGGTGAGAGAAGGATCATCAAATTTGCAATGAGAAAAACTCAATATACATCAGGCTAAAAGGAAAAAAAAATCCTCTGCACGTTTATTTGAGTATTGACTTTTTTGACGACTAAAATAAGTTAATAACTCAGAAAAACGTTGACAGCTAAAAGGTAAAAATTACGTACAATTTTTTTCTTATAATTTTGGCAAGTCATCTGTCATATTTTATGCAACTTGTGAACGAATTCAAGACCTAAAAATTATCAACTCGAACCTCATCTGATAATACTTGTAATTCTCAAGAAATTTAATATTGTTTTTGATCTATAATAAAAATTAATACAAACAATGTTGCTTTTAATAAATGCGTAGATATTTAATACAAACAAATATTGTTTCTAACAAAAACGCAGCGCAGCGCGTCGTAACCCTAGACCCTAGTTAACACTAGTACCCGACGACATTGTTGGGCCGTATTTAATAAATAAAAAATATATATAAAAACAATGTTACTATTTTGAAAGGCCATCTGCCTAATTCTTTTCTAATTTGGATTTCCGATACGTCATTTGCAAAATATTGCCAAGACTTCAAGCAAATAATTGTCCTTCCGTCACAACCTGAAATACTGTAAACATTAAAGCAATCTTCAAATAAAGCATTATTGGGAAAGCACCAAGATTACAATCAGAAGTAGACCAACCTATAAATCAGAAGAGAGAGAAATAGAACAGGTGCGCTTTCAAATAAATGGAACACCGCAAGGCAAAACCAATTCGTTAAGGAAAAAGAAAATAACAGAAATCAATTTGAAACCAATATTTAGACTAGAATACTATGAACGAATTTCTAAAATACTGAGATTTATATCACTAGGTCAAATCGTAATACATCTGAGACTGAAAGACATGGTATACCATGCTAGAACTCATTTCGTAACAATAATTAACAGTACAAGAACTTCTAGAAAAGAATATCCATCGATCTTATAATTGAAAAAAAAAAACACTACCAGAGTCCAGCCCCACGCACACAGACTAAAAGAGACGTTACATGTACAGACACAACACAAGCCTCAATATGATCACCTCTATAATCACTAGCAAGCACCAACCTCCCCCTCGAGGAAATCTCTCAACATTTTTATCAACGCACATTTCACCAGGAGTATTAATGGAACACGTAATTGCATTTCATTTTCTCCTGATCATAATAATTATTCATTTATACACTTTTGGTAGCAGCATTTGGTGAAAAAAAACACCAGATGGCATGAGATGGTGGTAAAATAGCATGATATATATATTATTAAGCTAGTAGTGAAGGCGCTCATCTCCATCGAAATTGAGACCTTCAATGCCTTTGAGGGTAGATTCATAAGTTTTTATGTGCCTTCCAGAAGAGGATCGCTTCGGGGGCTCTGAGGAGGCTGGAGCTCCTAGCATTGGAGGGGATCCTCTCTGCGGGCCTGACACCTTACGGAAGGTTCCTGGGCTGGCATCAGTACCACGGGTCCGGGACAGATCATCAGTGAGCACCGTCGCCGATGAGAGTTCACGGCTACCAGAGACAACAGCACGGCGGGATGAACCACTTGTTCTCCCCATGAATGTTGAACCTGACAACTGCACAACACAGATTTATGGCTAATGTTGTGTGCATACATATATATAAAATGCCTTGTGACAACTGTGCGCCCACCATGGCATCTTATTATGCATTTTAGGGGGAAAACTAACTTTAAACCTTGTAGATATTTCAGCAAGTATTTGTGCAAAATAAAATCCATCCAAAACACTAACCATAACATCCTTGGAAGAAGTCTCAGCACCCAAGGGAGTTTTCTGCTTGGATGTAATATTGCTAGTATTACAAACTACAGGTTGTGGGACCCGTCTCCTTGTGAGATCAGCAGCTGACCAACCACTTATTCTTCCTTCTTCTGCACCTGTCATAAAAAAATATCATTCAATTTTGTCATTTAGAACTTTAATTTATTATTATGGCAACATAAAGCACCAGTAAAAATGAAATCAACAGTACCTGATTGTCTCTCATTGACAATTGGGGGTGTCATTCCTGAGCTTGGTCCGGCACCATGCCCCTGTTAAACAGACTATTATTTCCACACAAAAAGCACTTCTAACGTACACATAATGAAAAAGAGACGCAGAGAGAAAGAGAGACTAACAACAGCTCGGGGCGGAGCACTAGCAATTTGAGACTGTTGATACTTCAATATTGTCCAATCAAAAACATAATCGAACTGAAACCCTGTATCATAAGCACCAGTGAGTTGGTGACATTACAGACATCATTCCACTATACATTTTTTACATCAAGAGCTTATATTGCAACGATTTTAATATATCACCTAAATTTGTTGTATTGCATTAAGAGAGTTTTAAGTAGACAAATGGCTTTGAATTCCCCCAAAATTTTATTTTACATATTAACTAAAACCAGATCAATCATCAACTAAGAATTATAACATCCATATATACATTAGATCAGCAGAATCATGAAGTGCAGTACAGGCACTTATTTAACATTTAACCTCATATACATTTGCAAGAGAATGCAAACAGCACAACAGACAAGAAATGGAGAGAAGAAACAACAAACCTTCTCTGATAAAAAGGTCACGGAATAGCCGCTTGAGGTAGGAATAATCAGGCTTGTCATCAAAACGAAGTGATCGACAATAATGGAAGTATGATGCAAACTCAGTTGGGTAACCACGGCATAGAGCCTAAAAATTATCACAAAAAAATAGAATTAATAGAAGGTATGGAGGTAAGCACAAAAATGAAATTAATACAAGCAGGAAACAATTGATAGACAGAAAGTATGGAGGTAAGAACAGAACTTACCTCAATTGATGTTGCTACTTTTTTCTCACTGATCTTTTCATACTTCTGCTTCTTGGTTCCAGCTTTCAAGCCTTGCCAAGGGAGGCTATAAAAAGCAAAATACATATGTTAAATTAAATTCGAAAATAGAATTAAAACTTGTCTTGCAGGTGCGTAAAACACAATATTGACAAAATAAATCAATAAATGACAAAACACAATATTGACAAAATGAGTCAATAAACGACAAAACACTATATTGACAAAATAAGTCAATAAATGACAGTTTATTCTAGAAGCTAGCAACTATAGGTTATCTAACAACACACATACCTTCCACGCAAAAAGTACATAAGCACATAACCAAGCGACTCCAAATCATCTCTCCGACTTTGCTCTTCAGATAAAATAACAAGATGAAGACTTAAATTTGAAAAACAATGCAAGTGTTAATTTAAGAATAAAAAACCATCAGAACGAGAAGTACCTATTCCAAGATGTGTATTCACACTAGCATATCTTGCTGTTCCAGTCAAATTCTTGTTCTCTCTGCATCAGTCACAAAAAAGAAGAAAATACCGTCAGCATGACATCTATGCATTTGACATGTTATTAAACCAGCAACAGTCATTGCAAAAAGAAATTTCACTATTTACATAATTTGCAAAAGAAATCATTTTAAAATGGACAAAAAGAAAGGACAATGTAGCTACAGTGTTCCTTTTATATTCAGTACCTTTTATTATTTATAGGAAAAATCATGATTTCAATATGATTGCAAATAGTCAGTGTTTATTTTAAAATGCCTCACTAGAGAAATGAAACAACACCTCAATGAAACAAAAAAAAATAGTACAAAAGCAATTTATCAGGTGGAGAATTATTATATGAGCCCAAACATTATGCTTCACTAAAAAAGATCTATCCTGGTTGGGAGAACCTATTACAAAGTGGATCCACTCTTCGATGAGTTCCCAATTTTTCTAAACAAGTCGGTCCAAATATTACCAACGTGTTCTAGTACAAATAAGATTAAACACAACTTTTTTTTGCAAAGACCAATTTTGATACCTGTACGGGATGTGCTGGTGAGTAGAAGTGTCACGATATTTCTTGGCAAGGCCAAAATCAATAACATAGACCTGATTTGCACGCCTTCCCAGACCCATTAGAAAGTTGTCAGGCTTTATGTCTCTATGAAGGAAAGACTTGGAATGAACAAACTCCACACGGTTTATCTAGATAAAAAATGGAAGTACATTTATAAGATCTATAATAGTACAATGCCGAAAGAGATGCAAGATTTCAGAACTATGAGAAAGACAAATACACATATAAGTTCAATGTATACCACTCCAAGACATAGACCCAACATCATGCCTACAAGAAGCAAGATTTTTTCTTTATTGACATATACATCAATGCTGTCTCTGTCTTAGTTCACTTTAAATCCATAAACTGCCCCTTCCTCCTAACTTGCTCTGACAAAGGACAACATCCTCCAAACCAAAAAAGGAAGCAGTACTAGTTCATAAGTCTCTTATTGTAGGGGCATATAATTTGCTGAATACAATTGCATACCATTTGATCAGCAAGCATAAGAACAGTCTTTAGTGAGAGCTTGCGGCTACAGAAGTTGAACAAATCTTCAAGACTGGGTCCCAAAAGATCCATCACCAAGACATTGTAATCTCCTTCTACACCAAACCATCTCACATTTGGTATACCGGCTGCCAGATTGCATAAACAAGTTAAAAGAGGAAGCTCATATACCCGGAGACAGTTGTATTCCCGAATTTATAAAATCAAAGGAATTTGAATGTGTTATTACTTCCTCCTTGCAGAATTTTGTATATCTTCGATTCATACAACAGTTGAGGATGCTTTGTCTTCACACTTTCCTGAAATAGAGGCATTAACAAACAGTAACTACAAGAGTATTTTTTTCCTCTTACGGTATCACTTTTCTGAATTCTGCAAGATAATACTCTGACATCCTTTGGGAGCTATTCATGTTTTTGCGAAGTTTACAAATTGCTGAACCTTTTAGAAGGACAGTTCAAAATTTATCAAAAAGTTACAAATAGAATATCATACAACCATGTAAACATTGAATCCTCAAACAAATTGCCTACGACTACTACATATTGATAAGATGATTCATGTAACTGCAGGTAAAAAAATTAACCTCGCTTCCTTGCACCAAAAAGTAGAACACTATCTTTAAAACATCCCAAGAAAATTTAACAATTCAGTTACATAGGATTTATAAAGAAAAACGTTTTCAAACAAAATATTGCACTTACCTGCATAAGAAAAAAAAAGGCTTTTAATGAAGTACTAAAAATACAACATTTTATCATGTCATTCTTATTCGCAACATATAAGACTATTGCTTGTTCTTAAGAAAGGAAAAAGCTAAAAGTCAGCATGCAATTCCTAGGAAACAAAAAGAATTAACATAATAGATGTTCCTATATGAACTACTTGTACTAGATATTACTGCAAATCCTTCAAAAACAAGCTAAATCTTACATGCAAATGAGGAAAAACAGAAAATGGGATGCACTTGAACAAATAGTATTAAATTGCTATTAATCAAATTTTATACTTTTACAGAAAGACTACTTATCCTTGAAACAAATTTTGAATCTCGTGCAAGTGAAGAAGCACAAAATCAGAAATAATTTATCTCAAACCTATACATAGCTGAACTGCTCATCATAAAAGCTAAAACCTTACATGTAATTAAGGAGAAATTAATTCTAACGGATTAAAACACTACCTATGCTTATACAAAATACTGACTACAGTTTGCCCTTTAAGAACAAGCTGCATCTCACATATAAGTGACAAACACGGTGTTAGAAAGAAATATATCAAATTATATCTGTTTGCTGCCTATCTGCTAACCCAGATCATAATTCCAAATCTGGAGAGAGATACTATCAATTATAAAACTCGAGAGGAATTCAATTTTTTCCACTTACAAGTTTAATAGCCACCTCTTCAGTAGTCTGGAGATTAGTACCTACAAGCAGAACACAAAAATAGTAAGATGCAAGAAACTGCAAAATTTGCAGAATTTAATTAAGAAATTCTCGCACGAAAATCGATACCTAGATAGATCTCTCCAAAGGAGCCGCTACCGATCTTGCGACCGAGCCTATACTTATTTCCAACGCGAGGCTCCATCACCACAAACTAAATGACTGTTTAAACTTACAGATAAGGAACGTCTAAATCTAAAAGATATCTAAATACTTCCCCCACAAAAAAAAAGAGCGGAAAAGAATGAAAAAATTTCTCTCCTCCGATCCACCAAGATCTCAAATCAAATTTACCGCAAATCGGAAGAGAAATCTGAAATCAGATCGGAAGCAGCAGGACTCAGATCGAACTTCAGCACGCTCAACAAAAACAGAATCGCGGTCGATTAGAGTAAATTCGGAAGTATACAAAAGTTGGAAAGATGGATTGGGGAGATTTGACCCAAAAAAGTTTCTTTTATTTATTTTTTTTGCCCTTATTTTTTAAGGGAAGATGGATATATCACTAGGGTTTCGGACACAAAGGCGCGTCGAAGTAATTCGTAGGAAGAAGCAAGCGAACAGAGAGAGGTGACCTCGTGAACATGTCCCAGTGAGCTAATAATGCACCGACGCCTGGGCCCCACAGAAGAGATCAGAACGTTCCATCTGGTACAACTCTTCCATCGAATAACTTAAATCAATTGTCGTCTGGATAAACATGAGTTTATGTGAACCTCGACCAACTACCAAGAGGGAGATTGGTCACCTTGGCCCACCGACAGTGACAAGAAAATGGTCGTAGAAAATTGCTCCAGGTATATGTACTATTTTAATTAGATAAACCGAGGAGGGGAGTCTGAGTGATGCACGAAGCTTTACTGGTCACGACTCACGACTATATTTAATTCAATGGAGTCCGTTGAGAGTATTAATCATTTTTTTTTGTTTCAGCTAGCGGTGTCAATCAGTCCGATATCAGATTATATTATTTTATTATTTTTCAATCCGATTCAAATACGATTTATTTAAATTCGGATTAAATTTTTTTATCCATATCTAATTTGATAATTAAATATTTATTAATTATTTTTTATATAATTATAAGTAATTAAATATTAATTAATTTATAATTAATCTTAATTATATACTTAAGCTTTAATTAATACTAAATTATAAATTTACTTTAAAAAAATATAATTAATCGGATCGGATCGGGTTAATCCGAACCCAACCAGACCTAATTCGGATCAAAAAAATTAACTTATATCTTATATATTTATCTTCAAATTATGTTAGATCAGATCGGATCGGATAAATAATCAACGTCTCTAGTTTCAGCTAACTTTTTACTTCAGCCTTTACTGTGTTAGTAAAGCTGGAACTGGTTTTTCTGTCATTCACATATCCAATTCCCCATTTTACAAGATATGTACAGTTTGTTTCCTGCCTCAACCAGAACGAAATTTGGTTGGAGACTTGGAGGTGCTAGTGCTAGTGCTACTGACGAGGGAAGAACTTGAAACGGTGTCAACTGTCAACCAAGATTGACCATGACCTCTAAATTTGGCAATCCAGAAATAACAAAATAGTTAAAGAGAGACTTTGTACATCCAGTCAAAAAGTGTAGGTTAGGTGGAGGGGAGGGAGATGGTGCCCTGTAGACTCTGTCATGTACTGTACTGAGTATATTTCTCTCCTTTTTTTTATTAAAGTAGTAGTGTTATTATTGTGTCTGTGTGACTGTGTAAGTGTGATAACATTTATTATTTGAAAATTTTAACGCTGCAACTGGCGCCGTTTTAAAAGATAATTTCGTTCATTATGAGGATGCAGCTAGCTATGCAAGTATGCAACCTTGAAGCAATGATAACTCTACATTTTTTTCACTATTAGATATAGGGACGCAAATGGATCTAGTCTTAAGCTCGACTTAGTTCAATTTTGATTCATGAAAATTTAAG
The DNA here is from genome assembly GCA_037127355.1 of Schoenoplectus tabernaemontani. Lineage (NCBI taxonomy): Eukaryota > Viridiplantae > Streptophyta > Magnoliopsida > Poales > Cyperaceae > Schoenoplectus > Schoenoplectus tabernaemontani. The sequence continues at coordinate 8,204,207 of CM073744.1, read as the reverse complement.
TTGAGTCAAATTCATGAAATATTTCAAGCTAAAAAGTTTAGTTTAAGCTTGGCTCATTACTATTTAAGTTAGCTCACAAGTCAATGCATATACGTTGACTCGGTTTAATATTTATATTTAGTATATATAAAACTGTAAAATTGGTATATGTACAAGAATGATATATGAGTTATTACAAAATTGATATATCAATAAATTATTTTTTCAATAACATTTTTGCTACACTAATTTGAACGGATGGGCTAACAAAAAAACTATTGAGTCAGATATATAAGCCGAGTCACGAACGAGTACAAAAAGTTTTTAAGCCGCTGAGACGATGAGATGGTGAGATGAGGTGAGATGATGAGAGAGATTATTGGATTAGGGTTTAGTAGAAAAATATATAAACTATTATTATTCGAGCGGAGTTGAGCCACGAGCAGAGTCAATTCAAACTCAAACGCAGCTCATTTAACTATCGAATCATATTAGCTCGAATCAGATTAGTTCGAATCCCAATAGAGATTAAACTTTTTTATACATCCTTAGTCCGATATGAAGAAGAAGAAAAATAAAAAAGTATCACAGGACTGTTTATAGAGTTATAGTAATTAGATACCGTCTTCATATCTTCTTTTTTTTTAATAAAAAAATATTACTCCTTTTTCAATATTAGTCTTGCTATTTTGAGATAAATAATTTTATATAAATTCATAAAAAATAAAATAAAAAATTTACAAATATATTTTTTCATTATAGATTAGAGTTGAATATAAATTAGAACTATGAAAACAAACTTTAGAATCGAATGTTTTTAGACTTAGTAGGACTAAAGTTAAATATATAGAGTGTGAGTTCATCGATTGTAATATCCAAATATATAAGTTTATTTATTTTTGAACTATTTTATAATTTAAATAATTATAGGGTTTGAATTGTAAAAAATATTTAAATAATTTGAGATAAATAGTTTTATATCAATTCATAAAAAATTTAAATAATCCTAGCGCGTGGCAAATGGGAGTCGGTAACCCATGACCCTCTTATCTAACTCTCACTCTTGTGAAAAAAATAAATAAGCAGAGATGAAATCAATCCGGGAAAACGGAAGAAAAAAATGAATTACCTTGATACTAGACTACTTATAAATGTATTTCTAGATTGGCGGAATGTACTGAGCATCGGGTTTGTGAAGTATAATTAGTCTTGATTGTTAATTAATTAAGATTAAGAACTTATAAAAATGATGAATATAATTAATTAAGAAATGTTAAATTAATAGTCTTATTGCAATTAAAATAGGTATTGTAGTCTGGCATCTAGATCCTCGCGGGACAAGTCACGAATCAAAATCATTTCATATCAGGCAATCAGACTTCTCTATAGTTTGTATTTGACTATTATCTATCATTATGGATTGATTAATCTTTTGACTAGTGACATAGGTTAATGATCTGAATTGCCTAAATTATTTGAATTGACCTTTGACTTATGATATGGGTCGATGATCTGAATTGTCTTGATTGTTTTGACATTTGACTTGTGATATGGGTCGATAACTTGAATTGTCCTGGATTGTTTGGATTGATTTTTAACTTATGATATGGGTCGATGACTTTAATTATCTAAATTGATTAATTTTTTAATACATATAGATACGATAATTAAGCAAGTAAATGCTTTTGAGCACATATAAAGATAAATGGAACTAATTGAATTATGCATAGTTGTACATATCGTAAGTGACCCTTTCATTAACCTGAATGGGGTGTTTCGCATAACCTAAGGGGTTGTGAGCGATTCTAAACTTTCCGAGCTCTACTTACTAGCAGATGAATGAAATATCTCTCTTGTATCACTGAGTCTTGCTTGTGGTCTTCATGTATATGCGTGTATATGCATAATTTCTTAAATTGCATGTTTGATGAATAGAAATTAATTATTCTATTTTAAATGCATTGAATAGAAATGTTTTATCTATAATTCTTTTATAGAGAAGCATCGTTATTAAATAACATGTTACTAAGCTTTATAAGCTGAACCCATTTTGTTTTTCTTATGTCTCTTTTTTTTTCTTTATGTTGGCGATATAGATTGCGGGTCGTCGAATGGATTCAGAAGATATCATGCCTGTAATGCTTCGGGCGGTGGCGTTACATCGATGGTAATGTTAGTGTGATTTACAGTCAATCATGTGATGATTATACTTTAGTTTATACATTATAATGATTTATATGTGAGATATGCCATTTATTTTTTGAGTTATTTATTATTTATATATTTATGTTAAGTTGGACTTAAATTGTTAAACATATTCATTTATTAATGATAATTCTAAAAGTCTGTAATATTAGTTATCTAAAAATAATAATTAATTTATATAGTATAAGAATTGTATTTGTCTCATTATTGTTAATTCATCGGTATGAGATGAGTGTTTGATGGTGTTTATGTAGCTTAACAAATTAAGCCCTAGTATTAATACAATCGATCGCAAGCGCACGACCTAATCGTATAGTACTTTGGGTTATCGATCCACAGGGAGGAGCTAAGAAGTACTGGTTAACTAACCTTTGGTAATCTAGACTGATCAAAACTGAGTTGGTTCAATCTTAAAACTAAAATAAATAATAAAAATGATGTTTGTATCCTAGAAATGCAACCTAAAAAGAGGAGAGATGCAGCCTGTGTCCAGGAATGCACCTTGAATCCACTAATGCAGGTCAAATCCTAGAAATTTGGATTGAGTCACTGAATGCGATCGTATCGAAAGGAATGCGGGTCGCACTAATAACTCGGGGCAAAACGATTTTTCTTATGAATATGAAGTATCTAGGTATATGGGTTCACCATCATATTTTAGTTATACATGCTTGGTTATTTATATCATATTTGTTGGTTTATATAGTTGAGGGATATATCCTATGATTGATAATTAACTATATGTCTATAGCTAATTATACCGTACCTAGTCCAAATATGATAGGATACCGTCGCACCATACCACTTTGGCTTAAGTCCATTAATTTATGTGATATATCTTAAATTCCCTTAGTTTCTAATACACTGTCGTGCACAAGGTGCCTAAGTTTATTTCATTTCAGTCTGGCTTTCAACGTCACCGTAACAGTATCATGATTTACTTGCCTAAAATGTGCTTATAATATTATAATCCTAACTTTATGTAACCCTTTGTGCCGTCACAATACACTCACCTTCGGTTTGTTGTATATTACCAAAGCAAGATTACTAAGCTATTCTCATAACATCACAAGCAGTTTAATCATATGAAATAAATCAACACATAAACCATATAAATAACTCAAACATGCATAACATAAAATATTCAGGCTACATCCATATCCCTAGACGGAGGACTTAGCCTTCCATACTAAACAAGCTAGAAACTACAAATGCAAAAATAAACATTTCTAATAAAATTAAAAGAAAAGAGAAAATACAACATGTTTCTTGCAACTCGAGAAGAGATGTTGTCTTACACCCGAGCACCTTGCTTGTTTCTGGAGACCTTGCCAATGGAGGAAGAAAGAACAAAAATAGATTTGTCTCGGTCCAGCACGAATGCTAGTCCAAGGTGGAAGAAGAGAAGGATGGAGAATGGGATGTCTAGATGTGTAGATTGACAAGGTTTATATAGGAGAGCCAAAGAGCTTGAGTGCACAAATTCTTAATTGTGGGACTAAAACAATGCATTAATTATTGGCGCATCTGAGCATTGAAGGTCTTAGTGATTCTTGTGATTTGATTTGAATTTTAATTGTCCACGCACAGAGAGATATGCACTAATTGATTTTCCTCCATGATGAAAGACGCACCAATTAATGTTGTCCCTTTGTCTTGTCCGGCCAGGAATTAGCCCACATTAATTAGCGCATCTTCATTAATTAAATTGAGCTTGATTAGCGCACAGCTGTATAGGAGAGAGCAAATGTTGCGCCAGGAGAGAAATGAGAGGCCAATTGCGCCAGGATATGAATCTTGATATTTAATGCACACATCATGGAGTGATTAAGGGTGAATTGCAATTAATCTTTAATGCATTAATGCATAATCATCAACGTCAAAGAGAACCCTGGTGATGATTTGCGCCAAGAGAAAGAAATTGACTTCATTAGCAGATTTCACGTGAAGGGAGCAGTGATGCGGGTCACGAAACGAGTCAGCTCATAATTTGCTCCAATTTTTGCTCCAAAAACTGTAATAAAAATACAAAATGCGTAGCAACCGACCTCTTGACAGAAATTGCATGAAACTAACTAAAAATAAATAAAAATACAATAAAATAAAATAATTGGATTTAGTTTTTGGCTTAACTATTCATGAAATTATAGGTATAAATATCATTCATCAGTGTTCTTCTTATATAAATGAGTTGTATTTGTAGATATTATTCAACTATCACGATGCATGTCTTTTGTATGGAATCAAAATAATATATATATGTGTCTTTATCATTTGTTGACATGAATGATGATATTTAAATTAGACATTCTTAAATGAAGGATGAATATAAGAATGACATGTTCTTGACTTGCATCAGTCTAGATATCATATGATGTGGAATAAGTTCGAAATAATTGTTTTATCATCCAAGACAAATGATAATGAGCGTATGTTATAATGTGCATTGCTAGGTGTTTCTTTGTGGTCTATGAAATTAAAAGGTTATTGATTTCATTGTTAAGTAGTATAAATTCCGTTGTATGGTGTCATAAGAAGGTAGCATTGATACAAGGTGGATTAGGGAATGAAGGGAAAGTAGTGGGATAGAATGGTGTGTAATATGAAGAGTTGTAATTGATTTGGTTGGAGTTTGGGGGATTTAATTGGTTCAACATGTTTGCCATAACCTGGTTCAGTGGAGGTGGAAGAGCTTCTCGGGATGAGACAGCCCTGAGATTTGGGTTGAGGAGAGGTAGGGCGCTTCATTTGGGGCCCAAGAGTTTTTGTGTCAGGATTGAAACTCTACTTCTTGAGCAATATTGTCATCAGTCATCATGTGTTCGAAAATATGAACACAAAATGAAAGTTACTCTCAAAGAAAACATCAAAAATAATGATCTAGTTTTTATAGTGTGTGTGTGTGTATTATTTCATTGTCCTTCTGCTCCATAGATCTTGGGTTCTTATTTATAGACCTATTCAGAGATCAATAGCGATATATTGGAACAAAAGCTCGACCGAGCAGTTAAGCTTTTATACTTGTTGTCTCTCAAGCATCTAAGATAAACTCCCTGATGGGCCTAGGTCAAGGACGGACCCAATATAGTTGGCCCCCATCAGTAACAAAAATTCTCGGATTCAATTTAAATAGATAATTAACCCTCTTAAAAATAGTAATGATATGGTGGGATGTTTATCTTGTAATAATTATATATATAAAAGAGAGAGAGAGTTTAGTTATGGTGCTATACATAGCACGGATCACCTACGTGTTATGTAGGGTTATTAATGGTATCCATTTTGGTCGTTTATCTGACATGTAACGGGTATTGTCATCAGGTATGGGTAAGAAAATTGTTTTGTTAACTTATCGGGTATGGATATGAGTAAGGGGTTTTCGTTACCCGTTATCCATGGGTAAATTATATAAATATATTATATAAATATATATAAGTACAATTATTTTATATTTTTAATAAATATATATAGTTAAATTATATATATATATATATATATAGTAATTAGTATATATTTTTTTATAACAATTGACATGAAAAAATTATATGATTTTTGTTATATCTAAAATATTAATTATTATTGCACTTTTTATTAATATATTTATTTATCTAAATCATATAATTTTTTTTGAATTATTTTTATTTTTACTCGTTATCTACAGTTATCCGTTCGTTACCCGAAATTTTTAATGAGTATAGGTAGGGTATGAATAAAATAAAATTTAATGAGTATGTGTATAAAATACCTCCATATGTACCCTACCCTACCCATTGATAGCCCTACTGCTATGGATCGTTTTTTCATTTTGAAAGTACAAATTGTTGATCTAATCGTACAAAATGATTTTTATATGAATATCTAGATGTAGATCAAATTATATATTTTTTACTATTTTTATGATACTTAGAAAATCACTTGATTTAGTTATTATGAGTCATTAAAAAGAATGATTTTTAACTATCTTAAAATATATAATTTTTTAAAATGTAAAATTTGGTCTATGTCTAGATATTCATATGGAAAATATTTTATATAGTTAGATCGACCATTTGTACTTTGATAATGAAAAAAAAATCTATAACACGAAAATGATCTATGCTATACATAACACCATAGCTGAAATATATTGTAATTGGAAGCAGACCTAAAAGATGGTAGTGGCCCCTAGTAATCTCTTATTTAGGTTTCTAGTGCACAGCTCAATCAACTCATATATTTACACGAAGAAAAATAAAATATAAAACTTTCATTAGTTTAGAAGAAGAAAGGTGTTTGTGAGGGTTGATGACAATGACATAGATGAGGGTGAGACTTCGCTAATAGCAACCATCATCAATGGATTATCATACTAATTAATTGGATATTTTTATGAGACCATAATTAATAGGTCCTAGCCAGCTACTCCTTTGGTTTGATGGATCAACAATCAGACCACATAGATTATTGAAAAACAAGAACAAATCAAAATTCTTTTATTGTACATAAAATTTGACCATATCAACGAACCTCTCATCTCCATTTGCTTTGAGGGACCTTGTCCTCCATTCGAAGTTTTCTCTTTTTATTATAATTCTAAGATTTTAAAAATAAAATTCGCATGTTCGAGGTTTTTATTCTCCAATAAAAAAGCGCCTTGTGTAAACATTCTAGAGTAGCCACTTCTCTGCTCAAGCTTTCCAATCAAGCTCAGCATGCAAATTTATAATACATTAAAAAAGTATATTTACGCCGCTGACATCATCTTCAGAAAGAAAAAATTACGTGTTTTTTCTGTCCAGCTTACGTGAGCTTTATCTTTTCTATATAAATACTTCAATTATATATATAAATAACTAATTTATTTGATGTTTTTTTATTGATTTATATTATATTTCTTACATTCTCAAGCTTTTTTCTCACTGATTATACTAAAAAGATTAACACGAATATATAAAGTTAGTGTTTTTTCTCTTAATTTATTTGAGTTTTGTATATTTATTTTTGCATTTAAACACATAAAATCATCAAATAAGTATTTTGAATATTATTTTCCATTAATTTCAATTATAATCACAATGAGGACAAGATTTTATTACACGAGTTATGTATAAAGATGAAAAATACTACTTTTATTAGTCTACTCATGTTATTTTATCATTTATAACCTCATTTAAATGCAAAAATTATCAAAATATATAAAATAATTTTGAATATTGTCTTCTATTGATATATATATTATAATTACCGTGAGCTCAAAACTTTACGATAAAGTTATGATAAAGATGAACATAAATGCATTAAAATTGTACTTTTTTTATGACATAAATTATACAGAAATGTTAACATAAAGCCTTAAAATAATATTTTTTTGTTAGTCTATTTGAATTTTATTTTATTTGTTACAATATTTCAATAAATAAAATAACTAAAATACATTGTTGTTATGAATGTTGTTTTATGTTAGTTTCTATTAGAATCATTGTAAATGTAAGGTTTTATGAGAGAAGATGCGTACAAAGATGAAAAATGTTTGAAATTTGAATCACAATTAATTTATTACTTTATGAACATATTTGTATTTTTTTTTGTTTTAAAACCTTTTATGAATTTGTTTGAAGTGATTATTAAGATTAATATGATAAATAGTTGTTAAGGTCCACCCATAAGAAATAAATTCATGTTACTCGTGTAGAAGTACGTAAAAAAACAAAGTTACGTCTGTTAATTTATTATTATTATTATTAATTTTTTAAATGGTGTGAGAACTATTGTTTGGCAAACAAAATCCAACTAGTACAAAGAAAAATCTAACACGTAAGTAATATTTAGATATAGTTTAGTACCAGTCAACAGTGTAAGGATAACAAAAAATGACAATCTAGATATAGCAATCACAACGTGGCATGCAATATTTCTAGATGCAATCATAAGTTGTTGATAAATATGTGCCAAACTTACCGAAGTTTGAAATATATATTTTGATGGTAAACAAATTTCCCCTAAAATTTCCAAACTATAATTCCAACCATACCTAATCCAACAAAATGTTTATTATTAATTCTTATGTGGATGAAACATCTGATTTTTTTTCTTAGTAGCTTAAATCAAAGTAATTTCCTTAAATTATGTATTTTTATATGGAGAATGCTGGTATTGCCAACTTCATGCCAAAAGTGCCATCTTCGAAATACCTTTGTTCGAGTAGAAACCATAATTCACAATTAAATTTAGTTGACAACTCAGATCAACATTTGCCGAAATTCAAACAAAAAAACATATAGTGTCATCTTCTCATGGTGGAACTCATCAATTTGTGTCTGATTATCTCTAACTTAAAAACCAATCTGAGTTATTTTATTTAGACTTTTTCTAAAAGGACTTTGACGAAAAAATAGATTTCATCATATTGGAATAATAAAAAAAAAATAGTGAAATCGAAATACTAAAAAAAAAAGAAATCAAGATATTTAATGTTCTTGTTTTCTCAATTCTCCGACGACTCTATCAATTCTCTTCCACCCTTTTTATCTTCCTATCCTGATTTCGCCTCTCAGCCCATCATAAAATTTAGGTTATGTACAACAGTAATAGCCGCTATATTAGATCTGAATAACACTTAGAAAATAATTAGGATACATGATAATAAAGGTCTGTTCGGTAACCCCTCTCTCCCATGAGAACACTACTATCTTCATAGGAAAAAACGAATTTTTGTAGAGAAAGAGAGTGCTAAACGTGGAATTCTTCATGATATTTCATAGTGCATTTTTTTCCCTTTGAGAATGGATTAGCTTTGGAAAAAAAAGTTGACAGTAATACATCCAGCTCTTTCTGAAAAGAGTGTTGAAAGCAGCTTGTGCGGAGACATGCCAGCCTTTTGTCTTTTGCTTCAATGATAACTTTGATAGGTGTCAGCGATTTCACCGTGGGCATGTGATTGTCAATTCCGTGCATGTTAATCTTATATATGTCGAAATTTATCATTTTATTTTTGAAAGAACTAGTTTTTATATTTCCTCAGTCATCGTTTAATTGTTACAAGTTTCTCCTAATTTGTAATTTCTCAAACCCAAACATGCATTTTTTTTTACAACAACATGCATTCAACTTGGACAGAGCCATGTTACATGGTCGTGTTCCTGCGCAACAGATGCATGTTGCCATGTCGTGCAAGTTGAACTCATTCAAAACCCTACTACTATAATTAAATTAAAGTCTTTGCAAAGTTTCGAGGTTTATCAAACTAAATGATTATGACTTTCCACTCAAGAAGGAAGCAATTTTTAATAATAAAAAATCCTGATCTGAAGAAGAACTTAATTAAAGTGCACTCAATAAATGCGCATGGATAAGAAAGACGCATCAAACAAAAGATGTATGGTTATAAAGAAACATACCTAAAAGCTAAAAATAAACGTCTAAGATGACAATCAACCCGATAACACAACAAATTTGATAATCTTCAAATCCAACTACATATAGCAGTTGCTTTCTCTTCCTCTTTTAATTGTTTTTCTCTTTCTGGGTCTACAGCTCTAGGCCTTTTCTTTTGTAGCAGAAGCAAGAAGCTGATGCAAAGTGGAAGCATTGACAATGGTACTAGGGCTAGTGGCATCCTTGGCCCGTATGGACCCGACACGCCTCAAATTGTGGCTCATCTCAACATTACTTCGCATCTTTCTTCTCATTGATCGAGGTAAAAGTGAAATTATCCGAGAAGAACTCACAAGAAGTATTACTCCAAATATGATAACGAACCTATTTGCAGCATATAAAAAGGGGAAAACAACTTGGGTAAACTAACAGCAAAGGGACTTGCACTAAGGAAGAAAATACAATCAAATTGGTCATTTTTTTCAAAAGGGGCCATGATTTGTGGCAATTTACTAAAAAAAGACTATAGTACATATTTTCAACTGGATGTGCAAGGATGTAAAATTACAACCATACAATTAAATATATCATCCCAACACAAAAGTTAATGTCTTCTCATCAAATCCCACTCCCTTCCTCTTTTCCCTCCTTTTCATTGCTAATTTCTTAAACCGGATCAGCATCACTTGATAGGTGAAAATAACCTAATGATTTTGTAAAGATATTATGGAAGGGAAAATTTTCCGAACATACAGAACAATATAACAATGTCCCAGTAAAACCATGTCAATATGAAACTGGACTTTTTTTAAAAAAAAAAAAAATTGAAACTGATAGGTATGTACTTCTGCAAATAAGAACGCTAGCTCCTAGTGGATGTTACTTTATTCTCTCTTTTTTTCCTTTTTCTTCTTCTTTTCAGAAAAGAAACCTCAGTTAATGGTTTTGGGAAAAAGAAGGGCCTACAATGAAACTTCGATGATTATAATGCAATTCATTAACAATGAAATTTACCATCCAGTCATTAGAAAAATGCGATCAGTGCGTCTAGATGGCATCTTTTCTCCTAATGCAAGCATGCCAACAACTACACCAGTTATAATAGATGCCACAGAGGTGCATGTTGATACCACAATTGCTCTTCCATGCTTCAGCCCTCTTGTCTGTATACAAAAAGAAAAAGAAAAAAGCTATCAAGAGTTCTGACATAAAACAAAAGTCCAACCAACATATTAGTCCAATAAAAAGAGCATTTGCATAAAACACCGTCTTTATAGACTTAGTGCCTCATTCATACCAGATAAATTTCAGTAACCATGATACCAGTGCCTGGGATAAAGATGGAACTTTATGTAAAATAGCTGCAACCTTATGCAACACTGAAACAACCAAAGTCATATGTAAACTAAAGAAACATGAAATTTCAAGCGGTCCTCGAGTACAATAAGATATGTCTCCGGTTTTACATTTTACATCTATACCCCAATTTGTGGCTATACTTCCAAATCGTTTTATCACAGCAACATAAGGAAAAAAGGTCTTTTTCGGTTTTTCCTTTCCTCCATTCCTAAATGATGAAGAATTCCACTCAGAAGATTGCTACAATTGAGCGCCCAGGTTAGTTGACCTGTCTCAGGTAAGGTTTTCTATAGCTAGGTCCATGCATGTAGAAGATATCTAAAAGTAATTATCCTTCCAACTTTCATGAACCCAGGAACGTTGGGGAACACATACCACGTCCATACTTCTAAAGGCTTGGTAGGAAATGGCATACACTTGGTAGAAGGGCACACAAATTTAATAACAGAAAAAAAAATTCACTCATGCACGGCTATAATGTTGAACAATCTGACTTTTGCAGGGTTATACTACATAAGGTACCTGATAGACAAATCCACCAGCACTGCAAAGGACACTAAGGGAGATGGCAAGAGGGACCATAAGAAAACTCTTGTCAGATAACACAAACCCCATCTTTGATATTACTGACGATATCCTGTCAATTTATTTTAAAACACAGATATAGTATTAGTTAAAAAAAATCTTCAAAATAATACTTCATACATTTTATCATGTTTTTAACTAATACTTTGCATTTCATATGTACATAATAACATTACCTTTTATGATATATTTGCGAAACAAATCTAATCCAACAAATGTTACTAATTTTGCCAGGTGAGAGAATTAAAACTTACATAAGATAACATATAGTGTTGGGTTTTGAACTAATCAAGTAGTTTAGTCAATCTCCACATCAAAGGCTGAGGCAATTTAAATCTTCTTTTTCTGAGTTACCCTTAATTTTAAAACTTGCATGTCATTTGCAGGTAAAGTCCATAATAGTTGGTATAAATGCAAATATGCTAAATGCAATGTCGATGTAAATCCTCGAGATATTGTCACTAGATAGCTTTAGAGAACAGAAAGTTAGAATTACCCGAACAAAATGCCAGATTCAAGACCAAGGATCATCTCTTCAGTCACATCAGAGTTTGTCTGTGATGTATATAGATCATATAAAGAGTTGTATATTCAACATGTTATGATCTTATTTCTATATCTTGGGAAATAAAACAAACCTGCTCTTGCTCTTGCCTTTGTTTTTTGTACATATGAAGCCATGTATTCAGAAGAGCCTATAATTGCCAAACCAGCAATATGAACTATGTCTCTATTAGGAAATGTTTACAACAAAAATTAAAACAGAAAAAATTTAAACATGCTATTTCTTATCAAATCACAATTATAATGGTATGAGAGTATAGATACCTACAAACAAGAGAACAGTTGACAAAACAAGCCATGGTATCTTCATAAGCGATATCTCTGTAATATTCTGCTCTTCTCCTCCCACACCAACTCCTGACAAGAAAAAGGGAAAAGGTATTAGCAATTAAATGACTGAAAAAAACCTCCCCCACAATAATATGTTAGTGTTAGCAAAAGGCACCCATCGTCATTTGCATTTGGAGAATGCACCATTGTAAGATCAACAATTATAATGCACCAATGTAAGATCAACGATTATATTACTCTCAATTAAACATTTTGGACTTTTGTGTTGATTTTGAATATTCAGCTCTTTTAATGGGCCAATACAAAAAAAAAACTCCCTTTTAGTTCTAAACAGAATTTTGAACTGTGAAGTCAATAACAAACTTCTTCTTCAGAAGAACATTTTTTTTTCGATGGGCACCCAGCAATTTACATGGACGGGCCCTGAATAATAGCATGTTCACAAGAAACAACCGCAAAGTCAATTAAAAGAGGAACCAAGACGAGTTGGCCTTACCTATTGTACCAATTCCTGCCAATGATATTCCAACCCAATCAAGTTCATTCAGTGCCTCCTTTAGGTAAAAATGAGAAAACACTGAAAGTATTGCAAGTCCACATCCCGCAACTGGTTGTATTACTGACACCTATTATTAAATCCATACAGAGGAAAATAAAAAATGGAATAAAAAAAATCTTCTAATAGATCTGATGTCAACTCTGGGCAGTTTACTTGTTCCTCTAAAGGCTAAAGCTAAGTAAAAAATATGATATAGTTTCCACAAAATACCAGATAATATTTAAAATTTGCATTCAATGTACATAATTCTTGCTTATTTGGCAGGTGTAATCCAACATATAAGGGAAGAGTTTTACCAACTAAAAAGTTAACAAACTTGTTCCAGTAATCAGAAATGTTTGTATTAATTTGATCAGTTTAACATGTGAAATAAGAGAAGAAACTTTCATGTCAAGTTAGTTATCATCTTTTAACAAATATAGTTGTCAATTAAAAGCTATACAAGTAATAGGAGGAGAAGTTCTCAAAATATACAATATGTAATTTCCACCATAGTTTGACTTCATTTGCAGAAAAGTCCATATTGGATGTTTTGAAATGAAATTTGTTCCTGATTAGACTAATTCATGGCACATACCGGAGCTTGAGATAGTGCCATTAGCATTAGCCCGGCACCTGACATATCCATGAGGAAGCCAGTAATCCACATTTTGTTGAATAAGTATGCTTTAATCACCTATACCGATCAGTAAATTTAAAAAAGAAAACAGCATTAGCTCGTCAACAACTGTAGCGATTAATCCAACACAATTCCCCAATTTGATCGCAACAGCAATAAACCGAGAAACTATCAAACCGCGCAACACTCGATCAACTGATCGAATAGTGCACGAAGCAAGCCCGAAAATGCATCTGATCTATGTCAAACCACAAATATACAAGATGGAACAATAAAAGAGTGAAGGAACCTTGAGCTTGAAGGAGAGGGGAGGGAGAACTAGGGTTCCTTTCTTCTGTAAAACCTTGCCTATGTTGTTCCCTGACGTCGCCATTAGCGTCATGCATATTGCTTCCCACATCTCTCTTCCCTCTTCTCCCTCCCTCCCTCCCTCCCTCTCTCTAGCTGTAACTAAAGCTTCTCTCGTGCTTCTCTCTCTCTCTCTCGGTTGGCAGGTCGATTCCTTGAGCACGCTGGTTTGCGCCTTTCTCTTTTCTCTATGTCAAATCACAAATGAATCAGCAACGAGAAGAGAAAGTCGCTGCTCTCTAGTAGCTACACTCACAGCAACAAACAAAAGATATCTGACAGATGGGGCCCGTTTTCCATTCTTAGTGTTCACCACTTCCAATCGGATTGTAAAGTTGAACCTCCTCTAGTCCTCTCGCTTCTATAAACGAAATCGAATATCCGAATCACTTCGGGTTTCACTTCAAAAAAATATATATATTCGATTCAATTGACAATTGATCATACCATCATAATCATAACCTTGTCGAGCGTGAAAGACCTGGATGACACGTGGGCTCATTAACAAAAAATTATTGGTTTTTCTGATCCTGATCCACTGCGGCGATGCACCGTGCTGCGCAGAACGTTGATCATTGGATCACTTTATGATTTGTGCAAGTACGTATCACGAAGTGATCCAATGATCTATGTGTTGCTCAATACCGTACAGCGCGGCACTGGATTATGAGTTTTTTCTCACTTGAGTTGACCTCCTCGGCTCCTCGAGCTGCTCATTTGTGAATTGGGTTTTGGGCCGGGAACTCTTATTTCGCCTAATATACACGCCGAATCAACTAATCCACCATATCTCTTGGTTGAGCCTAAAGTTGATCCATTATATTAATTCGACCTAAAAGCTTAATTAATCAATATAGTTTGGTCTTTCGTATCATAAGTCATACAATGTCGGATGACAAAATATACAATGAAAATTAAGGAAATGTCGAATGTTGATTGGGGTTATATTTCCACATTTCAACATAACGGTTTTGCTCCTCTCTGAAATTTTTGGATGCAAATTTTTTTATGAGGGGGTCATAGTGCTATAATAGTAAATGATATGTCAGGGGTTTATTTTGAATGCAAAAAAAAATAATAATAATAAGGTAGGGTGACCCTATTTCACCGTATCTATTTCCTTTGGCTGTTGAAGGGCTCCATAAAATACTTAACCTAGAAATGCATAATGGTCACTTTGAGGGGTTAGGCCCTGTTCTTTCCAACCAACATAAAATCATACATCTTCAATAAGTCGATGATATTTTGTTATTTATTAGAGCAGAGGCCTCCATGGTAGAAAGGGTTAAATGAGCCCTTTGAGCTTTTGAGAGTATTTTGGGTCTCAAAATAAACCTTACTAGATATGAAATCATTCCTCTTAATTTAAATCCTTCCCTAGGTCAATATTATGCTAATATTTTGATTTGTGCTATAGGCAAACTTCCTCTTAAATATTTAGGCGTTAAATTGCATTGAAAAAAACCTTCTAAGCATAAATGACAGCTTCTTATCAATAAAATTCATCATAAGTTACCTCTTTATAAAGATAAACAGATGTCTTTTGAGGAAGACTTATTTTACTCAATTTTGTGCTCTCCTCCATTCTATTATATTATATTTCATTGTTTTGAATATTTAAATGGGTTGTCAAGACTATTGATAGAATTGGAAAGCGCTTCCTCTAGGCTAGGGCTGCTCTTCCCCTAATGAAAAATATTACCTTATTAAATGAGAATCTATCTATCGGACTAAAGAATTTGGGGGCTGGAGAATACTCAATTTAAAACAAATGAACTGTGCATTATTGTGTAAATGAGGGTGGAAATTCTGGTACAAAGATTGTACGGGCTATTGGAAAGAATTGATTTCCATTAAGTATGGCTCTTTTTCTATTTCTTCTTTCTCATCGTTTTGAAGGATATTTTATCTGTTATACATTTTTTTTTCTCTTGGGTCTACTCGTATTGTGGATAATGGTGAAACCATCAATTTTTGGCATGATAATTGGTGTAATTGCCCCTTAGCAATTTCCTCTTTGCCAAGACTAGAACTGATAGAGTATCCCTAGCGCAAGTCTGGAACTTTGGAAATGTTAACCTTTTCTTGACCAAGGGTGTGAGTTTTGTTATGTGTTTGGCGAAAAATCGGTTATTACTGTTATTATTACAGTTTTATCCTAGTCATGATTCCATTTTTGGCATCTTGACAAATTGGGTTATTTTACAGTTCATTCTCTTTATAAATTTCTTAATTTTGGTGGAGTCACTATTCAGCTCTCTCGGTCTGTTTGGACCTTGAAAATCCCTCTTAAAGTTAAATTATTCATTTAGTTAGCTATTAATAATAGAATTTTGACAAAGAATAATCTATATAGAAGAGGTTGGCAGGGTTCTCTTTCTTGTGTTTTGTGGCCAGCAATAAATCCATTGATCATTAATTTTTCACTTGTCCAACTATTTTCTACTCTATGACATCAATTATTTTCTATGTTTCCCTAGGTTACCTTGTTGTCTTCTACTAATAGTCTTGTTGACTATTGGCAAACATGTCTTAAATTGCCACTGACAGATATATCTTTTTGGGTTCCTTGTTAGTAGCCTTAATCTGGATTGTTGGCTTACCAGAAATCAATTGGATTTTGGCTCCTCTACCAGTATTTCAATTAACTCTTTATTATATTCTATATTGTATTTATTTTCTCTTTGTGCAGGTTCTTCTGCAACTCCCTCTACTGAAGTTCATGGGCTCTTCCCCCACCATTGACAGGTGCCAGTGGTGTTCTTTCATCTCCGGAGGGTGGCATGCAGGGACCTATTGGGAGAATGCTTGGTAGTGTGTCTTCAGATGATGAAGATTTACTAGATTGAATTTAGTTTTAGTCCTTTACTTTGTTCGGGGGTGTGGGATGGTTGTCTTAGCCATTCATTGTGCCCATGTTGAGCATTTTTCTGTTAGTTCTTCACTAGTAATTACCTATTATTTGCTCATGTTGAGTGCTTTTGATGCTTAAGCTTTAGCTACTCACTATCAACTCACTATCATAGTAACAAGATTCGCGAGTTATTCGCGAATAATTCATCTTTCATCCATAGCCGGATGTTTGACGAATAATTCGTCAGTTTAATATACAGTATATTTTTCATCCATTGTGCCCATGTTGAGCATTTTTCTGTTAGCTCTTCACTAGTAATTACCTATTATTTGCTCATGTTGAGTGCTTTTGATGCTTAAGCTTTAGCTACTCACTATCATAGTAACAAGATTCGTGAGTTATTCGCGAATAATTTATTTTTCATCCATAGCCAGATGTTTGACGAATAATTTGTCAGTTTAATATACAGTATATTTTTTTGATCAAAAAATATTTTATTCGTAAATTATTCACCAAAAAAATACATTATATATTATTTTATATGAAATTTTATAGTTTTTAATATATTTTTGATATTTTATCATTATAATATATATTTTATTTATATTATATGAAATAAACTATTCCCAAATTATACCCGTTTTATACCCCGAACGTCGAATTTTTGATCTCGCCGAACGTTTTCCGAATCACAAACTTGTTACTATGCTCACTATCATAGCTCTGCAGTATAACTCTCATATACTCAGGCTACTTTTTTTTAACTATGTTAATTGCTTTTGAAAAGAAATGAAAATCGGTACTCATTTGGATTTTTTTTTAAAAAAAAATTAAGAAAATGTCCAACGTTGGTAGCCATCTCAAACTTACAATGTATACATGAACACGAGTACACGTATAAAAAATATCATATAGAAGAAGCAAGCAATACTGCATTTTTTTGTCCCACCAAATTATTGTGGGATAAATGAATCTGGCAAACAAAATAACTTCATACCAATTATCTTAATAATAAAATTATATATTTATTATGACGAATGATCCCATATCCATGTTTGTTTTAGGAAAAAAATGCATTTATTATAACTTTAGTTAGCCCATAGTACAAATCAACTACTAAAATAATGGAAAAATACGAATAACTAAATGATGCCACGAAGTACCATAATTTCGCTTTTTCTTTTTCTATCATGTTGCAAGTTTTCAAAATTACGGAGATGCACCTGGTCCTGTGGAACTTGTTTGAGCAATCGATTTAAATATCCACTAGAAGTGTATTTTCTTTTTTTTTTAGAGGTTTGGGAATTTGATGATAAAAAAATACTTATATTTTAAACTATCTTCGAGCATAAATTGAACATGCATATAATTTTATAAAATTTGATCTTTAATACATCTAAGTTACATACAGTCCATTACAATACTTGCTATGTAAAATATGTAGATATATCAGTTACAAATGTTTCTTTGAAATAGTATGAAGGTTTTTTTAAGTGAAAACGAGGAATACAGATATCACTTTAATAATCATTCTTTTAACAATTCCTTGTTGGTTAATTACTTTGACATAACGTCGGTTTCAAGGCATTGACTGGGATTTTGGGACAAAATTAGCCAAAAAAAGTTATAATTCTTTTTTTTTAAATAACAAATTGCAAAGCTGAAGAGGTGAGTACTGATATTTTGTAATGTGGGGTTAGATTACTATTAAAATTTTGAAAAGTTAATGTTGGTTGAGGAGCAGTTTGGATCTTCTAATTTTCCGTTGCAGCATTGCATTATGCATTAATGTTCACATTATCTTGTTGTTACCTGAAGGTACTCATAATTGCAAAAAAAAATATTTTTAGAAAAAAAAAAGAAGGAAATGAAAATGAGAATTCTGATCGCATTGTGTGTGCTAGAAATTGTGATGTTTTATGTGTATTTAAAAGTTCACCAAATTACAGAATTTGCCTACAACTATTTATTTTATCATAATTTAATCCATTATAATGAGACAGTCTCCTTAATTTGGACAAGTCAAACTAATTAAATTGAATTCACTTAAATTTTTATAAAAGTTTAATATTAAGGCCATCTTTCAACAAAAAAAAAACGTGGAGTGCAGAGTACATGCCAATATCGTATATGAAATTAGTGCCGCACAAAAAAAATCAGTCTCGTGGTTTAATTTGGGCTCGAGCTAATTTGACTTGAGTTAATTTGATTTGAGCTAATTTGGCTCGATAGTTAAATGAGCTGAGTTTGAGTTGAGATTGGCTCGACTCGTGGCTCGAATCGGCTTGAATAATAATAATTTTTATATATTTTTTTCTGCCAAACTCTAATCCGATAATCCATCTCTCATTATCTCTAATCATCTCACCATCTTAGCGGTTTAGCGTCTTCTTTTACTCACTCATAACTCGATTCGTATATTTAACTCGATAGTTTTTTGCTGGTTCATCTATTCAAATTAGTGCAGCAAAAATATCATTAAAAACATAGTTTGTTGATATATTAATTTTGTATTAACTCATATACCAGTCTTATTGATGTGACAACCTTGTAGTTTATAGATGTATTAAATCTAAATGTCAAACCGAGTCAACGTATATGCATTGACTCGTGAGCCATCTCGCGAGTTAACTCAAATAGTAACGAGTTGAGTTTGAACTATATTTTTCAACTCGAAGCGTTTCACGAGTTCAGCTCGACTCAAATTTTCACAAGCTGAATTTAAGCTACTCGAACTCAACTCATTTGTGGCCCTACATGAAACATGAAGAATTCCAACAGTTTAAAGCCACAATCAATGTTGTATTATTAATCAATTTACTAAAAAGTGAAGTAAAAGCGATCTAAAGCACGTATTGTACAAAAATGATTTAAGGTACAATAAATTAAAGTTAAATAATTAATTTTCTCTTTTTAATACTTTTTATTTAAATTACTTCATCTATTTATTTCATTATTATCAAATATTACTATCTTAAAATGATTTAGATTTTTTTCTTTCCAATAAAATTTGTGGTGTCATCAATGTTATTTCCGCGGATGAATTTGTAAAATATTGACTTGACTAAGTTGCTCAAAGCAAAAGAATGGTAAAAGCTCGACTATGTCCTGTCCGTATTAGTTGTTAGTTGTCAAGCAAGACATATATATATATATATATAGAGTGGAGATAGCGTGAGCTTAAGCTCACGGAGGCCTTCCGTGAGCTTAACTCAAAAAACATATTAAATTATCTTAAAATTTTAATTTATCATTCTCATTAAATTCTTTATATGAAAATCTCATGGGATGCAAAAATTTGGAGCGTTTTGAGCTTTTTAAGTCACCGTTTTTAATTTTTGAAAATCAGCTCTAAAAATAATAATAATATATTCAATACTTGAACATCATTTTCAAAAATTATTAGTTGAAAATACACTAACTTAAGCTCACGCTATTATATATATATATATATATATATATATATATATATATATATATATATATATATATAAGTTATGACGAAACGATTTTTTTTTTTTACATTCCATTAAGAACATCTAACTAATTTGAATATGAGTTCTGGATATTCAATACGAAATGCTTATCTTATCAAACTAAATTACTTAACAACATCAACGGTAACAAAAAAAATGAAATATATATTTGCTAATTAGCATCTATAAAGAATTAGGGATTTATTCTATCATTTCTTTTGAGATAAGAGAATTAGGGATTTGATTGTGGGCCTTATGTTGGCGGCTGATTGTCAGAGTCTAATTGCTATTTTGGTACACCATTCTTTTTTATTTTATTTTTAAATATAGAGTGTTCTGAAGTAGATTAGACATCTCATTCTGACTAAGGAGAGAGTGGCCTTGTGGCCGTTAAAGTTGTTAAAAGCAAGTTGATTCATATTAATATTTCACAAAGAATGCTTAGCATTTAAAATTTTGTAAGTTGTGTGCACATCAGTGATAATTTATCTTTAATTAGGTTTCTTTCTCCTTATTTTTTTTATCAGATAGCTCTTGTTATCATATACTTCCCTTTTTCTTGTTTAAAATTTATGTATTTTGATATGCCTCAGGTGTATGCAGTTCTTAAAAAAGTACAGTTAATCCTATTAACAACTAGTTTATATGTCGTCAATTTTCTAGGAAATATTTCTTGTGCCGAATTTTTTTGAATTAAAAAAATCTATAATAATAATTTTATTAGTACTATTATTATTATTATTATTATCATCATCATCACCATTATTATCATTATCATCATCATAGTTATTATCATCATCATTGTCATTCTCATCATAATTATTATGTATTATTGCTACTATTATTATCATTGATTTTTTTTTGTATATTTGAGATCTTTGATCTCTATATTTTTAGACTAGATTTTATTTCTAGCCTATCCAATTTATTTGATATTAAAGATTTTGTTCTTGTTGAGGTTGAAATTAGCATTTGTTCCAATATGTGTTTTTTTATTTATTTCAGAACACAACCTGGTCCGGTGGAACTTGTTCGAGCAATCTATTTAAATATTTACTACAAGTGTATTTTTTTTTTTAGAGGCGTGGAAATTTGATGATGCAAAAATATATTACATTTTAAACAATCTTCGAGCATGAATTGAACATGCATATAATTTTATAAAATCTGATCTTTAATACAATCTAAGTTACATACAGTCCATTACAATACTTGCTATGAAAAATATATAAATATTTTTGTTATCAGTTACAAATATTTCTTTGAAACTACGAAGTTTTTTTAAGTGAAAACGAGGAATAGAAATATCACATTAATAATCATTCTTATAACAATTCCTTGTTGGTCAATGGTCATGGCAAGATTACTTTATAATTTATAATTGCCGTGCTGATTTATAGAAAGACAGCTATTTCCTCAATTGCAAATATCTGTCTCCAAGTACTGGACTCGTGATTTCGATGTCACATCAGTGAACTTATTCACCCAACCACTTGAAATTGCTATATATATATGAAATATATTGCTTAATTGTTAGCAACTTTGTTTGAATTCAAAACCCAGCGAAAGACGGGTCATTTCTTTATATTCTCCCGTTTACATTTCTTTATATCTTTCTGTGAGGCGGGTCAGAAGATTTCACTTAACAAACTCGTTACACTAGTTGGAACTTGGAGAGATATCCAGAAGATAACATTTCTTGTAGCCGCGGTACTCGTTACGCGGTATAAAACTGTTGCAAGCGCGAGAAGTACTAACGGTCACCGATATACTATCACTGAAAAAGGGCCCCACCTGTTCAGTCCCGCCATTTGATAATAATCTATTCTTAAACTACTCTGTCCATAGTCAACTCCCAATTCTATTTCTCCCCATTGTCTTCTCCCTCTTTCTCCAACAAAGGAAAACACATTATCATCATACATGGATCAATTCAGATCGAAGAGCCAGGTCGATGCGCGAAACATGCAATTAGAAGTGTACAACAGATCATCATACAACATGCCGTACCAGTACCCATACGATTACGAGTACGTGAGAGATGTGAAGAAAGGCAGGAGCAAGAGTAACAAAGGGTGGTTAAATGATCCCGAGTTTCAGAGAAAGAAACGGATTGCCAAGTACAAGTCGTTCACGGTGGAACGGAAGGTGAAGGGATCTTTTACGAAGAGCTTTCGGTGGATGAAGGATCGATACTACAAAATCGTGTATGGATGGTGGTGATGCCAATCATATCTTATCTATTGGTTTTGTTAAGACCTGTGTTTTCTTTTTTCTTTCCTTTTTCCCTCAAATTGAGTAGAGAATTTTTCAGTTCATCAACACAGTTAAATGTTACGGATAACTTACAGTCTTCTTCTTTCTTTTTTTCTGTTTGTGGAATGATGTGTGTGGAGTTGTCAATTTTTGACTAGATAAATTTCGTTGCTTTCTTAATTTTTATGAGCTTTTTTATAGTGATTATATAATTTTCTGGCTGCTAATAAAAACAGGGATGTGTTCTACATGTAAATATATTTGGTACTGGAATTACGGTTCAAATTGAGAAAATTAATTGACCTCTTATATTATGTTTCGTACCATGATAGATTGTACATTACTCTCTTGATTTTCCTAATTGTAGAACAATCTAATGATGCACAGTTCAGAAAGAAGAGAAAAAAAGAAATCAGTGCAAAAATTTTAAAAAAAAAGGTCGCCAAGTAGTTCTCATTATTGGTTCCTTTGTTATCCATCTCATCCTCGGTCTCATATTTATTCCTTGGTTATCTTTCACATTTAAACCATGTGTGATTTTACAAAAGGAAAAAAAAATGGAGTTAAAGCAAAAGGAGGTGAAAAGAACCGCAAGGAATGTCACTCTATTTTTTTATATTTATTATTGTTTGGTTGTTGATCTTGTTTATAACATATAAACTAGAGAATTAAATAAGATTAAATGAGCAACGTCTTAGTCTTTTTTTTTTTTTTTAATATACAAACAAATAAGAATAGATCATGAGATTTTTTCCGTACCTTTTTCGACTCTCCATCCAAACAACGCATAACCAATCGTCTGCATACTAAGTAAACCTTATTAATTTAAAATTTCAGTATCATTAATTTCAGAAAATAAAAAAAAAATTGTACACCCGATTTGGAATTAGTACAGTATGAGCAGGGAATAAACTTTATATGCACTGATTATATTAATATTTGGAACTCTTCTTCAGTGAGGACCAGAGCTTCCAAAATAACAGAAGGAGAAAAACGTAACTAAAATGTGCTACTTCGGTATAGCATAATATTCTAATTATCACGTATTTATTGTACGTACTTAGGTGTGTTAATTATTGATCTAACTTATTGATTAATCTCATCCGATCTGAATCCGACTCAGTCCAACATAATTCAAAAATAATGGGTCAGGTACATGTCTAATTTTTTTTACCCAAATTGGTGATTTTGTGATTTAGTACCAATTAAAATTCAATTATATATTAATTATATACTAATTAAGATTAATTATAAATTAATTAATTAATTATTTATTTAAAATAATTAATAAATATTTAACTATTTTACACAGATCGGGTCAGATATGAGTCAATATTTTTTAATTTGAATATAATCAGGTCAGATTCAAATTTTTGAAGGACTGATTTTACTCATTAACCATCAAGTTAATTCATTGAATGCATTCATATTATATCAATATGGGATATGTTTTCGCTTCTATAAGCTTGAATTCTTTGTTCAAAGTAACAACACACTCATCAGATGATGCAATCCAATTTGTGAAATTTAATTATTAGTAAGATAGACTAAATAACTGTAAGATGCTAACATCTTTGTTACTACAGATAACTCAATTCAATTGTAGAACTATGTTGGTTGATGATACCTCATCGATCATAGCATGTTTTATTCATGAACTGAATTAACTGTTTACACTTTACATATATTATAGATATAAATGTTATGAGCCAATATATTCATATAGTGATTTGAATGCACGAATGAAGAATAGAAAAAAATAAAATGGAATTTGGAAGATACACTAATTTCTATCTGACTGTTGGGTGGCTCTATATCCACCTAACAGGGTTTTTCGCAGACAGAGAATGTGAAAGATGAAATAGAGAACACACCAATTTGTTCCATATAATGCGCAAGGCGTTCTGGATAAAACCTGAAATTACACAAACAACCTTCCCTGAATTTCGGAACTAATATAAAAGTTTTTACTGGGTTAAAAACAGGACCAAAGTTTTTACTGTTAAGTAATCGAACAAAGTTCTTTAAATTAATTTGAGTTTCATTACAGGATATCACCTAAATATACTTTAATTGTGATACTTTATCATTTATTTGTCAGGCATTATTCTCCTTGCAATTGCATGTCTATGGACACTTACTTTGTCATTATACTGGCAAGGACATATATGTATCTCACAGAGCTGAAAATATGTTTATTTATATTGTTTAATTTTTGCACCACATTTACTCGATGAATTTGCAACGTGCATATTTATGGTTCAATATATATTTTATTTTAAAAGAAAGGGAACAATAATGGTAGATATGCAAATTAAATGAGAAACACAGTAAACATAACTGTAATTCATTGTGAATCATTGCTTGATATAACAGATTAATTTTTTTTCCTAAGCAGTAGAAGAATTGTCTTTTTCAGAATAGGGTTTTGAAATAGTATAGTGTGCAAAAGAAGAAAAAAAAACTATTTGTACCATTAAACTGAATTTGGGATTAAAGACTTTATTGTTGTTGTTGTACCATTAAACTGAACTGACAACAAGATTACAGTGCCATGTGCAAGATGTGCATATCTTTAACATCTTATAAATATTTTTCAAAAAAAAAATATTTAGACAACTAAATTTCTCATTTTGTTTATGTTGATTGGTGTCCTTAACATTTAAATTATAATTTTAGTCATTGAATTTGTTTTACTTTACTTTTTCTGAAGGGAGGATATTACATAGATAATTAATTATGCTTCATAGATAGTTAATCTCCTCATTAATTAAAATTTAATTTTACTTGTGCTGAATGGAGGATACTTCATAGATAGTCAAATTTTAGTTTCACGCAAGTTAGTTGAATTAGTATTTTAGCATTAAATCACGCTTCATGATGAATATTGTACACATTTTATTTATGTTAATATTTAAATTATTATTATAAATATTCAAATATAAATTCAATAATGATCCGAATTCTATCCGAATTCAATGTGATATCTGCTATATAAATGAATATAAATTTATATTTTAATCCCTAAATTTAAATGAATTTGAATCCGGTTCATACAGCACCATAATTTCTAGCCCACATCCGTCCGATAATTTGTTTCCTCCAACCAGTCATTAAATAACAATTTCGTTGTTTTATAGAACGAACAGTTAATTCTATCTCCTGTTTCACCATAAGCATTCTATGGAACTCTTTTGAACTATGATAAATTCGTTATCTCGACAAACTAATTAAATTGAAAAGAATTGTATAATATATATATATAATTAGGCTATAGTGCTTTGCAAAACACAAAAGCATTGTGTGCTTTGCGCTCTATTTTTAATTTTAAATTAGAAATGATCGATCCAAACCACTCAATCTAATCTCCATATTAAAATCTATTAGTAAACCAAAATTTATATTTTTTGAAATTTATTTGCTATTTTTTTGAATTGGGGGAAACCGTCATTTTTTAATGAACCAGAATTCTCATATCAAGTTATTTTCTTCTCATCAGAAAAAATAACAAAAAATTCTAAAAAAAATATATTTTTGGTTTACTAATAGATTTTTATATGAAGATTAGATTGAACGGTTCAGATCGATTATTTCTGACTTGAAATTAAAAATAGAGCGCAAAGCACACAACGCTTCTGTGCTTTGCAAAACACCATAGTCGGACTCTATATCTATATATAGATGTGTTATGGTGTTTTACAAAGTAAAAAACCCATATTGCTTGGAGATGAAATTTAATATCCCGAGGTCTCAAATGTTCAATCTAAGTTGTTCAATAATTTTTTCATATTAAAATCTTGTGGGATGTTAAATTTCATGAATTTTTAAGCTTTCTAGCTATTTTTTAATTATTTTTAAAATCAGCCTTGTTTAACATAAGAAAATAGTCTATTTCAGAGCTAATTTTAAAAATAATTTAAAAAATAGCTAGAAAGCTCAAAAAATTATAAAATTTAATATCCCACAAGATTTTGACATAAAAAAATTATTGAACAACTTAGATTTATCATTTGAGACCTCAGGATATTAAATCTCATCCCCAAGCAATATGAGTTTTTTACTTTGCAAAGCGCCATAACACATCTCATATATATATATATATATATGAGGTTACGGTGCTTTGCAAAGTAAAGAATCAATTTAATTTTGTAATGAGATTTTATATCTCGGCGGCTTAAATAGTCTATCCAAGTTGCTCAATAATTTCTGTATATTAAAATCTTATGGGATATTAAATTTCATGATTTTTTGAGCTTCCTAACTATTTGAAAATTATTTATAAAACGGTTTTGTTTAATGTAAGAAAATGGTATATTTCAGGACTGTTTTCAAAAATAATTTAAAAAATAGCTAGAAAGATAAAAAAATCATGAAAATTAATATCCCATAATATTTTAACATAAAGAAATTATTGAGCAACTTAGATAGACCATTTAATCTGTCGGGATATGAAATCTCATGTCAAAATAAAACTAGTTCTTTACTTTTGCAAAACACCGTAACCTCACCCTAAATATATATAGAGTTACTAGTATCTTGTCCGTGTGTTGTTATAGTGATATCTTTTAAAAATATAAAAATTCATATCTTCATGTGAAAAGAATGGAAATAAAAATTAACATAATTTAGTAATTAATATAAGTTTCAATCATTAATACATAATGAATTTAAAATAGATACAAAACTGAGAGGAAAATTGACATTCAAAATTTAAGAAAAGTTAAAATTCATAATTGATAACAATCTAAGAAAAAAATAAAGTAAAATAATTGTACTCCTAAATTATGCAGCATTTTGTGTAACAATCAAAATTAAGATAAAATTATAATTTCAACACAAATAGCTATGGAGATAGTAACATTATTTGACGAATAACTCAATCCAATGACTGATATTACCCCTAAAAATTTAATAAAAAATCTGAACCATTGCAGAATCAAAATATTTATGTGCTCAATAAAGAATATAGATAAAAATTGAGGTAATTACTTTTGCCGTTTATACATTTACTAAACATGTTACTTTCCAAACAACTAGCATTTTCTTATTATAGTTCTAGCTAAATAATTTTTTTATTTAAGCATATATCCTGCCAATAAATTTTGAATTGACGCCGTCTATGGTACTGATTTATTATTGTTCTGGTGGGCATTCATAACTTTTTTCCGTGAAGAGATCTCTGTAAGAATGTTGTTTCATATATTTTTTTTTCCATTTCACAAATTATAGATACTGAAACCTTTTAAATTAGTTATGCATATAAGAAATATTTTTTTTATTAAGCCGAGAACTACTTATAATTTATAGCGTTATAATTTACAAATTATCTTTACTATCTAATTACTTAAAATAAAATGTAGCAATAAAATGATTAAATAAATACAACAAAGCATTGCGAAGTTTCATCTATTTTGTTATTTTTAAGGGACGCGTTATTTATACTGAAAAATTTATTCCACACACTAAATAGAAATTCTTTGGACTATTATATATTTTTTAATACTCAGTACAACACATATATTTAAAAAATCATCGCTTCATAGTTAAAAGTTATTATTATAATATTTTTTATTTACTTAAAGGATCATAATAGTTAGTTTTTTTATGTGCTCAGTAAAAGTTTTGGTGTATTACATCTCCCAATTTTTAAAAGCAATATATGTAAATTTAAAATTGTAGAAGGGTATAGATGAAATTTCCGTTACAACTTCAAAACATGAATTTCCTCTGACTCCAAATCTAGGGTTAGGGTTTTCATAGCAAGGGTTGAGAACACAGAAGAGAGGGAGAAAGAAAGCTCGAAAGAGCGAAACTCGAGGTCAAAATGGGAGCTCCAAAGCAAAAGTGGACGTCAGAGGAGGAAGAAGCTCTCAAGGCGGGTGTGAATAAACATGGCGCAGGGAAGTGGCGCAACATACAGAAAGATCCCGAGTTCTCTCATCTACTCGCTTCCCGGTCTAACATTGATCTCAAGGTCCAATCATCATAAAATTTTCTGAAGATTTGTAATTCCTTTTTTTTTTCCAACAGTCAGCCTATCTATTACACTTTTCGATCGTTCTGAGTTGTTGCTATCTGGGGAAGAATTTGTTAGAAGAGCTGCAATACACTGATTATTCCAGATTATCACCAAAATTGTTGAGCTCTAGCTGATTTCAAGAATT
Source organism: Schoenoplectus tabernaemontani (assembly GCA_037127355.1). Lineage (NCBI taxonomy): Eukaryota > Viridiplantae > Streptophyta > Magnoliopsida > Poales > Cyperaceae > Schoenoplectus > Schoenoplectus tabernaemontani. Next base: position 8,175,595 of record CM073744.1, on the reverse strand, counting down.
GAAGTTCTTATAGGGTTTTAGATAGAGCTAATTGCAGTTCAATATGGTTTGTAATTTCAAAATTTAGGCGGAGTATGAAAGGCAGATGTATGGAAACAATCTGGGAATTAGTTACAACCTTGCAAGTGTTTTAAGCTTTAATTCATGACTAATTGAGGTTGGATAGATTATCTTAGCTTTAGATCTTGTTACCAAATATGCATGTTTTTCCTGTGCTCAAGTCAAATGCTTAAATTTTGGTGGTGAATTTGATTAGGATAAATGGAGGAATATGAGTGTAAGCTTCAGTGGATTGGGTTCAAGAGAGAAAATAAGAACGCCAAAATCAAAATTACCATTATCTCCCCAGAGGCCATCAGGTGCTGGCAGCAGTGGCCCCAGCAATTTGCCAATCCTCTCTCTTCCTCCGACTCTCCAAAGAAGTGAAGTCATTGACTCTGCCAAGAAACCCAAGTTTGTTTGCCCTTCCTTCTTTCTCTATTCACTGAATTACAGTGGTCTAAACATGCATAATTGGTTCAATCGTGGTCTGATTGGTTGAATTTGAGTCATGCTAGCTTGGCTTAACTGGGTTTAGTTGATAGGCTTGTTTTTTTTTGTATGTACTATTTTGTTTCAGTCATGTTGTTGCTAGTTGATGAGGTGCTTAAAGTTACTACATTTCTTGGATCAGTGGAATCAAGTGGCCCTTTTCTATTAATCCCCAATTTATTTGGGATTAAAGGCTTTATTGTTGTTGTGGTGTTGTTGTAAAAACAGAAGAGCAATAAAAACATTGTTATTATAGAGTGTTTATCAGCAAAGTTTCGATGAGTCATGATAAGTATATTACTATTGTTTGAATTGGATTTGGTCAACGTTAGGTATAATTCCATAATCATGGATGCTCTTTCCTGCTAAAGTCGACTGAACCAAATGGATCAGAAATTGGTACCATCTGTAATTTCATTGAGGTATATTTTCAATAGCCCCTTGTCTGACTAGAAAATTTTATTGGCCCAATTATCTCTTTTTTCATACCATTCTCTCCTTGTATGCAGTTAAAACATGAGGTACCAGAAAACTTTAGGCGGCTCCTCAGTTCCAAATTAAGACGACTCATCCAACAGAATAAAATTGAAAAGGTCCTTTTTTGAGCCCATAAAATCGATAGCCTATCTAATGTATCATGACCCAAACTTACAAGTTGCAACAGTAATCAATTATTACTCAAAATAAAATAAAAACACAGGTTGCGAAGGCTTATCGGCTCAAAGAAGCATCCTTCGGGATAAAAACACCGGTCCTGAAGCAAAGGGACCCAACTTTACTACATCGGAAGCCGCAAAACAACATCAACAGACACTCCAACAACAGCCTAAGAGTACATGGAGGTGTGGATCCAATTGAAGAAGAGGCAAAAAATGCAGCTTGCAGGATAGCTGATGCTGAGGCCAAGTGCTTTTTCGCTTTAGAGGCTGCAAAACAAGCAGAGAGCATATCCAAAATGGCAGAAGAGTCTGAAGCCTTCCTTTCCCTTGCCAAAGAAATCTTTGAGCGATGTATGTCTTTCGTTCACATAATTACTAATATTTAATTAAATTGCAGAATGCCTTTTAAACAAACACCAATATTCTTCCTGCGTGGGTAGTTTGATGTAGTACATTTGTGCATAATGACAATATCTGCTGCATAGAATGAGCTTTGCATCTATATTTGAGTTATGATTTTTCAACATAAATGTTGACTAACCTTTTTGAAATGGAAGTTGATAATAAGACCAAAATGGGTTCCACAGAACTCAAGCGTCTGCTCCTGAGTTAGTATGAAGGGAAGGGAAGAGAAGAGAATCAAATGGAGGTGCAATTTTTTACACCCCAAAATAGGAAGTTCCAGTTTTTGAGAAAATTAATAAATGAATTCACCCCCATACCCCTCCATTCAACTCTTCAAGTTAAACTTGTGAACAATGTGAAAAATGGTTATCCCTCCTCCCCTCTTCCTCATTCATCTCCACTGGAACACAGCCTAAGGTACCAAAACAGGAGATGCTTGAATTTTCTGGAAGTGGTGGAGTTGCTCTATTTTCTCCTTTTCATTGACCTAAGATTTTGTGGTCATCAACTTCAAAGCAAGGATTTTTGTTTTTTTTTATTTTACATTGTTTCGTTGCAAAAAAATATTGTGGTCATTGGTAATTACTGAGAGTATTTTTATAATGTATGGAAGCCAGAGGGATGTTCGTAATTTTTTTTAATTTTAATCATACCCAACTCAGTTGGCTCTTGCTGCCTTTTCTAGCATTGGACTAATCCCATAAGCAATTTTTATACTCCTTAGTTTGGTGTTATCTTTGCCCTCCTTTGATGATTACTTCCTGCTGCGAGTAAAAAAAAAGTCTTTTACAAACCTAGATTGCAGTGTTTTATTGTTACAATTAATTAGGTTGTATTGATTTTTAACAAATTAGAGGTTTTCTTGATGCTATGGGTGCAGGTTCAAGAGGAGAAGTATTCACTATAGCTTGCTAAAGCTCAGGGACTGAAGAAAGTGGGCTCTTAACCTGTTAGTATTTGAATAACTCATCATTAGTAGGCCTGAGTGGTACAAGCTTTGTAAATGAGCTCGTCTCCTGGTAGCTTTTTACTTTTCCAACTTGTAAACGGTTTGCTTGGTTCGGCCTGGGGTTTGTAGAGCTTTAGATGATATTTATGACAACTGCATTCATGATTGTAGAATGATTGTCATGTTTTTTTGACCCATTAGAACTCACTCCAGATATCTCAGTGTCTAAAGGGAGTGATCTAAGGGATTCAGATTTTATCTCCGATCCTTCTAGTGAGTCTAAAAAACGTGACAATAATTGTAGAATATGTGAAATATTTTTTTTTCTTACAAATAAAAAAAATGCTCTCCTAACCTGGTTAGTTTGAAAGAAAAGGATATGTGACAAGGACAATATATTCGTCCCTTAAAACTTCTTCCAAAAACAATCATTGAACTGTAAAATAAAATAAAATAAAAACAAATTCAAGTTGTTTATTGAATTCTGAAGATATTTAGAAAAGAAACAACGTTATAAGGATTTATTTAGTTAATTTGCGAGAAGTTGAAGGACTAGTTTAGTTTTTTCTTTCAATAATTTAAGGACTAAATCTGCGGAAAGCTCAAAGCCTTTAGGCTTTCATGGACTATTGCGGTACAAAATTAAGTTTATTAGAATATTCGGTATTAAAATTTGAATTTTTCTTGGTAACTAAAACAAGGCATATGAAATTTCTCACTAAATTGGAGGGATTTATTATGGGATAATCTCCAATTGCATTGCATGGACTTCATTGAATATGGTCGGAAACAAATCTGGGCCGTCCTTTACACCAAACGACCCAAACTGCTCTTGCTTGATAATGCAGAGTAATGCGAACCTTTCAGTTCAAATTTAACTGTATTGTGTGCTTTGTAAACTCTCTCTGTTGGAGAGGAGCTTGGAATCCATTAATGGTTGGAGGAAGATCTGGGGCTAAGCCCCAATTAGCATAGATTTGAGCTGATCTGACCTGATCAGATTCAGACCTCCAAATCTCTTGACTTGGCACCTACTATGTGGCCCCTCTCTAATTGGATGCATCCCCTCTCATGGACCACCTCCCTTCTCTCTCTTTCAACAGATCTTTCTCTTGATTACTCAAATTGACACAAGCAATGCATACAATAACTGAAGAAGTTTATTTCACATAGCCGTCTTTTTTTACTCACAAACTGATAGGTCATCTTCCCAAAATGTTACATGCCAAAAAGAATTTGCTTACATAAAAGGTGGTAACTTCTTTTGTTGTGTGTACTTAATGATGTTGTATTGTGCTTTGTGGGGGGGCACTTGTCTTCTTGGTATTGGCGGTATAATTATAATGTGATCTTTCTTGTCTGGGGAAGGCAGGAATTTTTTGTAGGATACCAATGTAATCCCCTTCATTCCTCGGATGGTGCCAATGCACTTTCACATCATATTAAGATGGTTGGAGGTTGGTGGATGTATCAATTCTATTTTTAATTTGTATAAATATAAGTTATCAAACAATAGTATTATTATATACTACATCTAATATTTGTTAAATTATATATAATATCCTATAGAGAAATAAAGACAGAGACATTGTTGAATGCGACAACAGGAAAAGAAGGGAGCTGGTGCTCCTCTCCTTCTGTAGATAAATGATTATGACTCTGTATCATCCATTTTAAATTATAAAATAAGTTTGTATATATAATGTGGAGATTTTTGGCCTACTATTGTAATTTTATTAATCAAACATAAAAAGAGTACAGAGAGGTGATGGAAAAGTTAAAATTGGACAATTTTGGTATGTAACATTTCAATGATGCATAAATGTTTGCAGAATTGTATATTATCCGAAATTGGGGAGGGGGAGGGGGAGTTAAATAATGACTATGACTAGTGATCATTCACAGAGACTGGTATCAGAGGGTGAGAGAGACAACACCGTGATAGTGACGGTGATACCAGCCGGTGGGCATGTTTGAAGAAGTGTCTTGGTAAATATCTATACTCGGTACGGCGAGCTCAATGAGTGAGTGAAGAACAGAGAAAAGTGTAATACAGAGAGCAATTATGTTTATGTACCTCTCATAGAAACAGCACTTGCAAGAAGCTATGTATGCAAAAACGACTAGTCCTAGGAATATAGATGCATTGCCATTGTAACTAGTCTTTGGATTGAACTGTGTAGGTGCACATGCACCTCTACTAGGTATATGGCTTTGTTAAAAGAAGGTTAAATAAACATATATATTTAAACGCTGGATAAATGGAAGTAGACAGACAGATGGTAGTGAGATTTGAATTCCACTGTTGAGATTTATGGTCATGATTTATGTAAATTAAACTCTGTTGGAGATTTAATTTTGAGATCGTGAGTAACTGAAGACTTGTATTAAAAAGGACAAATGACAAAATTACAACAATATGGAGCCAAAATTGGATCATTGGATGCAACTTCTGTGCAGATGACTTGTCAAAAATTTTGAGGTTTTAAAATTATAGTTGAAATAAATAATCTCTTCTAAGTCCTCATAACAAGTTTGCTGAAGTGATTTTTCAGGAGACGAATTTCCCTGTGCCCAAAATTGATAACTGATTATTTCAAGTAGTTAACTCAATTATTTTTTTTTCATTTAAAATCCAATGATGTGTTGGTATCACCATCCAAGTCGGTTAAAAACACTATCAACGTCAAATCTCTCTCTCTCTCTCTCTCTCTCTCTCTCTATATATATATATATATATATATATCAATACTATCTCACCATTATTTTATTTTTATGGATGGGGGCATATTAATTAGAGCACACAAAAATACTCCAATTATTATGAGGGACACGCAGACTTCATGTTCGATAATAATTAATTAACTGAGTCGTAAAGAAATTGTTATCTTCATTGATACATCGTTGCTGTCGTATAATAATAATAATAAAGATGTTGATGATGATAAAAGAGTGTACTACGCGAAAATAAAGTTTCAATATTGGTTTTAAAATGACTTTATTAATGGTTCAAGAACCATTAGCAAAGGAGTGGGTTACTAAAAATATTAAATAACCATTAGTAAATTGCGTCGCTGAAAGAAGAAAACGCAAAAATTCAATAATGATTCTGAGCTCTTTGCTCAAAATCGTTACTGAATAGAATGATTTAATAACTGTTCTTAGAAAAAAATCATTATTAAATATTTTATTTTTACCTTTTTAATTTCTTTTGGTAACGATTATTATTAAATAACCGTTATTAAATCTTATTTAAAAAAACTATTGCTAGTCCGAGCATCGGTCTATGCTCATTGGAAACTACTGAACTTTATTTTTTTATACTGTCAGATGTCAGATCAAGCAGTAGATAAGACAATAGAACTCTCTACTTTATTGTCAATAGCTTATACATATGAACTTGAATGGATGGATAAGACATAGCAGAAAGCCATAAACTAACCATCACATATTCATATCTAATAATCACAGAAACACCTAAATTAATCACCCATATAATTTATAAATTAATCATAGAAATACCTAAATTAATCACATATGCACAAGGCCATCAAAGGATACCAATTAGACAAAATTTTGAAAGGTTCGAGACTAAAGGCACACCATCACAGATTCATATCTAATAATCACAGAAATACCTAAATTAACCACCCACATAATTTATGAATTAATCATAGAAATATCTAAATTAATCACATAAGGACAAGGCCATCGAAGGATACCGATTAGACAAAAATTTAAAAGGTTTGAGGCTAAAGGCACACATAAAGTCGGTATCTTCTATTTTTGCGCGTGATTATATTTCTCTGAGACTTTATAATCCATTGGTAAGGGTTGTTTATATAGCAAGGAAGGATCATTGTTATAAAAAAAATAATAAAATCTAAAAGAATGTTATTATATTATAAGTGAGAAAGGGAAATAAAAAGTGAATGAAAGAAAAGACTCGGCCACATGCCTTCTTAGATTGCAGTGCAGCAACAATATTCAAGCACTTTAGTTAATGTCAGGAATTTTGGCCTAGAAAATGTAGAAAAAAAGGAAGAACAAGTGAGTCGAAATGGAAATAGATATGAATAGGAGATGTATAGGAAATTAGGAATGGTTGTTGACTTATTGTCTGGAAATCTCTTTGCTAAGCAAGAAGTTTCATCTCCACAAGCTTGTACCGCTAGAGCATCTCCTAAAGAAGAGAGAGATGCGTTGACATCAAGGCCGGATTGGCTGAAGTAGGTCTCCACTTCCTTCACGAAAGTCGTTGTGGGGATGCCTCTCCTCTTCTCACTAGATGTGGTGCTCTCTGCTCTCATATTTGTCCGGAGTAGAAGAAAGTAAAAGTTCATATTTGTCTCCCTGTCTCTTAGAGTAGTTTAATAAGAAAGTAAAAGTTAGGAACAATTAAAATAAATTGTCTCCCCGTCTCCTAGAAGAAATCAAATGCATCTATATTTTTTTTTGTATCTCCATCATGCCTCCACTTTTTAAATTTTCAACAACTCAAAATCTATAAATAAAATATCAAAATAAATCATTAGATTTGATTGATATTATATTATCTTCTAATACATAAAAAAATTCACCTTGTCCCTTTCAATTTATAAAAAATAAGTTAAAAAATTAAAGTTTAGAAATTATTCATGTTAGTGTACTTATTACAAGCTCTTGATATCACATAAAATAAAATTTAAATATCATAAATCACATCTAACAATTTTGTTTTGATATTTTAATTTTATATTTTGAGTTCTTAGAAATAAAAAAAGTGGAGGTGTAATGGAGAAACTGAAGGCATTTCGATCCTCCTCCTTCTCCACTTATAATCATCATCATCATTAATACAAACTATATTTCTAAATATATAAGGTTTTTGTTCCTATCAAGAGACATAAGATAAGGCAATAAGTCCGTGACATTTAGCCATAACACAGATCCATGCATAAGCTATACATTATGTTCACTTTTTAACTCTGTGCAGTCAGTAAAACGTATATCTATTGGTCCAATTCTTTTATCCCCACTGAAATGCTGTAGACATGACAACAAAAGTTATATAAACGGGGACACATTATATATTTAATTTTTTTATAAAAAATATATTTAAATATTTAATGTCATGCAACAAATTCGAGATCTATGCCAATTGATATAATCAAACTATTATTATAGTAGAACAATTAATACCAAGACATGTAACTAATTTGACTATTGCGTAATCTATGGTGAAAGCAAAATTTAGAATCGCTAAATTTGATTCTTTTTTTTATAGAAAAAAACAATTAGATGTGTTGATTTACAACAACAAAAAACTTTAAACATGTTCATTTTAAATATAAAGCAAGTTCCAACACTTCCCAATATTTTGAATAAAAAAATGTTCACTAATAATTCAGATATTAATATATCTATACTATATTACTAGCATCTTGTCCATGCGTTGCTATATTGATATCTTTTAAAAATATAAAAATTCATATCTTCATATGAAAAGAAAGAAGATAAAAATAAAGATAATTTAATAATTAATGTAAATTTCAATCATGAATATATAATTAATATAAAATAAATATAGAATTGAGAGAAAAGTTGATATTCATAATTTAAGAAAAGTTCAAATTCATAATTGATAGCAATCCAAGAAAAAATAAAGTAGAATAATTGTACTCTTAGATTATGCAGCATTTCATGTAACAATTAAAACTGAGAGAAAATTATAACTTCAACACAAATTATCATAGAGATAGTAACATTATTTGACGAATAACATAATCTGACTGATATTAGCACTAGAAATTCAACAAAAAAATCTAAACCGTTGCAAGATTAGAATACTTACGTGCTTAATAAGCAGTAGAGATAAAGCGTATGAACTAAATATGTTCATTAATATTATCAGATAATGTGTAATGACTAGAATATTCATATTTTAATTTACAACTGAGATTGATTGATTTTATAAAAGTGATAATTTAAATTTCAGTCAAATTCATTCTTTCCTCTCTATTTTGTTTGCTATTTTTACCACACATTTATAGATCTAAAAAAGTTTACATTAAATAAATTAAACATCAACTTTTATTAAGTTTTACTGTAAAAAAAGAAAACTACACATTGTACAACCTTACTTAGAAAAAAATTATAATTTTGTACATTATTTTTTTATTAAATAATAAATTAATTTTATTTAAAAATTAAAGAGACTTATAATTGATTTAGATATAAATTATATCTGAGTAAAATATATCATTTTATTTATAATAAAATGAATGCTAAATATAATTATTTTGTAAAAAAAATATAAAATAAATTAAATATCACTATTATTAAATTTATTTAGATAAGAAAACTATGCATTGCACAACCATACTCAGAAAAGAAAAATATTATATTTTATATATCATTTTTTATTAAATAATAAATTAATTTTATTTAAAAATTTAATAATCATTATAATTAATTTAGATATAAATTATATTTAAGTAAAATATATTATTTATTTATAATAAAATTAGTAATAAATATAAATATTTTTAAAATAAAAAGAATACTAACAATGGCAGGTTCCAATTAGTATAAATGTCGAATTAGTAGGGGTGTAAATAGATCGGATACAGATGGATAATGGTCTTACCGTATATGCATCAATTATAGTTTTTGGGATACAGATTCAGATATAGATTATTTCGGATACGGATACGAATCGAATTTTAAACAGATATCGGTTATGGATCGAATATCAGACAAATACTAATGCGTATATAAATATATTTTGGATAATTATAAATAAATTATTGATATTCATTGTAGAAAAGAAATATCATCAAAATATAAATTTTTTAACTCATAAAATAGACATAGCTTATTTATAATTAGTTTGTTGATTATAAAATATATATCATATAAATAAAATAATTATCATTGATTACTTTATACTATCATAAACTTATCTTTCTAAGGACATTACAAAAAAAAAAGCAAAAGCTGAGATACCATCTAGGTTCGTGCAAGAATTGAATGAGAGTAAATGATAGGAAAGTGAAATGTCTTAGGTGAGAAGAGTAAGAGACAATGCTGAAGTTTGAAGAAATAAACTAAAAAATATGTATTAAAATACATATAAGAAGTCAATGAAAGTGAGGACACTATCCGTAAAGAATTGGGTCTTAACTCTTGGGTATTGTATAATTCAAACTCTAATGGGTATATAATAGGATGACTAAGTTCGGATATCCGATCAAACAAAATTGACGGATACGGATAATTATTCGTATCCGTATCCGCATATCTATCCGATTCTATATTTGAAATATATTCATATCCGTATTTAATAAAAAATTATCTGTATTCGCATCCGTATCCAAAAATATCCGTATATCCGTATTTATATCCGTATTTATATTTTTCATATTCAGATTCTGATATTTTCCGATGTTATCCGATCTGTTAAAATTAGGGTAGTTTGGTAGAGGTTGACTTGAAGGGGTGCGGATTAATGCATGAAACTGACATCTGTTCTGTACAATGTACAATGCACAAACACTCGATCCAGATCTAGCACTGTTGGATCAGTGACAGATGGATCCTTCAACCACTGTGCCACTGTTTGATTCACAATCCTCGCCTCATCCGACTCTTTCTCAGTCGTAGACTATTATTAACTACTAACAACTAACAAGTAAGAACCATCATAAAATAAAATAAACAGTAGAGAAGGAACTAAGCAAGTGATGCAGCGAAAATGGTCCCAGAATTGAGCCTGATCTGATCCCATGTGAGACATTGCGATAGCCGTTGCTGAGAACCAATCGCCGAGCAACACGTAAGCGCGCTCGATCCCAACCCACGAGTCTCTCCACTAGAGGTCTACAACCGCGCCCCCACCAGCTGCCACACGGAACCCGGTTTGGGACCACGAGTCCGGTCGAGACGAACCGTGACGGTTCAATATTCTCCTCCGCTTTAAATGCGGACCGGGCTCAGGCCTGTGACGTCAGAGGATGAAACAGAAACGAAAATCGAAGCCCGATTGCGGGGCCCGGGCTACGGGATGGACCCCACAAATCATTCATTAATGATGGGCCCACGCGCCTGCAACAGATTAGGGTCCCATTGACTCTCTTGTTTATCTGTAGCATTTTCTGTGTTGCGCTTGGTGTAGCTAGTGAAATACCAAAAATACAAGTTCGATTAATTCGTCTTCATGCTTGTTTAGTCTAAATCATATGATAAATTAAAAGGTAAATTGGAAACTGAAAAATTATTTGCGTTTTATTTTACAAAATAGTAACACATATAGAGTTATTGAATGACAACATCTTTTATACAAACGGGTAGATTTATATATTTTAGGTATATAAATTAGGATGAGAATTACTTGACAATGGGTTATTTTGACAATTTTGACAATAAATTTTTAAATAAATACTAAAATAATCTTAAAAATAAAAAACTTTATTGATGTAGCCTTCTACTTATAGATTGATGATGATTTAAATTTCATGTAATTTCATTATCGTTTGAAACTCCATTAAGGACCATCATACAATTTACAATGGGTATAATTTAGCGATTTTTGATAGAGTATCAAACGATAATGAAATTATATAAAATTTAAATCACCATTAATTTATAAGTAGAAGAACATATTCATAAGATTTTTTTTAAGATTTTTTTAGTATTTATTTGAAAATCATTGTCAAAATTGTCAATTGATCCCTTCTCAATAAACTATGTATCGTTACTGCCATAACTGTCATGTATTTATTTTATCCATAAATTTAAACTGGAATTATTGATTTTATAAATTATTTTAACCTATTTCAATAAAATTTAAGATTAATATATCCTAATACGAAGATAATATAGCAAAAGTAATATATAATAACACTCCTGAAGACCATTTGATTCTACGAATTGTTTACAATTGTTATCTTAATTGCTCATTGCTTTGTATAAAGTTATAGATCTATCAAAGAGAGATAAGATTGGTTATTTCTACAATTATTTATTGAAAGATAAACTAAAGTTGAACTTCTCAAATATTGTTGCCACAGTAGATCATTAAAATCAACCAATGTTTCATTTTCAGAAATAAAGTATGTGATTAGGCAGTAAACTGAAGTTGTCTTCTTTAAATTCGACAGGTGAGATGATGCAAATTTCAGAATATATGAATAATTATTATCAACAAATTAAGTACTGAATTATTTGCTTTCAAATTAATAGAAGGTGATTGTGTGTGGTCCTTACATATGATTGTTTCAAAAAATCAACATGGACCTCCACATCTTTATTTGATTATACTAGAGACTAGAAGCTGATTATAATATATATAAAAAAAACACAGTTACTATCAATTTCACCAGTTATATATACTTGAAACAGAAGCCGGTGCTTAATTATTTTTCAAACAATCGATACCAGCAGAGATGAATGATGAATTTATTTTACTTTTTGTTGGTACCATAAGCGTTAAGTTCGAAATTTTTATGTTGATATTGATGCTTGCAACAATTGGGTTGTAATTGTTTCAAAAATAATCATGGGGCAATATGTCAATTCCAATTTGTAACTTTCAGTGTTAGCAAAAGATAAGTCCACATCAGAAAAAAGAGTATCCTTATCAACAAGAAAATGCCAATATCAACAAAATGTTTACATTGCATGTATAGATGGACTAAACCAGTTGAGAACATATTAAAAATTAAGTTCAGTCATTATATTTCCTTATGGACAAAGATTAATGACCTCAGAAAGTTACTCCATTTTTGAAACTTCTTTTTTTTTTAAAAAAAAAAAAAAGTGTTCAAGTGACCATCTGTCTCTTTTAACCCCAAAAAGGTTTTCGTACAAAATAATTATTATATAAATCTAATTTGAATTGTTTTTTATGTTGCTCTTCCAGCTTTACCTAAGCTGGAATACATGTACCTCTGCTGCATATATACGCAAATCTTTGTAACTATGAAAATGTGAAACATCTATTTTGTTACTGCGGTATGCTGGATGTGTTAAATTTAGGCTTGCCACATAAAATCTGTCAGCATTTCTGGAGAGGCCCATTGATAGATACTTGGGTGTCATTTCCTCTGTAGACATCAAATAGAATAACTACAGTTTAAATCTTAGTTAGCTCTATTTTAAGATAAATCTTACTTATAGAATATAACTAATTAAAAAGAGTATGAAGTTGTGTTTGAATTGTCATTAAGCTTTCGGCCTATCATGATAAACTTGAAAATTTTCTGTATATTTGAAAAATAAATAAGCAATAAAATCTTGGCCTTCTATATAAAATTTTCACTTTACCAACACATCAACAACTTGGTTACATTGTGTCAAAAACAAACTTAAAGATGATAGATGTTGATTAGATACGCAACTTGGATGCCTTTGAAATCTGAATTGAACAAAAATATTCAGAAATAAGTTGGAGGTTAATCTTTGGTACTACAATGGAGCTTATAGCGCCATCTAGCTAAGGAAATTTAATTAATTAACGCAAAAATCATATTGCAAACAAAATTGCCATAATTGAATAATCAATTAATTAATATATTCAACTTCAAAAAAAAAGTTAAAAGTTGACTAGAAGACGAATTGTGCAAAAAGAATTCCAAAACTTAAACAGAAACAGGGAGACAATGATAGGAAGGAAATGCCAAATTGTCCAACTTGTTAGCTGTTGTAACAGGGCATTTAAATCAATTGACTTTTTCTTCCATGTTGGCATCTTCCTTTTTTAATTATTTAATATTTTTTATTATAAATTGAGCCGATCTATATTATCTCCAAGGCGTTGGAATGTTTTCTAAGTTGTCATTATTTTATCCAAAATGCAATCTATTAGAGATCATGTTTTGGTATCAATTAGTTAGTTTATAAATGTATCTGAAAAATGCAATACATGCACCGACTAGTTAGCTAGGGATATTAAAAGCTAAGTCCAGAGTTTAAAACTTCAAATTTACTATTAAAATATTTAGTGTCCAAGACAAACCAAAGTAATCACAAACATTGAATGTAGCACGCTTGCAGATAGATAATTACAAAAAAAAAAAAAAGGTGTACATTTATGATTCTGAAAAAGGGAAATATAACCTCCGGCTCGTTTGGTTTGTAGCTAGCAGTAAAAGTAGAAAAGTTTAGTTGAACTTATTTGCGTATTATTATATAGAAGTGCTAAGCATGTGAAAGTTAAAAGCCCCAATCAGACAAAGATACAACTCAATCTTGCATATGCATTGACACTACGTATAAGGTAGCTAGATATATATCAAAATTGAAGGCCTAGCTAGTATAATATGTCCTCGGAAGTAATCATCGATATCCATCAATTTTTATTCGAGCTTGAAATTCAACGAACAGTGATTATTATATTTTTTTAATATCAAACTTAACACACCCTTGGGCAAGGCTGGGTTTCGCTCAGATTCCATGGAGTAATTATGTTTTAAATTGAATCATATATAATTTATATATATGGAGGGAGTACATCGCATAGTGTGTAACATGTGTGTGACACTGTTACTGGTTTAGTTGAAATGCCGAATGTTATGAATTCAAAATTGGAGGTGGCAATAATTAAATTACTAAACTAATTTATATATCTCTCTCTGCAAATTGACTCCTATTGTTATCTATAGCTGGTGTTCTCTCTCTCTATATATATATATATATGGGTGAGGTTATGTTGTTTCACGAAGTATAAAATTTTTCATATTTTACGTTTGTATCTCGAATTTAAAATTTTAAATGATCAATCCAAACTATTGAACATGATCTTCATATTGAAATATTTTTGGAGATTAATTTTTATATATATTTTTAAAAATTTTTGCTATTTTTTAGATGGATGAAAACTCACTAATATTGGATGATGTAGAAATCATTAGATCAACAAACTTTATATCAATTTAAAAATAGTAATATTTTCAAAAAATATATATAATTTGATCTCCAAAGATATTTATGAAGATCATGTTTAATGGTTTGGATTGATCATTTAAATTTTAAATTTGAGATACGAAATAAAACAAAAAAATTATGTACTTCATGAAGCACTATAACCTCATTATATATATAGAGAGAGAAAATAAAACTAACGTGTTCCTAGGAACATGGAGCCCCCTCCGTGATTCTAACTAAAAAATATAATAAATGATCTCCAAATTTTGATTTATCATACTCATTCATTTTTTTATATTAAAATCTTACGGGATACAAAAATTTAGGGTGGTTTGAATTTTTTAATTCATTCTTTTTAATTTATAAAAATAATGTACAAACATTGAATATTTATTATTATTTTTAGAGCTATTTTTCAAAAATTAAAAAGAATGACTTAGAAAACTCAAAACACCTAAATTTTTATATCCCACTATTTTTCATATGAAGAATTTAATGAGAATGATAAATCAAAATTTAGAGATCATTTGATATATTTTTTGAGTTAGGATTATGAAAGAGTTTCGTGCTCTTAGAAGCATGCTAGTTTTACTCTATATATATATAATGGTATTATGGTGCTTTCTAAAGTAAGAAATATTTTTATTTTAGCATGAGAGTTTATATCTTAACGGCTCAAATGATCAATTTAAGGTTTTTAACTATTTAAATTATTTTAAAAAATAATAGTGTTTAACATTAGAAAATAATTTATTTCAAGGTTATATTTTAAAATAATTTAAAAAATAATTTAAAAGCTCAAAAAATTATAAATTTTAATTCTACATTTTATGTAATTTTTAACTTAATTTTCATATAAAAAATAATTTGAAACCAACCTTCTAATTTTTTTTATCAAAACTGATTCTTATCCAATCCTCTCGTAAACCCGCTAAATTCAACCTTTGAAAAACCCGACATGAGCCTTGAAGACAATGCCTGCTAATCATACAAAACTTGCAGCAGTCCTCAAACGTGCGAAAATATAGGTTTAATTATTAATATGTACATCTAAAAAAGATCTTAATTTAACATTTTTTGAAAGTTCAAACGTGACGTCCTCCTGTTTCTTCACTATTCTCTTGTACGAAAAAGTTTAAGCCGGATCTACTTGATAGACCATATAGAAAAATACAAACTAGAATATAATTTGTAAAGAGAAAATTAAAAACTGAATAAATAAAGGGGAGAGATCCCTTCACAATGGTTATTTTCAATCTTGACGATGAACTTTAAATAAATATTAAAAATATTAAAAATAAAAAAAAATATAGATATATTCTTTAATAGAAAAAAATATTTTAAATTTCATACAATTTCATTATCATATGAAAGTTCATCAAAGACAATCAAAATTTTATATAACTTTCAACTATTGGTTTTCAATTTAACGGTCTTTGATGAAATATCTAACGATAATGAAATTATGTAAAATTTAAAAAAACTACTAATCTAATCTATAAGTAAAAATATATATCTACAAAAAAAATTCTATTTTTAAATTTTTTTAATATTTATTTAAAAATCCATTATTAAAATTGACAAAATAACCCATTATCAAGCAATCCCTCCCCATCAATAAATTGTTTGTTATCTTGCAGATTGAACATCTCATTTTATACTTCTTGTTTGATAGTGGCTTTCCACCAATGGGAAAATTGAAATTAATAGGCTGGCTAGTGAATATATATATAGCCAAATATTGTTCCTTGTCTTTTTCGTCACCTCTTGTGATGATCTGTTATTTTGTTCCTTCTTTTCTCTTTCTTTTAAAAACAATTTTTTTTGGTTGTTTTTTCACAACAATTTTTTGAAACCAGAAGCAACCCTTTTATTTCGGGTGTCTAAGTTATACCTACTGTTCAGGTCAAAGATTAAGCCGCATTTTTTTTAATACAAACTGTCACCGATTCACTAGTATTTTTATTCTTTTTTTTGTTTGGATTTTTTTTTCTAGAAAACACTACAAATTTTGATATCCTGTAGAAAATAAATTGTATGTTGACATTAGTAATACATGGTAAGTACTGTCGTGTATATTGTACATACAATTTTACTGTACATCTACACACTATTTTAATGATTTCCGCGTCGAACTTTATTTAATTAATTAAAAACTAAAATTAATTGTAGACGTATTTCGTCGTTAAGATACAATGTAAATTTTGTCCTAATGCACAAGTTCTTTGACTGCCTTCTCTCTCTAAAAAAAGTTCTTGGACTGCCATTTAAATGATTCAAGGATATTTAGTGGCTTCTTAATATATTACTCATTAAGTATCAAATTAGACCAAAACTTAATTATGAATGCACCGTATAGGAGGAATGTGTTGTGACACATTCATGGTAAAATATACTACCATCATATACATTGTTGTACTATGAAAATAAATGTATAAATCAGAATATTACTTTAATTAATAAAGATTGTGGCCATCCACATCCCCGAGGAAAAGAAATAAATGTAGCTTCTTCATTCTTGTGCCTTCCTCCTTGTGTACATGTATTAGTTTGTTTGATTTTAATGATTGTTTATGAAGTTTCACATTCAATCAATTGGTACCAATCGAGTAATATTGTCGGCAGGACGATATTAATTAATTGGCACCATCCATCTCATGTAAGTATTACATGTACGGTGATGATAATTCATAACCATCACTTCATTTTATGCTTGTCAACATACATGCACCGTGCAAAGTTGAATTAAAACGAACAAACTATAAATAGCACATGGGATGTTCAGTCATTACCTTCTGCATTACTACTATATATATCATCGCTTGAAATAACTGATCTGATTCATAATAAATCTTTCAGATAAATTAATATTAGACTGTAAACTGAATGATAACATATGAGAATGAATTGATAATTATTTAAGTTACGTATATATGTTGTATTATTTCGGTTGACATCCTCTTGCCAAATTTGTGGATTCAACACTAATTCAAGTCTCTTATTAAACTAATTGAATAATTAAGAGTGACAGTATTAAACTGGAATCTAGGACTAGGAGTAACAGTATTGTAACAATCGGTGTGCGTGTGTATATATATCCTTTCATAGCACACATTTTCATTGACCTTAATTTCAAAAAAAAAAAACGGTTGACAAAAAATGGTGGTGCTCAAACTTTCAGACCTCTTTTTCCCACTGTTTTAGTCTTGGGCAAAAAAATAGCATACTACCAAGGAATAAACAGAAAAAAACAAAAGATAGGAGCAGTCCTTTTCATACCTTACACATTAAAAAATTATTGCATATTTTCCTTCCAGATATATAAATCTATTTCATATAGCCTGTTTATAACTCTCATATGCTTCCATCTTCTCTCTCTCTCTCTCTCTACGCGTCTCTCTCTCTCTCTTTTTCTTGGTTGCTCTCAAGTTCCCTCTTCTTCCCACCAATTAAACTGTTCCAGTACTCCTCTATTTCCCATATCAATTTTGGTTTTTGGAGAGGTTATCTTTTCGCATGCGACATTGGGTTTGAGATCATGAGAATTTAATGCACCAATTGTTACTTCCTACTAAGTTGAGAGATAGATTTGGTTGCAATTCTGACGCTAGCTTATGTCTCTTTTGGTTTCTCTTGCTTCATTACTCTTAAGCTACTTTTATCCCGTGAGGCAAGTTCAGAAACTCTGAAAGCAACATCAGGTAAGGTGTGATCTTAATTTGTACTGGTAATTTTGGTTTGATGTTTTAGATAATTTTCATTCTAAGCTCTTGTATATTTTATAATATGACAATTTTACCTTGCCTGAGAAATACCATTTTTGCCGTTATTTTGTCAATTCTTCTCTATATATTTTATTCTTTTTAATTTAATATTTTAATGAGTATATATTTATGTAATGATACCCTCGCTGTGCTTTCTGACTACTTTGTTTGAATCAATTCGAGAAGGCTGAACATTAGAGCACTGCTACCATATGATGCCCAATAAAATTTAAATTAATTGATGATCATTCATTCCAATATATTAAGACAGCTTGAGCAATCATAGGCTAGCACATATTTAAATAAATATTTTTCGAGTATTAATGTTTGTAAAAATTTTGTTTTATAACATAATTTGATTCTAACTGTGATTATGTTGCTCAGTTTTAGCATCTGATAATTAAACGCAATGGATTGGCCTAATTTGATCTACATGCAAAGCGAGATAAATCCAACAATTCCCGGATGTCTGTCAAGCATCCAATATGACAACTTCTCTGAATCAAATGCATACTTTTACAGTGGTGAAATATGTGGAAAATCAGTTCTTGAAGAAACTCTAATTGCCAGAAGCTTAGAAATGCATGACATTCAACCGTGTGAAACAGCAAGCTCCAACCTAGAACGAAATACTCAAATTGAGGGTATGGTCCTTAATCCCAACTTGGGTTCAGTATCAGATCTCAACTCGTTACAAAACCACCATGACACAAGCACATGGAGATCAAGTGATCTACCACCTCAAAATTTACCTTCCCTCCTACCATGCACCAATGCTGCCGTCGTCATGGTAAACCAGCACAGTAATTTGTTTGAACCCATCTTCTCAACCAGTGAAAACCCTTGTAACCTAAGTTACAGCAGTAACATCATATCTGGGGAATCAGATAACTGTGGCTCATTTGAAGGGAACCAATTCTCAAACCGTGATGAGACGGGCTCGCAGAGCTCGTCAAACCCTGAGCCACAACACACATCTCGATCTTCATTAAACCCAAAGAGAAACAAGAGAAAACTAGAAGAGGATGAGAACCAGTCACATAGCCTTCTCCAACAAGGAAACAGTTGTCCCATTATCAATAAAAGGGGGTACGAAATATCTTTTGCATGTACAAGCAGGCAAAAGAGGCAACAAATAGAAAATAATTCGGCATGCTATTCAAGCATCAACTTTGGGGGTCATGATGGAGAGTTTGAACCAGACACAGAGGCTATGGCACAAGTAAAAGAAATGATATACAGAGCAGCAGCCATGAGGCCAGTAAACCTCGGTGCAGAGGAGACAGTCGAAAAACCTAAAAGAAAGAATGTGCGAATATCTAGTGACCCACAGACAGTTGCGGCCAGGCTGAGAAGAGAAAGACTTAGTGAAAGACTGAGGGTTTTACAGCGGCTGGTACCAGGCGGTAGCAAGATGGATACTGCAACCATGCTTGATGAAGCAGCAAATTATCTGAAGTTTCTAAAGTCTCAGGTAAGAGCTTTAGAAGGCCTAGGTAGAAATGATGGGTTTGTTGCCATCAACAATGGTTTTGCTGCCATGCAAACACCTTTGCCCCACCCAAAACCCTAAAAAACCACTCAAAAAGGTCTCCTAAAAACCAGCAAGCCATATCATTTCATGCATCATTAGGTTGGTGTTTAGACTTAGTTCTGATGCTTTTGAGCATTCTTTCTTTCTCATTTAGATACACTTTTTGCAAACCAAATCCTCATTCCAAGACCGCAATGAGAAAAGGAGGTCATGAAAAGATTGAGACTTTTGATCAAAGGGTCCGGTACCAGCGTTATCTTCCCTTCTCATTTTTTCTAGCCAACTTTTTCACGAAGCAAAGATCTCTTTTCACCTCCATAAAGGAAACTTGGTCCAAGATCAGTACTCGGAACCTTTTCATCATAAAACTTTAGGCCATTGCCTAAAGCCACTTTTCTTTTGAGGCACCACCTTTTGCCATGCAAAATAGAAGAGAAACCCTAAACCCAAAAACCTTCTCATATCATAGGCTTCATCATGACTACGCTTTGCTTTGGTGCAAATTGGGAAGCATGCTCATGGCATGGACTCATTAACCGAGAATCACTATGAGGGAATCAGTCCACGTGTAATTAATTAAGTAATCATGAATGAAAAGCACCACCTTGTAGAGGTGCATGTTGAGATTTGGGACTGAGACTTGATCAGAGATAGATGCCCTGTTAGAATAGTTGGGTCCCCTCTTTGGGATCTTGGGTGGTGCAACAGAAATCCTTTTTCCTGTGCAATTAGAGTACAGGTGGATGGCTTCCAATGGCGAAAACAGAACCTCTTTGGGGCAGCCCCCCAATGCCAAAAGCCAGTCCTTTGAGACTGACCCATGTGTGGCAGAGGCCACTATATGCAAATGTCCCCTTTAATTCAAGCCAAGCGTGCCCTTGAGAAATCCACCAAAAGCTACCTTGTTGCTCTTCACATGCTTAAAGATACCAAGCTGGCCTGTCGCTCTCTCTCTCTTCCCCTTTTTTTTTCTCTCTCTCTCTGTTCCTATCTCAGAGATTAACTTTGTGAAATGCAACAAAGAGTGATGTAACTGAAAGGGGGTGAGGGATTTGACCAAGAAAGAAAAAGGCGAAATGGAAAGGGGTTTGAATTGGAAATGTTTTCGTAAGGTGTGACGGAAACGGAGTTGGGTAAGAAACGATGTAACCAGGCAGCCAATTTGATTGATGATTTATATGTCATAATATAATATATAGAAGTAGGACTTGTTTATTTAATTTTTGACTTGCTTTTTGGTCATGTGCTCCTTTTTTTCAGCGAGTGGTGAATGAAAGGGTTTATTATATCATTGAAAAAAGAAGAAAAAAAAGTAACCCATTGGTGCATGTGCATCACATTGTATTGCATTCATGGCCTCTTTACGGTTAGAGTCGGTTGCTGTTTTTTCTCATGGTTGAGGAGACCTGGGGCGGTTTTCTTGCTTGGATTTACTGCTATATGTCAGCTTATTGGTTTCTAGTAGCTTGTTTGTTTTGTACACTCCAATTTTGATCTTTCTATAAAACACGTCTCAGAACAAGCATTTGCCAAAACAAACCAACTATGGATCTAACCAGAGTATTTATATTACTTTTCCTTTAAAAAGAAAAAGAAAAAGAGGGTACCTAACAATATAAAGAGACATGCTTAGGAGAGACTAATTAACCAGAGTATTTATATTGCTTCGGAGAAAGTGGACATGCTATCGATCGAGATGAATAATATAAAGAGATATCAATATACTAACGTAGCTACCTAATAATTTCACGGCTTTTGAGTGCAATTTGATTTGCTTGACAGAGAGACTACCAATCAACCTATAAAAGTTCAGCTCCAATATTGCTTACAATTATTGAAGAGTTTCAGTAAAAATAACCCTAGAAATATGGATCAGACAGATGGAATAATAAGTTATATTCTTTTAATTCAGCAATTAATATTTCATAACCATCCTACCCAGGCGAACACAAAATAACCTCCCCACACCCCAACCCACTAACGCATGCACCTGTGGACACATGGAAACAATATGTTTTCTCCAAAAATAAACAACTATGCCTGAGATAATGCTCCCGGCCGGCCGAAAATGCACAATATAGGCTCACTCTGTCCATCATCCAACATAACAACTGAATGAATGAAGCTGATCATTTTGGTATGAACTCCATTTCAGTTTTGACCATTGTGGTTGTAAACATATTTGTCATAATGATCACGATGAGACTTGACCGATGATGTAGAGTTGAGGTAACAAGACCCAGCCTAAACATGATAGCCATAATGTTCCTTCAAATGCTTCAGGTCTATCATGTAATTGCGTTGCCCTTACAATACGAGAGAAGGAAGATAATTTCTCAAATTATCTAATATCCCATAATATAGATCATTTGTCCACCAAATAACTAATCCTGTGTGAGCCCTTGAAAAAAAATTCTCAAATTGCTCTCTATGAACCCCATTCTCTTAACTGAAGTTTTGCATTACCTTTTAGAGATGAAAAATCTAACACAAAGATGTGCTTTTCTGAATTTAGGTGACCGCAATTAAATGGTAACATGCTAACATCTGAAGTTACGGTGAATACTGAATACTCTTCAAATAGGCGCAGGACCAACTGTACAAAGTGGAATCTAGTTGAGATTTTGGGGCATCTCACAAGTGGGCCTGAGCAACAGTCAACACTGTAAAGACCAAATGATTTAGTGCTGTGGGGACTATTCCCTTTGCTATATTTTGGGCTTGAGAAGTTTTCGTTGGATTATCAAGCATCCACCAATGGCCCATCCCAATTGGCATGTATCAGTTGAAACTCGAAAGTTAAAAAAACAACACTTTTTCTTGTAATAACTCCTGCTTCAGTGCATTTTTCAACCCACCACCCACTGCATCTTTCACAGCATCGAATTCACCGCTTCACATTTTAAGAGGCTTGATGCAGTGTTCCAAGAGTGTCCCCCACCTGAGCTGGGATCGGTCACATAACACCTGGCATGGATTTTACTTGCAACCTGGAGCAAGTGGGGACCAGGGCACGAGCCATGGAGAAGCCTTTATATCAACGTTTGATTGAAACAACCATGGACCATAATATGGTTGGCCTTATTTAGGAGGATAATCAAGGTTTTTAAATGTAAGGCTTTAAAATGTAAATTTTAGTTGATCACATATACATTATGTGAGTACATATATGATTTAATATACACATCACATCTACAGATATGTATTCTAAAAGTTCTTCAAGTATTTGAGTCGATCATTTATTTTCAAAGAATTTTAATATAAAATAAAATAAAATAATAATAAAATATTAATATGAAATATATATAATTAATTTTACAGACTTAATACGATAGAAATTAAAAAAAAATGGCACATTCTAGAATATATCGATGTATACTTTTATACATGCAGCATCACATTATATAAATATAAACGGACTGCATATGCAATCATGCGGTAGTATTTTAAAATAATGAAGGATACTAAGATTAAGTTTGGAAATAAAAAAAAAATTGCCTCTACCAGATTGAAAGAGTGCAGTATACCTTTTAGTTTTGGAACTGATTTTGCCAGCTAATCATGAAACCCGGACAAAAAGTTTCTAATAGTGCAAAAAAGAAAAGGCAAGTAGAAATCTATTTATGCATGCATCTAACCAACATACTTCTAACTCTATCCAAAGATCCTCAAGTTATAACAAGAATTACTAGCATTTCAGAAATGTACAATAGGAAGAACCCAATCATAACAGATGCCTGGTAGTCTGGTACTGCTGCTGTGTAAAGAGTCTACAATATCACAAGGCAGCAATTTTCAACTCACCACTGCATCATGTGCATGATTGACCTTACCAATTCACATTACAGGGGTTTGATACAATGTTCCAACAAGATCCCCACATGGCCTGGGATATGTCAAAACCGCTGCCATGGATTTTAATATTCCCCTGAAGGGACCAAGTCTAGAGCCAACTGGAATTTATCTAGTACCATTTGATTGAAATGAAAGTGGACCATTGAGAAACACTCGAACACAACACTGTTGGCCTTTTTTGGGAGGATATTTAGGTGAGATCTAAAAGTTAACAACAGAAAAAGCTTCTTACCTGATCAAGTAAACTGCGGTATTGGGTGTACCTCCTTTTAGTTCTTGTAGTTAAGTACCAACACATATGTTGTTACTTGCCAACTCACCTTCAAACCCAAGAAAAAGAAGGGTAACATTGCAGAGAAGAAGTCAAGTAAACTTTGATTTATGCAACACATCTATCCCACTCGTTCACTCCTCTCAACTGTACCAGGACAGAAAACTTGAATGGAGGTATGTATCATATAAATATTAACATCAATATAGGGACCTTTCTTACAATTGACTTTGATAACACGAAAAAAATACAACATATACGTGTATGATCAGGAAAAAGGAACAAGGGACATTAGACCACATTCATTACACTACATCAACAGGTGGGCTTATCTCCAATTCCACAAAGAGAAACAAAGCAATACCATCAGATGGATACAGACTTGATGGTGCTGCGTACATAATGTACCAACCATACATGGCTGGTAATATTTTCTTTGCACGGTATACCAAGCCAAGACCACTTGTATCTTTCATGGGAATCTATTATTGCAAGGCATGCTACTTCATTTCAATCAAATATGATTGATGAGTAAATTAAACAACCAATTAACCAGTATAGCATTTAGACTATAAGATAATAATGGTACCTATATATAAAAACATTTAGTCATCTGAGTTGTACATCCATAATGATAATATCATTCTAAAGAAAACCATATATCGAAGGAAAAATTTACATGTTGTCTGAGAAAATCATCAAATGCGACATTGATGCACCAGAGTATTGTTCTACTAACAACCAGCTAATGAGAAAGCTTGAAATAAAGTATGATAATAATGGCAAAAGCAAGTGCAACAATCACACCTCCTATAATCCATTTGTTGCGGTCTATTCTCTTTGACATGGCTGCCAATATCTTTTGCTCTTTCCAATGTTGTCGTCAACTCCATGAAGCTACATTAGACAAATTTATCCCTTATCCTTGGATTAACACAACTCATGTCCAACACCAAAAATAGAGTTCCAGTTAAAACCGCTCATGACCCGCATTGCAGATCATACAAGTCAAGCAATTTTCCATACCACCTGAGCCCGATAATATGGAAATTGATTAATTAGGTCCAATCTCCTTAGTTTTTTTTTTGCTTGTTTTGGATATTTAATCTCCTTTCCCAGGTATTTGTTATATTTTGTTGCCAGCAAAAATGCAAAAAAGAAGTCTTCACCCATTCTTTTTCCAAGAACCAACATTAAGAAGAACAATACATAGTAACTTGGTCTGTATTGAAGAATTGGATTACAGGCAATTTATTTCCAGTCAGACACTTATAAATCTATTATCAGCAAAAAAGAAGGAAGAAAAACGTACAGAATTGTGGGCATGCAAAAGAGATTGGCGCTGGTTA
Source organism: Schoenoplectus tabernaemontani (assembly GCA_037127355.1). Classification (NCBI taxonomy): domain Eukaryota; kingdom Viridiplantae; phylum Streptophyta; class Magnoliopsida; order Poales; family Cyperaceae; genus Schoenoplectus; species Schoenoplectus tabernaemontani. The sequence continues at coordinate 8,150,374 of CM073744.1, read as the reverse complement.
TGAAGGTCTTGAAGGATGGAAGTGCCGAGCTCTTCTGTTTCTAACGCAACTCTCCTGCTCTCTTTTATCCTATCACTCGACTGTGTCAGTCTCTCTGTTGACATCAACACCCTTCCTCTTTGATCTGACGTCACCTACAGACCAATCTGAATTTATAAAAATAATACACCATACTAGCAGTCTTTGTATTAAAAAAAAAATAGTAGTTACAATGTCTATCACTTCATGAAATGTAAAGGACTGTTGTTAAAGATAAATATCACTTCATGAGGAAGGGGTAATCTTACCTAGCTCAAAATGACAAACTGTTTTGGTACAGGATTAGAAATCGGTAATGGTGAGAGAAAAGATCAATATTTTGAAGATTCTGGATGTAAATTAAAGAAATATTGAGCTCACCGCAAGAGAATCAGCCATCCCTGACTCAAGCAACTCCTCTCTTGTAACCTGCTTCAAATGGCTGCTAGTAATTCTCTTTACCTCATTCTTTATATTGTTCAAATCTGACTTGTGTTCTCTCAATTTCACAAGCAATCCTGCTTTCACACTCGGCTGCAAGCTTCTAGCCTCCAAATCCATCTTCCTTATCTGATTTATATCCAATTTCAATCATGAGGAACAAAGTTACACTATTACTCTCTAATTGAGCTAATAGATCATGCAATTATAGAAAAATTACCAGTAACTCAGCATCTTCAATTTCGGATTTTATTTCTGAAACTTTCTGCCTCCTTTGATCTGAAAAATTACATCAGAAACTCATCCAGTAAGAAGCAGGTTAATAATAGAAAACTTGTGCAAGCGCAGTTTCAGAAGTTAATGACTACCTCCGTCTGAACAGCCGCCAAGGAACATTTCTGAGAAAGAGAAGAGAAGATCTCAGAGTGCTGACGCTCGTAGCCTTCGAAAACCTCGCTCATAGCTTCTCTTTAGTTAACAAATCGGGATTATCCCTTCTTTTTTTGGAGACAATGGAAATCGACGATTGTAACAAATATCAGATCGGAAAATCAACGAAAACTAATCAAGAGATTCAAGAAACAGCGATAGATACAGAGATTTGCAAGCTTAGAAGTTGTGAAGTAGGAAGAGAAGAGATGGAGATGGATTAGGAGGGAAGCGTTCTTTGTTAGTTTAGTTAGCTTGGTTGCCTCACTTTTTTTACTGTTAATTTCTTTCCTTTATAACAAAAAATAATAAATAAAAAGGAAAGAAAGAGAGAATCCAAATTGTGGTTGTCGTGTCATCTTCCAGTCAGTTGGATCGGGACCACATTTCAGTGTCAATACGGGCGTGGGATGCATCTCGTATTCAGAATTCATATCATCTGCAGCTTTGTACCGTACAATACTGTTTGAAGACGGTCCGATCGGCATTAAAATTCGTATTTCACTAATCTCAATAAATTCCTCATAAATCTAAAAGCTATCATACGTGCTGTATGCGTGCCACGCAACAAAAGATCATGGTCCCTCGGATGCATCCTCTTCCTGCTACCTGGGCCTCAGGTTAGAGGTGGCAATTGGGCAGGTCGGGTCGAGCGGGTCGGGTCAGTTTGACATTTTGGAAGAAATCGGGTCAGGCCGGGTTAGGTTAGGTCGGGTCGGGTCGAGTCATTTACATGTTGTGTTTTTTCAGATCTTTAATAGATTTCAATTGAATTGAAGGTCATTTGATTTCGGGTCATGTTCAGGTTGGATTGGGTCAGTTTAACTTTTTTTTAAAATTAAGTCGGATTGAGTTCGAATCCGGACGAGTCGGACGGTTTCTCGAGTCGGGTCGGGTTCTACCACCTCTACTTCACCCCTTCAAATAGAAATTATGGATTAAATTAAATGGGAAGGGATCACCTTAACAATGATTAATCTTAATAATTTTGATAATAAATCTTTAAATAAATATAAAAAATAAAAATAGAAATATAGATGTGTTCTTTTACTTATAGATTGATGATTATTTAAATTTCATATAATTTTATTATCATTTGATAGTTCATCAAAGGCTATCAAAATATTTTATAATTTGCAACGACTTCAATTTAACCGTTTTTGATAGACTATAATTTTTTTTAAGAATTTTTTTTATATTTGTTTGAACTCCCATTGTCAAGGTAGTCATTGTCATGTAATCTCTTCCCAAATTAAATTCAGATTTGTGTACAAACAAATTTTCATAATAAGTAATATTGTTCTTGCTGAGGGACAAAGGGTAAGTAAAATCGATAATTTTGATGCAACTATATAGGAACTCAAATAAGTATTTTGATACAAATTGAATTCTCTATCATTTATTTTATTTCTCTTACTTAGTTTGCTAGACTGAATGCTTCGGCCAATTCGCCTTAATAAAATGGAGGGGCCATGTCGTAAAATTTTCCAGTCTTTAAATTTTTTTCAGAGAGACCAATGATAGGTACTCTAAATTCTAAACCGAATCTCAAGTTGATTTTAGTTTTACCAATTTCAGATGCTACATGTCATGTTTATGATATTGACATGCTACATCGTTGGCCACACGAGGCAAGTCAAGCAGGAATCTTTTTTTTGTTGGTGCAAATCGAAATTCCTTAATATTTAAATTGAGGCCTTTATTGCTTGGTTAATAGCACAGATGGCAATCGGACGGTCGGATTTGTAGCACCCCACACTTTTCTGTATCCATTCCACCACTAACAAACCTGCGTCGTCAACATAAAAAAGAAAGAAAAAAGACAGAAACAAAATAAAATCAACTTATAAAACTCAGTTACCGATTATTTTACTATACAATTTCTCTATAACAAATTTATATTAAAATAATACAACATAATGAATGAATTTGGTGAAATAAAGATTTTATATGCACATTAATACTTAAAATGAAAGCTTAGAGTAAAACTGATGTTTTAATGTATTTCATGAAGTGCAAGAGCTCGGCATAAACAAAATAGCAGTATCGAATCTAAATCAATTGTTATCTAAATAAAGAAAGAAGGTATGCTTTATCCATCAAGTCAATTGTTATCTAAATAAAAAAGAAGGTATGCTTTATCAGAGCTATTTCTTCAGAGAAATCTAGATCAAAACCAATTTGAAAAATCCGCTCAATTCAACAAACTGTTACCAAAATGCAATATACAAGCTAAGAAGATGGTACCCTCATCACACGAGTTCCGAAACATAAGCGCTTATCTCACGACGCTTAGCAAAGACGAGAAGCCACCCCCGCTTGCCAAACGACTCATATCTATTTCAATCGCAAAAGTATTGCAACACACCTCCTTTACACAAACTTAACCCAAATGAGAAAACCTTTTTGGCACTTGCCAAGTCCAATTATTAACTTAGTCCAAACCATACAACAGTCACAAGTCATTTCTACCAGAAGATAGATACGCATTCAAAATAGGAACTGGACTGGATTAGTACCACAACCAACAAAGCACGAAACATCCAAATGAGTAAATTAAACCCCACACCCAAGGAAATCTCCGACCAGTACACACTTGGTTCAGACTTTCGATCAACGCCCCAGCAAGTAAAACGTACCAGAACAACAGAACCCAGCACAGCAATAGCTCAAGGCTCAACCCCCGAACCAGCAAATGGCATACACTGCCGGAGATATACAAGGGAGATATCATGTCAGGAGATGAAGATGAGACGCAGACGATTAGAGATGAGGATGAGCTACAAGGAAGGAACGTGGGCAGCGACAACGGGCAGGAGAATTAAAGACCTGGGGCGCTGACTGAAGGGACCCACTCATTAGATAATTTAAATAAAGTGACCGGATCAGCTAACGGATAGGCAAATATGCCCTTTGCGTTTTATAGTAGATTATTCATGTTGTATTAGAAAATCCAATTATCATTAATAAAAGATCCAATTAGGATTATTGGATATGTGATTGCATTGCCTATATATAGAGGAATGCCTTGTAAATTTGGGCAGTGAAGAAGATTAACAAAATTATCCAATTTAGATTCTTGTTTTCTGTTGTATTCTTGTTCTTACTATTATCTTTCCATTTTCTTTTCCAAAATTATCTCAATTCAGCTTGAATTTTCAGCTGAATTAGTTCAATAAGTTCTCAATTAAACTTGAGAACGTTACATATCAGATTCAAACTCATACCAGAAAATGAGTCGGCGCAGTAGGCAAGTCGGCCGTTGTTCCATTCCCCCCTCCTTCACTCTCGTCGGTGGCAGAGGCGACTACTCCTCTCTCGTGTCACGTGGGCTCCTCACCTGATACAAGGTTGGAGGTGAGCAGCGTGGTGCGTGCGGCCAGATGTGTGGGTAGCGATGGTGTGATTTGGCCGTCTCCTCGTCTTATTGGCAGAAGGCATAATCAAAGATGGAGAAGAGGAAAATCAAAGGGAAGAAGTGGAATCGAAAAGGAGAGAAAAAATCGAAAAGAGACGAAGGGTCGGGAAGGAAAAAAAATGAAAAGGGAAATGATAATATAGCCAGTAGGGGTGCAAACGAATCGAACACGAACGAACTGACTTGTGTTTGAGTTTGATTTGAAATCTATTTCGAATTAGTTTGATTTGAAATAGATAGACAGTTTCGAACTCAAATCATTGTTTGAAATTTGATTCGTTAAATATTCGAACTGTTTGATTTGATTCGTAAATAGTTTGAAATAGAATTATTAGGTGAACAAATTCCACAATTCATATCAAAATAACAGAATCAAATATAAAAAATGTCAATTTAATATAAATTCATACAAAACTAAAAGTTCATTCAACAAAAATTAATAAATTTTATATAAATTCATACTACTCAAAGTCTCAAACAATCAAATAATTAATATAAATTCAAACAAAAATAGTTCGCGAACACATTTCGAACGAACTCACCATGGTTTGAGTTTGATTCGATATAATTTCGAATCGAATCAGTTTGATTTGAAATTAATTTCGAACTAGAATCGAACGAACTTTTTTCGAATCGAACACGAACGAACTACGAATTTCGAATATTTCTTGCAGCCCTAATAGCCAGGGAGGAGAAAGAAATGAAAATGGAAAAGAAAAAGAAAAATAAACTCTCATGGGTCCATTTGTCAGTCTTATTTTCATCTTTATTTTTTTTTAATTAACAATCTCATTTGCTTATTCATTTTGAATTATTATTTTCAAATGTTTACAACAATTGTTATTATTATTTTTTGCTCATTTAATTATAGCACAATATTAGTTAATGTATTAAGAATCAATATTTGGTCTTGTCGTACAATGAATTAGTTATTATTATTATTATTATTATTATTATTATTATTATTATTATTTTATATACTACTCAAAACTGAAAAAATCTTTGCAACTGCTATCATCAGTGAAAGCTACTGATCAGCACGTCAGTAGAAAATTCGCTCCTGTGAAGTTAATTGACAATTTTTAATATTGGAACAAGTTTTTGACACATCTGCCCTTGTACCTGAATTTGAATATTCATCCTGAATATGTAGTGACAATTGGCAATCTAGATTCTTTATTTTACGTACCACATCTTCTATTTATCTATTAGTGGGACAAGCCCACAGCGGAAATACCAACTGAGAAAGATACTGTCATCAGTCATGGCCAGAGATGTCAATCTGTGGAGTATTTATACAAAATTATAGGCCTCTCAACGAAAGGATTTTTACTACCTGATGCATAAAATATGTTGCAATTCCTTCTGCCACAACTGAGAGCACTGATGTGCTCACATGTTGAACACGAATTAGAGCAAATTGCTTTCAATTCTGATCATGATTTCATTTACTAGCGCTGGGGGACTACAGGTGAGTACTCGGCAATGGAGCGTCTTTGGAATACGAATCTTAAAGTCATCGAATGGTTAATTGGGACTTTGAATTGACTTTTTTGGTTCAATGTTCATCGGATATACACCGCTGTCTATTCAATGTGGACGAAGGAAGAGAAATGCTAAAATGCAACTTCTGCGTCGGACCCTCTGTTTATATGAAACTAGCCAAGGTACCTGTTCTTAAGCACGGACTCAAATTAACTAATTATGTTTAACTTATGTTTTTTATGATTTCAATATAAATAGAGCAATTGAAAGAATGAATGACCCATTTAAATTTACTCAAAAGCGGATTTCCATTTCCTCCCCCGTGAATATATATAGAGAGAGAAAAAAAATCTAGTGTGTTTTTAAACTCACGGAGACTTTCTGTAAACTTAACTCAAAAAGTATATCAAATTATCTTTAAATTTTGATTTATTATATTTATTAAATTCTTCATATGAAAATCTTGTAGGATGAAAAAAATTAGGTTTTTCAAGGTTTCTAAGTTATCGTTTTTAATTTTTGAAAATAAAGTACAAACATTAAATAATTTATTATTATTTTTAGAGATGATTTTCAAAAATAAAAAATGAAGACTTAAAAAACTCGAAACATCTCAAATTTTTGCATCCCATAAGATTTTCATATGAAGAATTTAATGTATGATAAATTAAAATTTGAAGATGATTTAATATATCTTTTGAGTTAATCTTACGGAAGTTTTCCGTGAGGTTATGAGCACGTTAAATTTACTATAATAATAATAATAATAATAATAAAAGACAGTAAGTGAACACCTCAGTTGAATTGTAATAAAAAAATCTGAATTCTAAAAATAGATCATCGAAGGTGCCATCCATTTGTAATAGAAATTATATAACCAGAAAAGCTAAACACTGCTTGAATGTTGGGTGTTATAGACAAATCTAAAGAATTCTCGAAATATATTTGGGTCAAGAATCAAATTATAAGTGCAGCTAACAATGCTTCAACTCAAGATATACGCATGGTCAGCCATAATTAACAGATTTTGCTGCTAGCAACCACATCAATGCGTCCATTCAACATAAAGTTATAGGACATCAGATTTTTTTGGTGACAATTGGAAACTAAATTAACAACACTATCTGTAGGTAATACATCAAGCAACACTTGCATCTACTTAAAATGGCATCGAGACACCATTCACCATACCTTAATCTTCAGTGTGATGCTGCTAGAGAGGAGAACAAAGAAGCGCATTTAGGCACTCTCACATCTCTTCCATATCTATCTAGCCATTCTTAGTATGATTTGACACTAAATAACCCTGATGAAGTCCGTCTCCCCACAATACTATCTTTGGTAGTGGACACATTAAAAGAAGCTAATAAGTCTAATAATTAAAAAATATATATCTAATAAAACACCAGGTAATTCTCCTAAATGATAGATTACAAAATCCTATATTAAAAACATGTGCAACTGTAACTTCCTGATCATTACTAATATCATACATGTCATGAAATAAGATTTTCAAAGAGCATTCATTAGCTCATTTATCTTGCCAAAATAGGATATTTGTACCATCACCAAGTATTTTATTTATACCTATATTAATCCGCATCTCTTTTTAAGAGTTTTCTTTGCATCAATGTGATTATCAAAAGCATTTGTAATCTTTTTATTGCCACCATCTCACCCGTCGAATGCTATTTTTATTTATATTCAACCTCCATTCCACAAAAAAAAATCTGGAATAACTGAACTACCCCTATGAAATACCTGTCAGAAATTTAATTCCATCAAGACCATAGCCATCTTTTTTAACTCTTTCTTTCTCATCATCACTGAGCTGAACAAATTAAAAACGGAAAGTCAGGCACACAAAATCAAAGTAAATTCATTCTTCCAAAGGGTTCACCAAACTGGCAGACATAAATGTTAACCACTTGCCTCAAATAAAAAATCATTAAAAAATACGAATCTTCAAAATTATAGAAGCAACCAAAAAAAAAGGTGAAAAAATTTACCAGACGATTCCGTAAGCTCCTCTTTTTTTTTATTAAAACCCATAGATCGTAAGCTCCTATTCAATAGGCATGATTGGAGGGTGATACTTGGCAGTAATCTCAAAGAATTTCCAAACATATTATATTGCAAATATCGACCTCCATGTGTTATAGTCGGCATGAATTCCATTCGTGGAGTCGCATCCATCTTTTCCAAGCTGTAATAGATCATATCATTGATCCAAATAAATAATTTTACATATAAATTAGTATCTCTTCCAAGCGTATGTTCAAGTAGCATGTATGATACACGCACATTAGTGTCATCAGGTAGTGTTAATAAGAAAGCACAATGGACAATTGTTTGTCAATTAAAACTGACTTACAAAAGAGAAAAATTGGTGCTACTAAGCTATTCTGATAATCCATCTTTCTGACAGTAAAGGGCTTTATAATTTGTACAATTGTACCAGTCCAAATGCTGATTTCATCATTGACAGAATTTGAAACAACTGAGCGTCGCTTCTCCCCTATCTAAATCAATGAAAATTAATGTAAAGACACCCAAAGAAATCCCAGAATTGATTAGGCTTTGTTTTCTAAAAAAACTCAACTAAATTGCAAAAGTGAAAAGAACAAATCGTTGGACAGAAGCACCTATTTGACAAACCTTTGACGAACCATCGCTAGTTAAGTACCTCAATTCAGAAAAATTAAAATATTGATTCAAAAATCAAGTGATGTGACTAATTTCGAAATTATTGATAAAAAGAGATAAAAGTACCTTGGAATCATGTTGGAGAATTAGCGAGTGAGGTTTCTCTATCACGAACTCCATCACCGATTCGAACTTGGAGACCGAGAGGCAAGACATATATCTACCAAAGGTGAAGTGCTTGGTGAGATAGAGAGATGAGGAGAGTCAGGACAGATCCAGAAAGGATGCTACAGAGTAACAGGAGGGAGAGGGTTTGGGGGAGGAGCGCGTGCATGGGCGAAGTGGAAGCATCCCGACGCAATGGCTTTTCTTCGAAGCATCCCGACGCGATTCAGAGAGTGCTGAGAGCAGTTACGTTATAGGGAGCGATGAAGATGATAAAGAGGCGAGAGCGGAATAGATGGAGGAGAAAGGGTGCGGTTTTGAGGAGCAAAGAAAGATTAGCGAAAAAATAGGAGCGACTTCGTAATCGGTTGAACTGGAGAAGAGGATTAAGTCGCAGAGAGAGCGATCAACGAAATTTTTTAATCCGAACCGTACATGATTTAAGAAGGAAAGTAGCAAATAGCATCTCCAGTTATAAAATTGTTGTATCATCACTGAACTATCCAGTCCTTAGCTCTTTTTAAAAGAGTAAAATAAAATAAGATAAAATTATTTATAACATGCTTATTTTATTTTATTTTTAAAAAAAAAGATAAAGTAGAGATCAACTCAATTACTTCATTCATGCCTTTCGTCTGCTACTTGAAAATATGTTATATATCTTAATTCACCAAAAATTTTAATCCATATTTTGAATCTACCACGGCGCCCCTCTCAAGTCTTAACCTCTCTCTCGGAGGCGAAAAGCTTTATTTGATAAATGATCTCCATCACTCGAATTTAGTATTTTTCTACTAAATGAAGTTCGCAATATTAAAAATTACATATAAATGTCACCCATAAAACTAGATTGAAATTAATCGCTTTGAATTGATTATTTCGAAATCAATCCAATAAAGTATGAAACTTAGCTTACCAACCATCTTATTGATCTCAAACATATACTATATTCAGCACTCATTGAGTCAATGTTTCAGTACTACAAGAATACAACAGAAAAAAAAAAAATACTTTGTGCTTTCAAGTCGGATGACAGCAGGCAAAAAAAATAATAATACAGTTATTCAGCCTGGTGCATTAGTAGCAGCCAACAAGCGCTGCCAATGCACATAATGTAGACTTCACGCCATTACATCGTTTTTTTTTTACCAAATATACAAAATGAAATGAAACAATGAACTTTCTTTTAAATAAAAACCTATGCCCCCAAAAATACACAGTTACTGTTGGTCTTTCATTCTCATTAAATTTTGCCAAACAATATGGAGAGATATCTTCAGATGGATTCAAGGCACTCCAAAGAATTAAGGAATAAAAAACAGAATGAAACCATTTACAAGATGCCTTTGGCTGAAATAATTGCATGTCATTCATTCTTTCCTGCTCTCTTTTTTTTTCTCATTTTTTTGCTTTTGGGAAGATTCAAGAGGATGAAGAAGATTGAGGGATCCCGTGCTTTTGGAACCAATCCGGCATTTGAAATATACAATTTAACAGTGGTCTGACATCTCTGTGGATAGAGAGCTCCTTGAGAAGTGGAAGTAACACACTCAGAAGCTGAAATACAAATGATGAAGCAACACATGATTATAACAAAACTAGATCAGAGAGCTGTTTTTTCCAGGTTTATCTGATTCATTTTTTCCAATTTCCCTTGGGTTTGTTCTTATAATTATAGTCTGATGTCATGTAAAGTGCAAAAACATATTTGACGAACAAGGGTTGTGTTCTTTCTTTTTTTACATTTCTTTTCATGTTTAGAAGAAATATTTAACATAAGATTGCACAACTAGGGATTGATTTTAAAAATTAAATATGGAAAAAAAAAGTGAGAAAAAAAATGATTGTATTAATAAATCCAGGTTAGGCAAATTTTAAACAGAGAGAAGAGACCCTAATGTACCACAACCTACTCATTATGCTGTGCTCCAAAGTTGGGTAGAGGAGTTGAATGTGGAGGGGAAGAGGAGAAAGAGGAACCATAACCTTGCTTGAGACTAAAAACCATAGAGGTGAAGGGAGGTGAACGGGGAGAAAGCATATTCATTTTTACAAGATTTTTCCCCTTCCAAGTTGGAGATTGATAAAGTTACCCCCTCTGATCCATCTACCTAAACATCATCCCATTATTCTTTTCCTATCACCTCCCTTCCCTTCCCTATCCTTCCTAACTCTGAAGCACACTTGGAAGCAGCAAAAACTTTCATGTAGTGGATAAAATAGCAATCACGAAAGCTCCTCATTTGAAGATGATCATCATAAAAGTGCAATGTGGAAAAAGAATACAATTATCTTATTTGTTTCATTTTTAGCTTTAGCTATTTTTTTAACCAATGCATCTTTAAGAGGGCAAAAAGTAAGCTTATATACACTTCATGTTCTTAATGCTGTGCTAAAATAAATGGACAAAATTAGCTATGTGACAAAGACACAATGACAACAACTGGCAATTGTTCAGTACAGATTAATAAAATAATCATAGGTACCTGATCATCAGAAGGCTGCGAAGGTGAAAATGGTACACATGGTATGCCATTCAAAGGTTGCAAGAGGAAACTGAAAGGGTTATTATCTACAATAACAACTCGGCTGAGATCCTTTGATATGCAAGTTAAATCTTTCACATGCTCTCTGTACTCCCTGTTTCAATTGATAAATAACCAAAAAAGCATGATGTATGCTTATGTGAGGCTTTCACATGAAGATTTAATCTCTTGTAAACTAACCCTCAGTTACATCATCTACTGTACTCCGGATTGCCGCTTTATTCTTTCAAAATCAAGTTTTCTTTCCAATAATTTGGTCATATTTCGTTTGAATCTAAAATATATTTTGTCATTTGATATTTGCCCTCTATCTTGACGAAAGGTGAACTTTTGGATCAGTCAAACAGATGACAATGACATGAACATCAGCACATCTCAAATAAACATGAATATGGAAAATGTTACTGCAATAACTTACGTGCTTACAGTTGCAGGCCTATACAGCCGAAGCTTGAACTTATTCTCAACATCTATTCTATCAACAAGTGGCCGAGCATAGCCTGAAAAAAGTATTTCGTAAATGTTAAAAATTAGGTACAACGCCAAGAAAAACAAAAGCAGCATGGTGCAAGCTCAAGATATAATTTAAACCTTCTAAGCCAGCTGTGAAGAGCACCAGATCTGCAAATTTGCTTACTTCCTGAAAGAACTCTCGCAAACCAGGCCGTTCAAAAACGGTGACATGGTTTATTTTTGTCTTCCCTTGTACTTCCTTCAATCAATTTTTAAAAAAAAAAAAAAAAAGATATTGAATTCAGATTATTTTCCTTGAAGGTGCTGTTACAAGCAGGTAATGCCGTGGTGGTATTGGTGTATGACTAGAACATTGAATGCAAATGGCCATCTTTTTTTATATGTTACCAGATTTAATTACAATCATCTAGTACATAATAAGTTTAAAATCAATCGAAGCTCCCATAGTCTATCTTTTTTGAGTTGCCAGTCAGATCTCAAATTGCCTACTATTTTTTTTTTCATTTTCTATTATCCATGAATCCTCTAGCAAATTATACAGCTGTAAACTGATAAGAAAATTTGAAATAAATAGCCACAACAAATTCACAACCATCATCTATTACCACTGGTAATAGAGACATGATTGGTCTCTTAAGTGGACTGCTGCAATCTGGCTCTTAAAATAAAATACTGAGTCACCTTGCTAGATGAAATAAACTCAATTTCAAAGGATTTGAGACCGCCTTCAATAGCTTGGGAACGCACAAAATCTGTGAGGCTGGAAGTCTCATAAGCACAAACCAACGTCTCATCCAAGTCAAGCACCACCTACAAGTACAAAATCATATCATTCAGCTTTATGGGTGCAGGAATCAAGTTCCAATTGGATAGAAACAAGAGGGCAAATTTGAAACAGGCCATCTGATGGAAGGATGCCTTCAGATACTTATTGATACTTGTACAGCATAAATGAACATAAAAGAGTACTTAGCCCAACAGAACAGTTTGGAAATCTTTTGATTTTCTAAATTGCGAAAAATTGAAAAGAAGTAAACGATGTCGTGTCATGAAATAGCACTTTCATACTATTCTTAGCAATATGCTAATTAAGATGAGTCATTAGTTCTAAATTGACCGCTACACTATTCATAGTAATATCCTGTAAGTTTGGGTAAGAAAACCTGGACAACTGATGAAGATTATTTGCAATTTAGCCAATTTTGAAGAGATCTGCATTGCGACTATGGCAAAAAGGTCAGGTCAAGGGTTGATTAATACAAGGAGAGAACCAGAAGGCTAGAGTAGACTAGAGGCGGTAAAAAATAAAAGAAAAGACAAGGAAGCACTGACGGTGAGCCTATGGAGAGTCTCAGGAGAAGAGGCAGGGAGAGGAGGAGAGATGGAGGTAGAGGTGACGATGGAGATCTCGGGCTCGGAGGGGAGAGGTTTGAAGCCGAAGGAGATGGAGAAGAGAGAAGACGGGAAGAGGTGGGAGGGGGACCAGGAGCAGGAGGTGCCGCTGAGGACCTGGAGCAGCGTGCGGACGACAAGGCTCAGCCAGGAGAGCGCCGCCGACCACGGCGATGCGGCGGAGGTTAGCTCAGACATTTATGTATGATTTATGGTCTGATGGAGGCGTGGCGGGGCCTGATTGGCTGATTGGAGTAGGAAGGTCTAGGAGACGAGGAGAGGAAACTGGAAAGGCGAGGCCGAGGCAGGTAATAGATGACAGCCTGGCATAGTCACTGTTCATGGCTCTGTGGGTCCCACTGCCCAGTGAGACGCTACCAGAGTCCCATAAAACAACGAGATGAATCTGTCTGAGAACTTGTTGACACACCGAGCAAACACCAAAACAACAAAAATGCTCGTGGACGCTGTTAATAGATGACGTTCATAAGATTTATTGGACGCAGGACGCTACTAATTCTCAACGTCTTTTAAGTATGGAGACACTTTTATTTCTCAGCGTCCAGCTCAAATATGAAAAATAACTAAATAAGCATAACATATGTTACATATCTCACTAAGGAATAGTAAGCCTTCAACAACATCTCACGATTTAGATTGATTTACATTTTTTTTCTCTCTTAAGACATTTTTTTCCTTCTTTTAACTTTTTTCTTATTTTAATACAAAGAAAATAGAGGCCATACTTAGGGCGTCAATTGTTCGGATAGAATCATTATTATTTTGACTTGATCCGATTATATTCGGATCAAAAAATCTTAATTCATATCTAACTTGACCGGGTTACGGTTGATCCGATCCAGTCCGTGTAAAATAAATAATTATTTATTAATTATTTTATATTATTTTAAATAATTAAATATTACATAATTTATAATTAATCTTAATTAGTATATAATTAATATATATCTAAGATATAATTAGTATTAAATCATAAAATTTCTTAAAAAAATAATTAATTGGATCGGGTCGAGTTAATCCAAACCCGATCAGACCCAATTCGGGTCAAAAAAATTAGACTCATATCCGACCCATTTATCTTCAGATCATGTCGGATCGGATTAACTCATTGAGTCAGATCAATAATTGACACCCCTACCCATATCTTTATTCATTTCTATCAAAAAAATCTATCTCCATCACCGTCAAGATTTTTTCCGTTTTTTCCCTACCTACATATATATTATTTTTTCACGATCAATTTTAATTAAATTCACAAATTAAAAATATATAAGTTTTTTTACAAATATATTCTGAAATATATCAGTTAATTGTGTTTCAAGTTTCATATAATTTTAATGTAATTTGACATGTCATTAAAGACTTTGTAAACGTATAAATACTGCATATATTTTTTATTTTTTATTTCTGTTTTTTTATAATTTATACGAACTTAGCTGCTGGTTTCCAAGCTAGTGCCTTGTAGGTACTGGATAGCAACCCATCAACCATCATCTCATATATAATATCTGACAACTCCCCTCTTGTTCTTCACCTCCTCTTTCTCTCAAATAGAGAGAGTCAAATCTCAATATTTAGCTAGCTGCAGACATCAATTCTTTTCAGGATGCCAATGCCTGCGTGTTTCCCTTCTTTCTCTTTTAATTTCAGTTTCAAGTCCTACCGAGTTACCAAAATCCAGGTATTATTATTTATTATTTATTATATATTATATCTCAATTTCTCAATTAGATTTCCTCAATTCTCTTACTCTTGCGATGAAATTAATTTCATGTGCCTCTTGAATTAATGAACGAACGAACGAATGAATGATCATATGCATAAATGGCCATAAAATGAGGTTTTTCTCTTATGAACCATGCAACGCACAAAATTACTGCATGATGTACGACTTACCCATTTCTCTAATTAATTATATATTTAGGGACCCAAAATGATAAGTTCTCAATATAACAATAGTAGTAACAATAATAAAAGATATTAAAACATATACAAATTCCTTAAGATTTCTAACAAAACCCAATACGCATAATTAAAAAGCTTAAACCCACCGAAAACATTTGGTATTGGTACATATTTTTATTTTATTTTTTTGCCTCCTGGCTTTGTCAATTATCGGGTCGAATCATTGAAATAAATGCATGATCCGTTCGTTTTGGTCAAGAATTGATAGGTGATCTTATTTCAATTTCTTCTTTCTTTGTTTTTAAACTTTTTCAAGCACCTCAATTAAGAAGAGTGCAATCTAAATCTTAGTAGTCACATTTCCGGGACATGGTAAATTTATTTTTACAGAGAATTATTTATTTAAAAGTTGTTATTTGAATTTACCAAAAGATGGATCCATTAATTCAGATTACATTTCCATGATTCTTCTTAGTCTTTTACTGTGTTTTTTATTGCGTGGTTGCAATTAGGGACTCCATAATAAGCCAGTAAGCCCTAAGGTCTCTTGTGTCATCAAAATCGGTGGTCACCAAATTTTTTGGTCGTAAAATGTTTTAATTGGAGGGGCTAAAGCCTAAAACAGTCAACGTGTACGTGTTACGCGTCAACGGATATTTCGGTTCATCTATCTAAAAATTTTATGACCTAATCTTGAATATCGACGTTTTGTCATTTAAAGATCAACAGTCAACTTAAATTAATTGATCTTTTTGTCCGTCTCATGAACAACGCTTGATGAGTATTAAGTAGATAGAGGATTCGATTGCCAGTGAATAATAATTAAATAGAGTGGTAGATCAATAAATCATAAAAATATGTATTTTTCAATTTGATTAATTTAAATTAATCAAATCTAAGCACAAGAATGAATTATAATTTTACAACTTTCTAAGAACAAAACTACTAACAATCTACTGGTTTTTGAAATGCTTGCCATATATCGTTAGTACGTAATCCAGCTTTTCTCTTTATTAAATATTAATTAATTCTTAATTTAAGCTTCCAACCTTTTTTTAAGCGTGCTACATCATCATTTTTATCATTAATTTTATTTAAATTCTTTCATCTATTTAAATCCAATGATTCATATAAAATAGTCTCTATCCTCATTTAAAGTAATGTATGTAATGTACTTAAGGTGAAATTTAATTATTAAAATGATTCAACTATGATCTTTTATAGATTAGTATGTGTCTAATTATATTTATTATTATTATATTAAATAATATTATTATTATTTAACATTTAAAAATATTATGTCTAATGTAAATTTTGATATTGTTAATGATTTATTTGAGGACTATATTGTCGGGACGAAACATAAGTAACAACTCTAGTATATACAAAAGTTCGTGATAAATTTGAAATACATTATTCACTTGCTAGTTGTTGCTAGTTGCTAGTATTGTGTTCGTGCTTTGTTATGGATGACTTTTCGGATGATTCATCTGATTTAATTTCACTTGTATCGAAGGCATAATTACCTTTTTGGTTGTTAAAGTGAATATTTCTTAATGGTCAAAGAAAATTTCAGATATGGTGTTAACTTTTATCCAATTTTTAATAATCTCAGAATAAATGTATTGGATATAAATCAACAATTTTAATATAAACCTGATCTGTTTGATGTGTTTTTTATTTTATTTTGTGACTTTAACACTGATCAATGCTTTATACACAAATTAAGATTAGTTATATACTAATTGATATTTAATTGCTTAGAAATATATCTAAATTAATAAATATGTAATTATTTTATTCATGTTGGGTCTGATCGGTCCATGACCCAACCTTGCCGTGTGGAGTAAAAGAAATTGATCCTATTCTACTCGCGTCGGATTAAAAAAAGAAAATAATGACCGAACTATTGACACTGATTTAGATATCCAATAAAAATATAAATTTAACTCAATTAAAAAAATATCCATGAAGCAAACAGATGTAAATATAATTAAAGATAACGTCGAAGAGGAATAAAGCAATGAGTGCAATTCATCTGTTACTTTTATGGCAACAATCATATATTGCTTTCCTATAAAACTAATAATTTACTTTTAATAAAAGAATAAGCTAAACTTATAAGAGAGTATGAAGCGTCACTGCTGCTTCATGCAGCCGATAGTGATATCAATCCTTCAGGGAGACAGTGACGGAGTTTCATAAGGGCTAAAAATTTCATATATACATTTTAGATATTACAAATAGAAAAATATCAGAATTACACTAAAAAATATCATAATTTTTTATAAGTATATTAATTTAAAAAAAAAATTGGTTGGAAATCCAGCCCCCGTCCTCACTAAGATCCACTATTACAGGGGGAGGACAGAGGACATGAGTTCAGCCTGACAGCGGCTTACAAAGACAATCAGTTCAAAATTCAAATAATTAGTGTATGATAAAAAAAATTAGTTCATGATGCGCCTTTGTAAGGTATCCTAATTGCATAACGAGTGAAATAACTTTCCGTCCAGAATCAATTTTGGTTAAAACAAACAAGAATGAAATTAAAGCAGTAAAAGTAAAAGTCTAGAGATGATAAAACCCGAACCGATCCGTTTGAATCCGATACGACTTGAAATCCAAAATAATTTGATACTAGATGATTTGATATTCGATCCGGCTCAATCTGATACAATCCAAACCAAAAATAATCCGATAGTAGATGATCCGATATCTGACTCGACTTGATACAAGTCAAAAAACAAAATGATCGGACACTAAATGATTAGATATCTGCCTGACTCGACCTGATACGACCAGAAAACTAAAATGATCAAACACTAAATGACCTAATACCCAACCTGATCTAATATGGCCAAAAAACTGAAATGACCTAACATCAAATGATCTAATACTCGACCCAACCCAAAATTACCTAAAGCTCGAAATAACTTGACAACATACAACCCGAAACCTAACCCAACATGACTTTAACCAACCTCTTATTTTAACATTGAATTTGATATATGATCATTATTAAATGAATGTTGTATAAGGTGACTTTTATTGTAGTACAATAATTAGGAGGGAACAAAATATTTATAGTTCGTGGCTCGTTCGCGTTCGACACGACTGCAACTCATTTTCAGCTCATATGTTACCAACTCGAGCTATTAACTAGATGAGCTGACAAGCTCGTTGAGTAACGAGACGAGCTCGAGTTATGATCAACTCAGCTTGTATGAATCTCGATACCTATACGAGTTAAATCTGTATCATTAATTAATATAGTTTTTAATCCCATTTTTTCGACTACTCAGACGAAACCATCAATAGAGAAGCACATGGCTCAAAGTAGGGGATTGAAATGGACTATTTGGTCCAATCCGTCCCGGACCGACTCGTGCCCACGGACCGGACAAGACTGTGGCCAAACCCGTGCCCGACTCGTGCCCTACCATGGTCTGGTCCAAATGTGGTATGGTTCTCCCTTCACCCAAAACCAACCTGTGTGGTCCCGTCTCGTGTAGACCCATGGACCAGACCAGATCAGACCATGACCCGTGCGGGACCGTGGACTAGATCGGACCGGACCGTGACCCGGACTATTTTTTTATAATTTTTTGAGTATTATTCGATTTTTTAATAATTAAACATATAAAATTAATTCAATAAAAAATATTATTTAAAAAATATCATAAATTTATTTTTCATTATTTTTTTTTAATTTGTAAAAAAAACATACCGGACCGGACCATGCCGACTTGTGGGGGGTCCGGCTCCCAGGGGCTAACAGTGGGACATATTGAATTTTTCCGAGTTTGGTCCGCCTAGACCCGTCCCAACCTATGGACGTGTTGCTATAATGACTCGAACCAGACCGTTTGCAAAACTCTACCTCAAAGGCTCAAAGCACGTGCTGCTATAATGATGGTATGATAGATTTGACTCATTTTATTTGAGTGAAAAGCAATGGCTCAAACCTCACGAGATTTAGTTGGAGGTGGGGAGGTTCAAAACCCTTTGAATTAAAAATTGGCTTCAAAGTCTTTGAGAGCCGTTGATTTTGCATCGAAATTCATACTTTTAATAAAAATCTAAATTCAAAAATTCATACTTTCAATGGTTATTATGAATCTCGATGCAAAATCAACGGCTCTCAAAGGCTTTGAACCTAATTTTTGATTCAAAGGGTTTTGAACCTCCCCCACCACCGACTTAGTTTTATATGGCTCGAGAGTTAGTGGCTACACTTTAATACTAGACTGGGCTGCATTCTATTTAAAATTTAAAACTAGACTGAGCTATATTTTATTTTCTAGACTGGGTTACATCCTATTTTAAATTTAAAACTAGACTGGGCTATATTTTATTTTCTATTCAATTATATTTAAATTTAGACTGGCTACATCGGAATCGGGAGGTCCCAAGGGTTTGAGATTAATTTTGATTTCAAGCTCAGTTTTAACCGTTTAATAAGCATCTAATCATCAATCTTGATGAAAGTTATTTTTATTTCTATATTTTATTTTAAATCGAACAATTAAAACTGGGTTTGGAACCAAAATATTTTCCAAGCCCTTGGGACCTCCCATCCTACTCATTAATTGGCAAGCCGAATAGATCGGCGAGATTCAAGCTGCCCACGTGACGTATGCCTTATCATCTTGTTCTCCAAAATTCAAATAATCAGGGCTATACATGCCTCATCCTCTTCTTCTCATTCAAAATCAAATGTTTGGGCAGACGGTTGTACACGAGCCAGCTCGAGCTAGCTCGATTTGTAATGAGACGAGCTCGAACCATTCAATTTAGCTCGAAAGTATATGTAGTTATGAGTTAGCCCGAGACAAGTTTGAGTTGATGTCAGCTCGTTTGTAACTTGTATCATAGGCAGTCCTAGTGAAATAGATGGCACACTGACATAACTTGTTAAAGAGATGGAACCGTTGTAAATTATATACAAATTTGATGATTTTTGATGGACTATAAAATGATAATGAAATTGCATAAAATTTGACTGACAATTAATCTATGAGTAGAAGAACACAACTATAATTTTTTTATTTTTAAGATTTTTCATATTTATTTAGAAACTCATTGTCAAGATTGTCAAAATAACCCATTATCAACTGATCCCTTCCCTTTAATTATTATGTCAATTTTATTTTTTAAATGATTAAGCTGAGATTTGTTCCATTATTCAGATTTATGATATTTAAATTGAATAATAAAATATTATATAAATTATAAAATATAAATAAGTTAAATAATTTAATTATTATTTTGAATAATAACATAATAAATTTGAATAAAGTTAATATTAATTATGATATCTATTAAATATTTTTCTATTAACAATTCAACATATTTTTTAAATGAAACTTGGATTGTTTGGATGACGAGAAATCAAAAATTGAGGAGCTAAATACAGAAAAGTTTAAGTCAATTAGAATTAAGGTGAAACATGCATTACTTAGAAATTCAATCTGACCTGATTCATCTAATTTGACTAGACCAAACGCAACGAGATGATGATGAAATTTGATCTAGTTCGATACGATTCAAAATCCAAAATGTCACAATACTAGATAATATGATAACCAACCTAATATGATCTGAAACCTGAAATGACTCGATAACCGACCCAATCTAACCTGATATGACTCAAAACCTGAAATAACCTGATACCCGACCCGACACAATCAAACTCGTGACCTGACAATTTTATTGAGTCAAATTAACCGGATCCGAACCCACCCGATTACCCACTCTAAGTAAAACACACCGGATCTTGCCTCAAGAAATGTGTAACCTACACCATGCTCAAATAGGAAAATAACATTTTAAAAGGAAAAGCAATAAAACATGATATATTATAAATTTGAATTGCCAAATCTTGTTTCCAAGATTATTTTTTTTATTTATTTCCAAAATGAACTCACAAGAGAAAAAAAAAAAGAAACAATTTATCAATACCGTAGTACCAAATTAAACCTAAAATAATTGAATACTTTTTGTTTCCAAAAGGAGCTCACAAGAAAAAGGAAAAACAGACAATTTAAATTAAACTTTAAAAATGTTAAATATAAAACTCTTCATTTAGTTTGAACAAGTTTTATAAATGTCACTCTCTCTAATCCAAATTAGTAGCTCAAAACCAAAGATACAAATACTAAATAAAGCTGAAATCATTTCATTTAATTCAGCTACAAATTTTTCCTCAAGGTCGGATTGCGCGATAAGGCTTTGACACTCCGCCGCCTGGCATTCTAATTCCAATACTAGTGAGGTAGACATCAAATTGGACAGATTTTAGTAATAATAAGTTTTATTAAATTAATATTATTAAAAATAAGAGTGAGAAACGTAAAATTTCAAATATACGAATGGCAGCGCGCCACTGGCAGTGGCGCGGACAAAACGCGCCACTGGCAGTAGCGCGTTTCATTATTTTTACGGAAACGCGCCACTGGCAGTGACGCGTTTCGTCCAAACCCCGCGCAAGTGAATGCGCATTTTGTATATATAAAAAGCAAACGTGCCACTGGTAGTGGCGCGTTTCGTAAAAATAAGGAAACGCGCCACTGTCAGTGGCACGTTTGGTAAAAATAATGAAACGCGCACACGACGCAAATGGCGCGTTTCAAATACGCGATGAAACGCCACATCGCCGGTGGCGCTATTGCCATTCGTATATTTGAAATTTTACGTTTCTCACTCTTATTTTTAATAATATTAATTTACTAAAACTTATTATTACTAAAAACTGCAAATTGGAAGAAAATCGGGATCGCCCTTGATAAAAACCAAAAGAAAAGAAAAATCTAATTGGATGCAAAATGATAAGAAAATAAAAGAAGGAGAAGTGATACTAAAATTAAAAAAAAATGATAAGAAAATCAAACAGTGGGTATTCAAATAAAGAAAAATCTAATTGGATGCAAAATGAATTTAGCAAAATTAATAGAATTAATGTGCATAAAAAGATGCATCTTCAGTATCAGCCCAATAAACGTCTAACAACATCAATCTGAATATTTTGAAAAGGTATTCAACACTGGAACAAAATACTATGCTCTATGGATACCGTAAGTAAAATGAATTTCAATTACATAATCTCAAAAGAAATATTTGAACAGAATTATTTCAAAGTTACAATAATCTTCAATGTGCTTGATTTGCTTGGTTCAAAATGGGGCTGAACTTCCTCATATTCTACAACATTTGAGAAAATCAATTTAGAGGAGCAGAGAAAAATAAGGAAAACCATAACGGGCAATTGAAAGTAAAGTAAGAAAGAAGCAATTTAATTAATTAATAAAAAAACTAAATCCAGAGTAGACAAATTATGGAAAAAATTATTGGAATTAATAAGAAAACCCATGCTTTTTTTTTTTCTTTTCATACATAATGCATCAAATGTTAACAAAATCAAAGTACATTTATATAACCATATATTTTTTGTACCTATAAACTTGCATTCGTTCAATATCGATTATTAAAGAAAGTAAAAAGTGAGGATAAAGAGTCTATGCAATTAATTTAACAAAAAGAATATTTCACCTTAATTAATTTGAGCGGCTCCGCAATTATGAGAAATTAGCTGCTTCAGAATCCTATAATTTTCTAGTTATCTCTCAACCCTTCGTTCCCTAAGAAAATTTCCTATGTATTTTTCTGTATAGCGCAATTCCATATAAATTATATGATGTTATTATTTTTTTATCTAAATACTCACTTCATTTATCTAAGTGCCTAATTCATTTATCTAAATATATAATTTATCTATCTAAATAACTGAAACATATATATAAATATCCAAATCATTTTTATTTTTCGAAAAAAAATTTCTCTCTCATCTGTCACATATATTTTCCCGTGAATCCATGTGATGTTTGTTTTTCTATTTAAATACTTAATCTACCTATCTAAATACCTGATTCATCTATCTAAATATTTAGTTCACATATTCAAATACTTGATTTATTTTGTGATGTTTGACATTTTCTATCTAAATATCTTATCTATCTATTTAAATAACTAGTTTATTTCAGTGGCGGATTGAGGGGTTGAGTCCCTCCCACCTAAATTTTCAAAAATAACTGAAAAATATGTATAATTTCATAAAATATTCAAAAATTTATATGTATGGCTCCTAATATTTCTTTCTTTGTAGTGAATGTCTGACCCTTCCATTCTCGCTCTCCCCCTCCTCAAATCTAAAATCCTGACTCCACTCATGATTTATCTATCTAAATACTTATTTCATCTATTTAAATATCTGATTCACCTATTTAAAAACTTGATTCGCCTATCTAAATACATAATTCACTTATTTAAAGATTTAGTTCACTTATCTAAATACTCATTTCACTTATCTAAATACTTAGTCCACCTATCTAAATACACAACTCACCTATTTAAATATCTAATTCACCTATCTAAATATCTCGTTCACATATATAAATATCTAGTTCATCTATCAATATCTATCTAAATATCTAGTTCACATATATAAATATCTAGTTCAATATCTAGTTCATCTATCTAAATATCTAATTTACTCATCTAAATATCTAGTTCACATATCTAGTTCACATATATAAATATCTAGTTCAATATCTAGTTCATCTATCTAAATATCTAATTTACTCATCTAAATATCACGTTGCATGGATGCATCCGTGCACCGTGTCAAAATCTCAAAATACAAGTTTAAAATGACCGATCCAAACCGTTAAATATATCCATATTAAATTATTTTAGAAAATCAAATTTTATATTTTTTTAATTTTTTTGGGCAGGAAGAAATTCATCACTATTGGACGATCCAAAATTCTTAAATTAAGCAACTTTCTCTTGACCCAAATTTTTTTAAAAAAAATATAAAATTTGATTTTCTACAAGAATTTGATATGGAGAATAAATTGAACGGTTTGGATCGATCATTTTTAACTTGAATTTGAGATTTTTGACGCGGCGTACGGGTACATCCATGCAACACGTTGTATTTTATCTTTCCTCTATATATATAATACTCAAGTATTTTTTAATCTTTCGAGATTTTTCTTCTCTCTCATCTGTCATTTGCATTTTTCTGTACAGTTCATGTGATATTTGTCAATTTTTTCGTGTGACTTTGTTTTTCGAGGCTCTTTTTTCTCTCTCGTACTATTTTTTTTTATAACATGACTGAGACACATATTTACATACAATCATATATCTAAATACCCGAGTCTCATATCTAAATATTTAAGTCACATATCTAAATATCCGAGTCTCATATCTAAATATCATGCTTATTTATATAAATATATGACTTATTTATCCGATTTATTTATATAGCTGGACGTATTTTTTTTATTAAAAAGAAAAGTTAGTTACAAATGATGTACTTTTTTATCAAAAATAAAAAGTTAGATATGGAAATTTTCTTATGTAAATTTTATCAAAAAAAATTAAAGTGAGCAAATAAAATAAAGTTAGAAAAGCTTTAACAAAACTAAAAAAATGAATATATATACATAAAAGAGTCTCCGTTGAGTTTCAAACACGTCACCTGATTTTTTTATTAGTAAGAAAAATATATATTAAATATTTAGGTAAGTGTGAAATAGATCTGATGTTTATGTCAAATGAACTTGTTAGATTTGTCCTTAGAAAATCTCAAGTCGTACACATAAGTCCGTCCCATAATGAATTCACATCCTCTAAAATAAAGTAAATTTTTTAAATTAAGTGGACTCCGTGAATTTAAAGGTGGAGATTGACTTTAGATAATTTATTTTCTAAATCATATGGTTATTATGAATTTCGGGCAATTGCTCCATCTAAAATATTCCAGAGGATATTCACTCCCTCAGACTGGAGTCACTATTTTCAGAGGCGAATATATAATTTTGACAATAACTTATCAGAGTCAGTTAGGGATGCAAGAAATATTTGAAGTTCGTAGTTAGTTCGTGTTTGATTCGACAAAAGTTTGAGAAAAGTTCGTTCGATTTCAGTTCGAAATTAATTTTGAATTAAACTGGTTCGATTCGAAATTATATCGAATCAAACTCAAACCATGGTAAGTTCGTTCGAATGGTGTTCGTGAACTATTATAGTTCAAATTTTGAGTATTTGTGAGCCGTCCGATTATTTGTATGATTATCACTGAGTGACAGAGTCCGACTATTGCCCTATTAAATTTGTTAATTTTGATGAATTTGTATGAAATTTTGTATCAAAGTTTGGTTAATGGTATGAAGTATGAACTATATGACATTTTATATTTGATTATGTCATTTTGGTATGAATTATGAAATTTAACTATTTTGTAATTTAATTTCAAACTATTTACGAATCAAATCAAACAGTTCGAATATTTAACGAATCGAATTTCAAATAATGGTTTGTGTTCGAAACTGACTATCTATTTCGAATCAAACTAGTTCAAAATAGATTTCAAATTAAACTCGAACACAAGTCAGTTCGTTCGTGTTCGATTCGTTTGCAGCCCTAGAGTCGGTAATCCGATCACGATTTTTATTGCACAGCACATGTACAATGCACAATATTTTTTTAATTTATGAGGATCCTTTGAGATTTGTGAAGCAAGCATCTCAACACGGATGGGACGATCATCAAATTATATTGCGCCTCAGATGATAGAAATTCAGAGGAGGATGAGGGGACTGAATTTCAAATTGGAGACTGGAAAAGAATTTTCCGTGTCTATCCCGATTTTATAAACATTTTACACTTGTACGAATCCCTAACCTAAAAGGTTTACAATATTACCCCTATTTTCTAAATGCATATATTCACAAGTCATCCTAAATACATGCGTTCAGTTGTTCTGATGTGTTTCCATTTTTATTTTGTTGGCCTTTTTACTTTGTTTCATCTCCTGATAAATATTTCGTAGATCCTCTTTAGCAAGAGATATGTATTTGATCAATTATTTTTTTTCTTTTATCCTTTTCTTATTTTCTTATCACATATAAAAATTATGCAGTTTGTCTTTAGTATATATTTCTGTATTTGTGACTAGGATGCGCCAATCTTGGATGAAGACGAAAACACACAAAACCAATCTTTTTTTAATATATATTTCTACACAGAACATTATGAGCTCGGGTACGGATTTGCCATGTACGGTTTGAGATTTTCTCGGACGGACCTAACAAGTCCGTTTCCTTAATTTCACATTTGCTTAAATATTTAATTTTTTTTAATTTTTTTACTTACTAAGAAAAAACGGTCGGTAGATTTGAAATCGGCTCTATCATTGTTTATAAAATTGAAGAGTATTTTGATTTGAAATTTCTTTTCTTCCACAGAATAACAATAATAATAGTAATAACAAAAACAAGAGCACAAGACCTGTGAAGAAAAATGGTGGACAGTACAAGCATCACGACAAGAAATCAGGCACGTCGAAACATGAAAATAAATTCAAAAATGACAAGCCTCAAAACCCCAAACAGAAGCCCAAGCAACATGGTTGTACCAAGCGCAATACGCTTGACAAGCAGCAAAACAGAAAGTAGAAATGCTTTTTTGAGGCCTCTCAAATTATCAGAGCTCTTTTAAATTGGGCGTGTTTATATGTATTTCATGGATGTATTTTGTGTGTTATTTTGTGGGTTTGGGCATTTTGTGTGGGTAGAGATATGCATGGATGTTGAAAAGTTTATCCTGCTATTACCGTAGATGACAATTATAACGGACTTTTTTTTTTCAACACTTATATTTATTATTTAGAAAAAAATCTATATCACCCACAAAATTTATTTTAATTCTTAATATGATAAATATTATATAATTGGTTAGCTAATATATTTGTACCTTGTGGTTTATTCGTTCTTCATGCCTTTTGCTTCTTAATTTTATTTTGATACAAAAAAATAAACATAAATGTCATATGAAAAATAACATTATATTTCACATTTATAGTTTCTGAGAAGTTTTGGTTTTTATTTTTTTTCAGCACAATTAGAATTGGAGTGATAATAGGAGGATAAATTTATGGACCTCAAAATTGTAGCTTTTGAGCAAATGATCGGATTACAAAATAGTAGTAAACAAAAGAAAGTATCCCATCCATAATCTCATCTATCAAACTCTACAGACGAGGCTTGCATATATATATATATATATATATATATATATATATATATATATATATATATATATATATATATATATATATATATACACTTTTAATAAAAATCCAACTGTATTCTTCGACTATAGTGAATTTAGCATTCTGGCTCATATTGTTGCTGATAAGCCAAAATCATATATATATTCTGATAGAATTTGGTATCTAAAACTATACCATTTTACTTTTTTATGCACTTTTTAGTTCAATTAGTTGATTTAGTTTGAATATTGCACAAAGTTCGAGATACTGCCATGGTTTCTTTGATTTTAGGATTTTTGGAGTATTTTGGGAACATTTGGATGAAGATGGAGTAAGCTAGGCGCAACTAGAACAATGAAGATCTTGCTGGAGAAAAACTGCATGAACCTTTTGACCCAAAAAGTTATCTTTTCGGGTCGAAAAGAGCTCTCTGTCAAGAAACCGCGTGAACTTTTTGGGTCAAAATCTTTTCTTTTCGGGCCGTAAAGAGCGGTTCTGTTTCGCCCCTGAAAGCATCTCTTCGCCCCAGAAGGCTCCAGATTAGATTTTAAACAGAAGAGAACGCCTCCAAAAGACCATAACCGCCCTAGGACAGATTGGAGAGAAGTTTTTTTGAGTTTCTTTGAGAGATTTGGAGAGAGAAGAAGGCAAAAGAAGGAGAAATCAAAAACTGGGTGTAACTCTTATTCTCTTGATGATTTTCTTTCTGTTTTTCATTGCTTTTATCTGTGATTCTTTCTCTTCCATGGAAGAGTAGTCGTCTCTCTAGGGTTTAGGCATGTAACTTGAAACTTGAAGTTTAATCGTATTTATTTGTTGTTTTAATTGCTTTATTTTATGAATTGCTTTTGTGATTGTATTACTGTGCATGGATTGAATTATTTTATGTTTGTATTAGTAATCCGTCTGGGATTAAAAACCCTAGATAGCATAGATTCATAACCTGCAAACGATATTAGATTTGCACATGTATCTTAGAGAATTGTTTAGGTTTCTAACCAAAATCTGATGGTTCTCCGACCTCCAAAAGCGGTATTTAACCCTAGGTGATGGACCTAACCGTGAAGTCTAGGTTAGTTGGGACTTTTCGAACATTTAGAGTATTAATTAGATGGACCTAACCGTGAATAATTAATCTTTGAAAGGTTTAGAATTACCAGAACTTAACGGGTTTTAATTAGGAAGAACGATGGACTTAACCGTGAAGTTTGCCCTAATTGAAATACTGTGCCAAACCCTAACCAGGAACTTGGTACTAAATTAGATGGTAACCCTCATAAATTAGCGTTAAAATACATAAATAGTACGATTAAAACTCAAGTGGATGGTGATGCTGAAACCCTAGACTCTATTAACCTTGAAGTAATCCAAACTTAGTTCAATTTACTTGTTAATTTTAGAGAATTATTTAGTTTAGAAACCTTTTCAGATTTTATGGTCTAGCTTAAAGAAGTTGCCTATATCGGTAGTTTAATCAGTCTCTGTGGGATCGACACCTAAATACTACACGGTAGGTCGTGCGTTTGCGGCTTCCTCTTGTGTGTATTAGGTTAATTTTATTAGTTTGAAAATATCACAACAGTTGCAGCACAAATATTTCCTTCAAAAATAATACACCGGGCAATTAGGACACCATAACCAAACATTTTTTTACCACTTTCTTTATTTGTATGGTAAATATTGAGAGATAATATATTATATTAAAAAAATCAGCTATTTTTATTATTGCGTAAAGAATAACAGAATATAAATGGACATTATTTATTTGTGATAGAACCTATCTATCTACTTGCTTAAAATTTATGTTTGGCTTCGTACATGCTACAAAATCAAAATGGTTGAATAATACACGCCATTATATATATCAAAATGATTTCATTATTTTGTTTTATAAATCCGGACCACATCGCAAGCAACTTCAATAATTAAAAGAACAATAGCTTCAGATTATATATGTTGATTCCCAATCGAATTTTCCCTACAAATATAAACAAGATGAATTTGAGAATCGGAATATTTTTATTTTGATTATATATATATATATATATATATATATATAATCTAAAATGTAATGCGTTGCACAGATGCGTTCGTACACCACGTTAAAAGCTCAAATTTTAAGTTTAAAATATCCGATCCAATCCGTTCAATTTATTCTCCATATGAAACTATTGTAGAAAATCGAATTTTATATTTAAATTTTTTTTTTGCTATTTTTGTGTAGGAAGAAAATCATCACTATTGGACGATCCAAAGTCCTTAAATCAATCAACTTTCTCTTGGCCACAAAAAAATAGCAAAAAATTAAAAAATATATAAAATTTGGTTTTCTACAAGAGTTTAATATGGAGATTTAAAATTTAGTCCTTCAAATTTCGTTGTGTAAGAACACATCCGTTAAAATTTGAGATTTCTTTACATTAAAATCTTGTGGGATATTAAATTTCATATTTTTTGAGCTTTCTAGCTATTTTTTAAAACAACCTTGTTTAATATAAGAAACTTATCTATTTCAGGGTTATTTTTAAAAATAATTTTAAAAAATAGCTAAAAAGATAAAAAAAAATTATGAAATTTAATATCTCATAATATTTAAATATAATAAAATTATTGAGCAATTTAGATTGACCATTTGAACCGTCGGGATACGAAATCTCAATGTAAAATAAAAATAGATATTTATTTTGTAAAGCACTGTAACCTGCCCATATATATATCTTACGGTGCTTCACGAAGCAGAAGGACGTTTTGCTTTGGTCTAAAAAATCTTATAATATTAAATTGCCAATCTAATTCGTCCAACATAAACTACATATTTAAATCTTATGGAGTATTAAATTTGATTACATTTGGAACTTTCTAACAATTTTTTTAGATTTTTAAAAAATGCCCCAAAAATAATAATAGAATAATGTAGATGCACTAAAAAATGTTATCTTTCAAAAATCTAAAAAAAACTTATAATATTTCAAAAATAGTAAAATTTGATATTCATTAAGTTTTCAATATCTCGATTATTGTAGACTAATTAGATTGATATTTCAAGTTTTTGGTATATGAAATTTAAAACTGAAGCAAAATATCTCTTTACTTCACAAAGCACTGTGATGTCCACATATATATATATAGAGAGAGAGTGTGTGAGAGTAAAGATACCATGAGCTTAAGCTCACGGAGGTCTTCCCTAAGTTTAACTCAAAAAATATATCAAATCATGTTCAAATTTTAATTTATCATTCTTATTAAATTCTTTATATGAAAATCTCATGGATGCAAAAATTTAGAGCGTTTTGAGATTTTTAAGTCGTGGTTTTTAATTTTTGAAAATCAGCTCTAAAAATAATAATAAAATATTTAATATTTGAACATCATTTTTAAAAATAAAAAATGGTGGGTTAAAAAGCTCAAAACACTCCAAATTTTTGCATCCCACAAGATTTTTCATATAAAGAATTTAATAAGCATGATAAATTAAAATTTAGAGATGATTTGATTTATTTTTTGAGTTAAGCTCACGGAAAGCCTCCGTGAGCTTAAGCTCACGATATCTTTACTATATATATATATAGAGAGAGAGAAAGAGTAAATCTACGGTGAGCTTAAGCTCACGGAAGACCTCCGTAAACTTAGCTCAAAAAATATATCAAATGATTTTTAAATTTTTATTTTTCAGTCTCATTAAATTTTTCATATTGAAATCTTACGGGGTGCAAAAATTTAGGATGTTTCAAGTTTTTTAAGTCACTCTTTTTAATTTTTGAAAATAATGTACAAACATTGAATATTTTATTATTATTTTTGGAGCTGATTTTTAAAAATTGAAAAGAGTGATTTAGAAAACTCGAAACATTTTAAATTTTTGTACCCCATAAGATTTCAATATGAAGAATTTAATGAGAAGTGAAAAATCAAAATTTGAAGATCATTTGATATATTTTTTGAGCTAAGCTCACGGAGGTCTTCCGTGAACTTAAGCTCACTGTAGATCTTCTCGTATACTATATATATATATATATATATATATATATATATATATATATATATATATATATATATATATATATTAATATTTCAGACCGAAAGGCCTAGTCTTAAGTTCATGTTCATTGGACCCATCGGATGGCCTGATCTACCTCTACCTGTTCTCTCTGCAGACCAAACAAGCTTGATCATCGGACCGGACAGGTGAACAAGCCACAGTCTATATTATCATTCCAAACCAAAAACAACTTTGAAAAAAATGGAAAATATTTTCAGAACTTAATTTCTAAAGCTCGGAACTTTGAACAAAATTATAATTCTTTTGACGCTAACCTCATTTTTGTCCCCTCACTTCATCCATTTTAATGAAGTGTGAGCCTCACATAGGATGTCTTTTAGGGGGCATTTGTCAATGATAATTGGTGCATGTGAGGAGCATTTGTGTTAGAGACAAAATATATATTTTTTAATTTTTTTAAGGTGCTAATTGGAGTATTTGTGTATCACACATATCAGCTTATTAACTTAATGAGACCAAAATATTGATTTAAGATTGATTCGTTAAGTTAACGAACGAGCTCAGCTAGCTCGTTAACAACTTATTTAATAATTAATAATATTTATATAAATATTAATACCAAAATTAAAAATAATTATTGACAATAAAGTTTTATATATATTTTCCACAATAATTAAAATTATAACGAACTAATTCATAATAAAATAATATAAATAATAAATATTAATAATTTAACAAGCTTAACGAGTCTAAAGAGTCTATCAAATTTAACAAGCTAAGTCAGACTTAGTTCAAACTCAACTCATTAACTTAACGAACTTAATAAATGAGCCAAATCTAAATTGATTCTGAATGAATCACAATCGATTCATGAGTTACTAGTTTTCGTGACATCCCTACACACATATGCATGGTGTAAAAGTTTAAGATTACATAAACCTAGAGGCTACGGTCGACTTAATTTGTAATTTTGTGTATGAGGACGATATATACTCTTTTTAACACATATTGCATTAATATAAAAAATAGTACATGCCATTGCAAGACAGAAACCGCGAATCACGATTAGGGACGGATTCAAAATTTTAATTAGAGTCGGTAATCATATTGTAATAGTTTATCGGTTCAAACTATTAGCTAATCAGGTACTTAATAAAAATAATTAACAATTCAATATATTTTTTTATCTAATAAAAAACTATAAAAAAACTATAATTTTATATATTAAAAATATCAAAAAATAAAACTCAAAATAATAGATAAGTAAATCGATGAAGAAAATTTTCTTTTATGGAACTTCATATTTTTTAAATTTTATGTAATTCTTTTATAATCTATAAAATTAAAAAGATTCTAAATAAAAATAACCCGGGAGAATCAAACATTAAATCTAGAAAAGTTAGAGCATCTACATTGATGATGATTGTCAAAAGTAAAATTTCATACCACATCATAAAATTAATAATATGTTTAATAGTGAGATTCCTAAATAGAATGAAATTATCAAAATGATACTGTCATAATTAATTTTCTGTTTTTCCGCTGACGTAGCTTGTCAAATGTAATACTAAATTTAAATAATTATTTAATTTTGTCTAGTTTCTACATTTCTGAAATTCAAATGATAATTATCAAATGAGATTTGACAATGAAACGCGGATGTTCAACATTTGCTACGTGGAAGCACAGAAGTTTATATGAAATATTTAATTCAGCGTGTGGAACTGGAATTTTCAATTTTAATATATTGTCAGGACCGTAAATGCAAATACGGTCTTAGTTGTTTTCAGAGTCAAATAAGAATGGTGCGTACTATATGCAGAATTTCAACTTGGGCGAATGATATATTGGATTGGATATTACATAAAAATATTAACCTTGAGTAAATAAAACACCTCAAAATATGGTATTATTTTCTTTTACAAATTATGGTCTCACAGGGGCCAGACGCCAGCTGTTCTCCCTTATTCCGCGCCTGACTATATGGAACAGAAAGAGCATCAAGCAAAATAAATTATTAAAAGAAAAAGAAAGCAAACGTCATAGTATCCTTTTATTCTTTTACTTTGCGGCATATGTATTTAATATGGTTATTTGTTTCTGATAATGTAAGTGATTTAATTGTTGACCACGCAATTTGGCTGGATTGGACAAATTTATAATTTAACTATGGTATACTCGAGTGACACATTTTCTTTTAGTTGAGCTAATAAGCAAATATGAGTATATGACACGTCAGAGTTTAAAAATAATATAATATGTATGATATTTGGAGCTATTTGGAGGGTGCTGGAAATGTCACTCTTATAATTTCTAGTAACTCATCATATGTATGAGATTCTCCAACCGTTCTCTAATCAGGATTGATGGCTATAGGAAAATAACTCAGCATTGTTCATTTCTTTTAACCAGTTATCTAAAGAAAATATAGTGGCCTACCAGGCGAACACTACGGCGCATCGCACAATTTTTTTGGTAAAGCAGCTCTCAAAAATAGGGAAAAAAAAGGAAAGAACAAAAAAGGAATTTTGCCAAGTGAAGAACATATACTCGCCTTCTCTATATATTTAATTTAGGCACCACCAAGGCCTAAAATTCGCAACAATCACTTTTTCAGAAACAAATTTGAATGTTCCAAATGTAGCTAATATAGAATTCCCGGTACACAGAGTACCAGAATCAATCTTGGCAAACAGCACAGCACACAGCTAATTCATAATAGCACACACAATGCCCAATGTAAATGGGCCTAAATGTCAGTTTATACTTCATTAATACTAACATTATGAGAATTTTGACTCAATAACCTGACTTGTACAGAACAAATCACTTCCACTTCTTGAACTTGTGTTTGCCAAAAAATCCATGCTTCCCCCCAAACCGATGCTTACCGCCTAAGAACCCATGCTTTCCACCAAAACCATGGTGTTTGAACTTGCCGTGCTTGAATTTGCCATGGTGGCCAAAGCCGTGGTGGCCATACATGCCATGCCCGTGCATGCCATGGTGTCCATGTGACAGATGATGGACCCCATACGCAGCCGCAGCTGCCGCTGCGCCTCCCGCTAGAAGTGTGCCCATACCAGGCCCATGACCTGAGTGGCAATAATTTGGTTAAGAATTTGCCTAGATCATGGCACAACTTGCATAGAATTACATTGGATACCCAATTTACTCGCACAATTCAATCATCTAAAAATTTGGGACTAAAACTAATCATTAAGATCCAACAATTTTTCTAGATGGAGATTTTTGTTCCTGCAAAAGTTCCCCACATAAATCATAATATTAACAATAAAAGGAGTTTCATCAAGTTAGTTAGAGCCACTAAAGAGAGAGCGGAAACCTTTCTTAAAATCATTGAATAACAAATTTCTCAATAATTTCCACAAGGGAACTCCAAATAAAAAACCAAAGAGGATATAAATAATCTTATTAGTTTTGGACAAGATCTAGCACACTTAGTGAAGTCCATATTTGTAAATTCTGAGTGGAGCCTTCTTTTCTTTAATAATCTCAAAGCTCCCTAATAAATTTACTCAGCTGCTTTGCATTTTTCAAAAAAGCATTGTGTGACAAAAAAAAACAAGGCAACATGATCACCTGAACTATTGCAACTTCAGGTTGCCATGCATTTTTCACAAAAGCATTGTGTGTTCAAAAAACAAGGGAACATGATAACCCGAACTATTGCAACTTTAGTTCGCCAAAAGTTAATAGGACTATTTTAAAAAATGCTACAGTTCAAAACATTTCTAAGAGGCAATAATTCACAGTTTTCCAATGATAAGTCCACAGTAATACAAGTATGCAAAATGAAATGTAATGATGAATTTGGCAGTTTTCAATTATGAAGTAAATCAATTTTTGTTACAAATAATAGAACCCAAAAGAAAAACAAAATATTCAAGCATACTGACTGCACAACTCTAAAGAAAACAAGGAAAAGAATAGAAATATTAGAACAAATATATCTAACCATACCAGAATGAGATGGGCTGGCTCCTGGGTAAGGAGCTGGAGGATAGCTACCATACGAAGGCGGGGCTGGTGGATATCCATGCCCAGCAGGAGGGTATCCCTGAGGAGGGTACCCTTGGGGAGGATACCCCTGAGGTGGATACCCTTGGGGAGGATACCCCTGAGGTGGGTACCCACCTGGAGCAGGTGGATAGCCATGTGGAGGGGGGTATGCCCCGGGCGGTGGGGGGTATCCACCAGGGTACCCATATGGGTACCCCTTGTCATTATGCTCATTTTTTCCACCTCCCATTTGTTTCTTATTCTTCTGTTAAATTGTTGTAGAGACAAAAAAATAGAAACAAAAGAGAGTCAATTTTTGCAACCATTCCAAGAAATTAGTTAAAGTACCCAACAAATCTTCAGCTAAAAAAAGAATATGAGCTATCCTCAGTTAGAGATTCTAATAGCTAATGTTCCAAATTATATTTCATTCTAAAATCCAATTCAATTTCCTAATCCAAAATCAGGAACATAAGGAATTTGGTATTTTGGACGGCTTAATTGCCCTGTCCATTTGCTTATAGGCTATAGCTTACAAATACAAGGGATGTTTCTTCTCTGGCCAGGGGTTATTCTCCTCAGCTACAGCTTTCACGTGCTTCTAAATAAAAGCCAGTATACCAGATTAAGGTTTAAATAATTACAGTTGGGTACTGGAACCTTATAATGAACAGATTGGTAATGGTAGGCCAACTGTGTCATCCACCGTTCTCTCCTTTACTTAATTTAATCCTCCCCCCCCCCCCCACCTGGTTAATACCTCAAATCTCATTTATTTAATGTTTAATGCAAATGGAATTAAGTTCCAATCCATGCGTTAGATGCTACGCACGTGCATGCGATACAAGAAACATCCCTTGTAAGCTATTTCTGACCGTAGCTGGTCATAAACTAGCTTGGCCCAATAAAATGGGAATTATATTATTGGGAAAATTTTGTAACTTCGGGTAAAACAAGCAGTAGTTCTTCCTTTGGGAGGAGGAATGAAGATTTTTGCAATCCGTTTAAAATATATTCATGCACGAAATAACAGCACAAGTAGTTTGGTTTTAGGGAAGATGAAGAGAGAGAGGTTTACCTGAAATTTTGAGATCGGGGCAACTGGAAGAAGAAAATAAAGAAAGAAAGGGAGCGCAAGGCAAGCGAGGCCTCTCCTTTCTTCTCCGCTTTCGGCTTTCGCCCTTCGGTCGACCTTTCGTCTCGTCCTCTCCGCGCAACTCCGACAATTACACGCAAATTGAACCCAATTGTTGGAATCGTATCCTCTGAACTAGGTCCGCTGTCATTGTCTCACCGACTCACATATTAATAACATCTTTTAATCATATTAATTCCGTGATCGAAATCTGTTATCATATTTTCATAAAAATTAATTCATACTTATCTTCTCTGTCGCGCAGTTTTTATTATTAATAAGTATTATTAAATTAATATTGTTAAAAATAAGACTGAAAACCGTAAAATTTCAAATATACGAATGGCAGCGCGCCACTGCCAGTGGCGTGTTTCAAAAAAATAATGAAATGCCGCGCAGCGCCTCCATCTCACTTGCTCCTGCGTGCATTTTGTATATATAAGAAGGAAACGCGCCACTGCCAGTGGCGCGTTTCGTAAAAAAAAAAAAAAAAAAAACGCGAAACTTTATCGTGGCGCGTTTTGTAAATTCAAACAAAACATATGCATCGCTTAATGCGCGCTGCCATTCGTATATTTGAAATTTTACGTTTCTCACTCTTATTTTAATAAATCATATTATTACTAAAATCTGTCTGTCGCGACAAGGGGTCAACTAAGAGCTGTGGCTTTTGATCCCGGGAGGACTGATCCTCTAAAATTTGAAAAATAGTGTTACTAATTCCAGTTCCACATGCTGAATTAAATATTTCTTATAAACTTTTTGTGCTTCCCCATGTTGCAAATGCTAAGTTCAACTGATAATCCTCTTGAATTGTTATCTCTGCTTTTGTGGAAAAAATGGTACGCGAGAAAGAGAAGCGAAGTGAAAAAAATGACATTGTTAAGCAATTGAGCAAAATTAGGTTAAGGATTTAGACAAAATAATCAGAATAATTTGCCTATCAATTGGGTTTTTTTCAATCATGCAAATTTTATTAGATCAAGCTATTTTTACCTCAAACATAAAAATAAAAATATATATAAACACGTTTATTGGACTTTTATAATTGATTATGTGTCAAATTTCTTTTAATTTGATATCAATTTGATGTTCATCAAATGCTGATTGATATATAATTTGCAAATTTCAGTTGGTTTGATAGATAGTGATATATATTTTGAATAAGTTTCATCGTTTTGACATGCACTACATATACACATAATATAGTTTAAATTTCTAATGTTGGGTTTCAAAATTAGAGGTACGTTTGTTGACGAAAATCTCAATTTCAAACCTTGAAAATAAAATAAGAGATTGTGTGTGTAAAATTAATTGAGAAGATTATCCATATGTATAATCCGTAAAAAGCGAAAAGTTATACTCGATTAAAAATGGACATTTTCGATGAAACATTGTATTAATTTAAGTAAAAAAATATTCGGTACCCAAAACTAGAGGTGGCAATCGGGCGGGTCGGGTCGGGTTCGGTTCGGGCGGGTCGGGTCGGTTTGACTTTCCGGAAGAAATCGGGTCGGCCGGGTCGGGTTAGGGTCGGGTCGGGTCGGGTCAATTTACATGTTGTGTTTTTTCAGATCGTTGATAGATTTCGATTGGATTGAAGGCCATTTGATCTCGGGTCGGGTCGGGTCAGGTCGGGTTCGGGTCGGGTCAGGTCAGTTTGACTTTCTTAAAAAATCGGGTCGGGTCGGGTTCGGATCCGGGCGGGTCGGGCGGGTTTGTCGGGTCGGGTCGGGTTCTGCCACCTCTACCCAAAACACAAATGTCCCTACAGAAAAAAAAAAGAAGAAGAAGCATAGCGACTCATTGACTCCAAAGCTAAATTGTACGCTTAGTGATAATGGTTAGGATCCCTTTACAATTTATTCAATTTAACAATCTTCTTCTTCTTCTTTTGAAGTAGCGGGTGGTCGACCTACTATGAAATTTTATTAATCAAATTGAAAAAGAGAGTTTAAATAGAGAGATAAGATAACACTAATGTTAATCACTAATTTATTTCTCTATTGCTATGTTAATTCAATGTATCGTATGCAAGCTTCAATTTAACAATCTTGAAAAAACTATTAGTAAATGAATATTTTACATATATGAATGATATCGTAATATATGCTTGCCTGATCTTTATTAAATTGTCTGAGATTTATTTTTTTTTATTATTTAGAACAGAGTTCCATTAATCAAAAAGAGATGCTTGAAATTTAATTTATGGTCTGTTACTTTATTTGTGTCCTTTTCACTCTCTTACTCTCTTATTTCAACTAGAAACTTTTCCTATCTATTAGACTTTTTTTTCTCTCATTCTTTTATTTCAATTTAGAGAAAATTAATTTCATACCACCTCATCCCAAAAGTTTTAATTTATGATTGTCATCCCAAATTTGTTCCTTTATCAAATACCACTTCAAAATCATTTTATTTAGAAAATTACCATCCGCACTGTTTAAATGTTTTATTCAATTAAAATACAAATATTATTTGGGCAGACCAAAATATCTCGTCATTTGATCAGATACACACCCTGAAAATAGAATCGACCAGTATAAACATGACAGTCGTAACTGTAAGTGATATGTTGTTGCTTATTATTTCCACCACAAGACTAAAGATGTTTATTGTTTGTGCTGCAAATTCAGTTTGGTTTATAACCCAAAAGTTCGATAAAAAAAGTTTCAAACCAAGTATACACATTGTATAAATTAATTACAGCAACAACATTCAGGCAACTGAAGCTATAAAAGATTATAAAAGAAAAACAAAAGAGACGTTTATAAACATAACAGAGTATAATAGAGGGGTGTCAATCTTTTGATGAGATTTTCTCCACCAAAGTGCACCAAATCAAAATTTTTGTTTAAAGAAAAGGAAGCACCAAAACTGTTGGACAAATGTCTCAGCTAGTCTAGCTTTCAGCCATCAACATATATATCAAAATTCTTAATTTGGGTGCTACGAAGGAAATGGGGGATGAACGAATGGGATAGGTTAAAAGGTACTTAAAAATATTTTGTAAGAATGACTAAGAGAATAAACCAAAATAAGAAATATTTTATACAAATATGTTTTTTTTTCTTAATTAAAATTATACAATAAGTATATAATTGTGATAATTTTCTAAATAAAATGATTTTGAAGTAGCATTTGACAAAAAAACAAGTTTGAGAT
This sequence comes from Schoenoplectus tabernaemontani, assembly GCA_037127355.1. Lineage (NCBI taxonomy): Eukaryota > Viridiplantae > Streptophyta > Magnoliopsida > Poales > Cyperaceae > Schoenoplectus > Schoenoplectus tabernaemontani. The sequence continues at coordinate 8,110,990 of CM073744.1, read as the reverse complement.
AGAGAATTTCTAAATTAAAATCTTTGAAGTGACATGAAGCTAATTTTCTCATCAATTTAACAACATAAACATATAATTAGGGGTGTTAATGAGTCGGATCGGGTCATATTATTTTATTATTTTTCTTGACCCGATCCGAACCCGACCCGATTAAATTTGGATCAAATTTTTTTGCCCCATACCCGATCCGACGGATCACGACCCGACCCGACCCGTGTAAAATAATATAATATTTATTAATTATTTTTATATGATTTTAAGTAATAAAATATCAATTAATTTGTAATTAATCTTAATTAGTGTATATTTAAGCTTTAATTAGTAGTAAATCATAAAATTACTTTAAAAAACATAATTAATCGGGTCGGGTCGGGTTGGGTTGACCCGAACCCGATTCGGGTCAAGAAAATTAAACCCATACCCGACCCATTTATTTTCGGATCGGGTCGGGTCAATAATTATCACCCTACTTATAACTAATGCAGAAAGTGTAGACTTAATTTATAATAGGAATACTGATATTTAGAAAAAGAAAATAAATGATTAACTAGTCAAAGGGAGAATGGCGCAATGTAATTATTATTTACAAACGGAATAATGTACTAGCTTAACAAAATCTTATAAACGGCTTTTTTTAACCTTTCAAGTCTCCAATAAAATAATTACAAATTTAACGAATTACATAATCTCTCAAATCTTGTAAATAAAAAAACTACAATAACAAAAAATAGATAAATACTAAAAAGAATTTTTTTCATGGGATCTTAATTAAACCTCCAAGTTTTTAGAAAACAATTCAAGCACTTTGACCACTAGACCAACCATGTTAGGGCTGCAAACGAATCGAATTCGATCGAACTCATCGGTGTTTGAGTTTGATTTGAAACTATTTTGAACTAAATCGAACTCGAGCTAAAATCAAAACTCAATTATTCTAATTTTTATATTATCATAAATAACTAAAGCTAAAATAATTAATATTTTATCAATTTTATATTAAAATTTAAAACATAGCTAGTTCATTAAAAAATTATCGAACCAAACTTGAATTGAACTAACAAAAAAGTTTAATTAAACGAATCGAACTCGAACTAAAATCGAATCAAATATCAAACGAATTATGAATTATGAACTTTTCTTATAACTCTAACCATGTACTTATTATACCTTTTGTTTTCTTCACTGCTCATTTAAATTAGTCGTTGTCGTTTCTCATAATTTAGTTATATTTCTTGAGTTTTCGAATTCTTTTTTTTTTCAATTTTTTTCCTTATTGGATCTAATCACTATCTATGATCATTCATTCTCTTTTTTTAGAAGCTGATTTTTTTTTCCCTCCAAAACAACTAGATGCTCTTTGAGTCGCTGTTGAAATTACTTCGCAAATGGTGGCCTCCGAGCACAAACCATAATAGCATTACTCTATAGACATTATACTACTATATACCAGATTGATAAAATACATGGCCTCTTATTTTCTCGGTGTTTCTTTTTTATTTATTTATGATGGACATTGAGAGATTATTTGTTTTAAGAATATTTTATCATGCCATAACTAGCTTTTCAGCCAATAGGAGAGATACAAAAAAAACCTACTTAAAACTATGGTATCAAAAAAAAAAAATTTTAAGTACAATTAAATTTCTTTGCATAAGCAAATTTTTATTTTTAAAATGTTAGGTCGGCATTTCTCTATTTATCTCAAAAAAAAAGCATGAAAAATGGACGGGCCGATGGATGGTGACCTCTTGACGAGAGGCAAAAAAAAAAGGATTTAAGTTGCTATTTTGAAAGTACGACGGATCTTGGATTTTAGAATTTTCGTTGCGGTTTTTAGTTTTCAGTTGTAAATTGTAAATCCTCCCTTAGCCTTCTCTAACAAGCATAGTTCGTGATTAGGAAAATATTCGGCGAGGTTGAAAATTTGACGTTCAAGTATAATACGGATATAATTCGGGAATAGTTTATTTCATATAATATAAATAAAATATATATTATAATGATAAAATATTAAAAAATATTTAAAATAATATATAATATATTTTTTGCCGAATAATTCGCTAATAAAATATTTTTTGACAAAAAAATGCACTGTATGTTAAACTGACGAATTATTCGTAAAGCATCCGGTTATAGATGAAAAACAAATTATTAGTGAATTATTGGTGAATTTTATAACTATGCTAACAAGAAAAAAAATTAAAGATGGAGAAAGAGACACGGAAGAAATCAGACACAAGTGACTAGAAATAACTCAGCCATTACCTTCTTCTCTTTATTTGTTGACTTTTTGGATTGAGATTCTCACATATTACCGCATTAAACGCCTAATTGCTCTGGCCAAACATCAATCAGGGTTTGCCATTATCTTATTTGGTGGAGAAATATTTTTAGTAGAATTTTCTTGTATTTGTTTTTAATTTATATTGTTCTTTTTAATTTGTGTGAACTAATTAGAAGTTACACTAGTATTTTTTATTTTATTTTATGGAAGTACTATAATTTTATTAATTTCCATATTAGATGATGATTTTTAGTAGAGGTGAGCATTTAGTAGGAGTATAATAGGGGTGGAGTCATGATTTTGCCGAGATCACAATCGTTAATTATAAAAAATAATATAAAAATATAATAATGTATAAAATTTTAATTGAATACTCATTATTTAGCAATAATTATAATATTATCAACACTTCTTGAGTTTTTATCTTATAATTACAATCATTCATTTAAAATTTTCGTGTTGTATGGAATTTGGTGTGGTGTAATGTAATGCAACAACAAAAAATCAAACTACATAATTTCTTGTAGCATACTAATTATTGATGTCAATTGCATTAAATTTAAAAATTCAATTAATATGATTCATGCAACTATGATTTAGAAATAAAATAAAAAAATAAATTTAAAAATAAAAAATATTATAAAATGTATAATTAATTAGCAAGTCTATTGGCAGGCAAAATATATTTGATCACTTGAAGGATTTTTAGGAAAATTTTAGTTCAAATATAAAATTATGTTTTGGACAATCTAATGACAATTCAGCTTACTTCTAAAAAAAGTAGAAGTAAATACTTTTATGCCAAGAGATTGGTGAATTTGATAAAGAGTGGAAGAAAAAAATGAATCAATTAATATAATTATAAATAAAAAATTTATAAGTGGAAGATAAATAAATTATAATATCTTATCTTATTATAGAGCTTACTAAAATAATAACTCAATAGTCAACAAATAATTACTAACTCAATAATCAATATATAATTTAAATAAGAAGAACCAATCAATATATTACTGAATTTTTAATAAAAAATTATATACTTTAAAAAATATTTGGACATCCCAATACCTCTCCCTCCGCCCCCTTAGTACAAAGGAAGTTCAAGAAAGATATATACTGTATTTCATGGGCTGATATTTTTTGCATTAATGCTTCAAAGATAGAATTAAGCTAGAAATAAAAGAAATATAGTGTACGTTTTCGTACACACAAAAAATTATTTTCAGGTCATTTCTTTTTTCTGGATTAAAGAAAAATAAATATTTTTCTGAACATGAATAATATAATTATATCAGGGGCATTTAGGTCCTTTAACTTTCCATCTGGTATTATAATGTAAACCTATTCACATTGAGCCTTCACTTTTAAGTTTTCATCTTGTGGAACAAATCCCTTTAATATGGCTTAGCTTCTTAATCCAAGCCAAGCCTCACTCGTTTCTATCATCTCTCTCAAACTAAAACTGCTCGTTTCTCTTTAGAAATTTCTCATCGCACAACAAAGCTCCACCATCCTCTAGCTCGATCCATTCTCTCCCCTTTCATTAACCTGCTCCGATCTCCTTTTCCTTCTCTCGCTTCTTCTTTTCTAGACTTCTCTAAATCGCTGAAGGTAACTTTATTTGTCGTTGCTCTCAGTTGCTGCGCTCCATTCTTGTTAGCAACTTGGAATTTCTCCTTTCCTTTTTTTTTGTCAAATAGACATTTTCATTTGAAATCAGAAAGATAGAGAGAGATAGAGAGAGCATGAATTTTTATCAAGATCAACCAAAGTTTGGTTGAAATTCAGGCTTACCGACCCAACCGACCCAGACAAATAAAATGATTTAATTAAGGAATTTCTATAATTTTAAAGCAAGGTATCACTGATCGGAATTCGACTACAGAATCAGTTACTCCAGTTATTAGAAATATTTAAGGTGTGATTCAATTGTTGCTTATTGAATTATCAATCTCAGAGTTGATTTTAATTTCGATACGATTTTTCTTAATCTTGTTCTCGTTTGTTCTTCTGTACTCTTTTCGTTTTAATCCCCAATTGCTTCGCCTTTTAAATTCCTTAAACTGCATTATTTATCGATGAGCTGCATTAAATTTCCTTGTTATCTTCTGTACTCTTTTCGTCTTAAGTTACTGCTTTAATCTGATTATTTTTCTAAAAAACAATTTGGATTACTAGAATTTTGTTTAAGATTATCTTTTCTGTTGGAGATTTCTTTCCAATTAAGTTGCTCCTCCGATCGATTTCTTTTATCAAAGCGTCTAACATTCTTCACTGTTTTTGTGGCAGGTACAACCGTACCGGGTGGGACTAAAGACTGGAGAAGGTGATAAATGGAGAGAGAGACGAGAAATCACTACCACACCAGAGGTTCCACGCGAGGCGCCGGTGGGCCCGGTTCAAACAACGGTTTCCAGAACAATTCCCCCACCGACCACGACTTGCTGCTCCAATGGGGAAACAGGAAGCGGGTGCGGTGTACCAAGACCCAGCACAGGAACGATTCGACGGCCTTCGCCAAGCCTCCAGTGACACCCGCTCTGAACCAATCAGACCGTCGCGTGCTCCGTCGTGTTTCTCCAAACAACAACACTCGATCTCTCAGGTATGATCCATCCTATGATGAAATTCTTATCCAACGGTTTGTAGGTAGCAGGGACATGTCCAGTTTTGTTTAGAATGGAGAATGGTTAGAGACACTCTTGCTGAGGACTTTTTACTTAAAAGCCCAATAACCGAAGTTATCTACAGAATCGGTCTTAGAGCAAAATTATTTTCACAAACGGTCTAAGTAAGGACGTGAGTTGAACTCACGCCCTTAAATCTTCATTTTGTCTGTCCGAACACTGACCAAAAATACAAAAGACGTGAGTTTAATTCAAGCCCTATGTTATTTTCAATTATCTGATTACAACCATCGTAGTTAAACACATCTAAGAGTGTGAGTTCAACTTTTGTATAAAAAAATTTAAGGGCGTGAGTTCTTTAGAATTGATACGCTCTGATTGTTATCTTTTAAAAACATCAAAAATGAAAAAAAAAATATAAATACGATATGTAGACTTAAAAGACATGAGTTCTACTCACGTTTTTGGACAATTTTGCTCTCTCTAAATCCCTTGCTGAGATGGTGGGCAAGATGTGGAATGGAACTTGGAGCGGGTATATGGTCTTTGGGTAAAAAACAGTGTAAAAAATAAAATAAAATAAATGTAAAGGTTTATCGCCATTCTTTTTAGTTCGTAAAAATTATCGTGCTAGATTTCGGGAAATTTTTTTGGCTCTTTCTAAAACTACAAAAATATTTGTAGTTGAGGGGTCCTTGTTATAAATTACAATCGGACTATTGAACTATCTTGATTATATCTATGTATCTATTTAACGCAAGAATAAGTTTGATGTGTCGGTGTAGGATATCTGCCCGTCAAATTTAATTTAAATTTGAATGCTGTTTTATAACTTGTCAGTTTGTTAAATTGGTAACCTTAAAACTTTTACTCAGTTGATAAAATGTAAAACAGGCAGATCTCCTTACTTTTTATAGACATGATACATATTATATAGATAATGTCTAGTTGTTAATGTTTTTACATTAAATTTATAATATAAATAATTTTGACGATTGTTGAGGAACTTAAATGTTGATATATTCCGGCCTATTAGGAATTACTAAAATAAAAAAATAATAGTTGCTTTTTCGCAATTAATGTTTTCGAAAACAAACAATCAATATACTAACCCGATTGTTCTTAAAGAAACTTCAAACAATATGTTCCTTTATTCTTAATCATAAAATATATCGGTTAAGATTGAATTGTTTATCGCAATGGAACATTCAAGTCATAAAATTGCCAATTGATTATAGTTATGAAGGAGAATTTACATACATGAACTGTTGTTTTGATTATTGGATTGTATAGAGTTTTGATTGTGATTGTTGCTTGCTGAGATGGTAAGTATTAATTGGTTGAGTCTTTTTCTCTTTTTCTTGGTTGGAAGGAGAGTGCACAGCACATTTACACTCTAATAATTTGTCCAGGTCCTGCTTTTTTTCCTCGACTAATCTTATTTTGGCTGCCTTTATTCTTCATAGTACATGTATAGCTTATATTTCTAAGAGAAAGTGAGACGACAGTATCGATTTCCTTTTAAATTCTGTCTTAATTTAAGATTTATTTTGTCTTTCTTAGTGAACTAATTTGAGATTCTTCTTTGTCAGTGGGATCAGATCAGAAATTGTCAATGATCTTATTGAATTTGAGTATTTGAGTGTCTCAGTTTGGTGATTGTAATCGCATATTCGCTATTCGAATAATGAAATGATAATAATGTACAACCATACTGTCTTTTCCAATGGCTGAACCATATAGAAGATTGATTGTGCTTGTTCGTTGCTTAGATGATTAGTATATGCTAATTGATTTAGGTTTATCTGTAGTTTTGTCTAGACAAATCTCATTTTGACTGCCTCCAATCCCATCTATATACACATATCGCCTCTGCTGCTGGGAGCAGATGCAGTTATTGTTTCCTTCATTCTGCCTCAATTGGCATTTCTTTTTTTTTTCTTTTTTTTTTTTATTTGTAATGAACCATTTTGAGATTCCTTTTGGTGGTTGTCAGGTAGGGGTGTCAATGATTCTGTTGTATTTACCTTCCTATGTTTTGGGATTATGTTCCTCCAAAACTGTTTCTGAACAGGAAGTTTGTTCCTCGGCGTTTAGAGAAAGACCTACTCTTTTTTACTATTTGGTTAAATAGATGTCAAATTTTCTTGTACTTTTGGACCCATCTAGATGAATTCTTGCAAGTTCCTTTCCAGTTCGCTGTTTTTTCTTATCTAGTTTGTTATGATAAATTCAGGAAATGTGCGACTCATTCTTCTGGATGAAATTTCTTTGTACCTCAGGTATAAAAAATAACTCAATAAATAGGAAAATTTGGGGACCATAGAGAGATTTGGGAATTGGTATTCGGATAAGATATCTACTGACAACCTGTCATTAGGAGAGTGCAAATTGATTGGTTTAATTAATTTTAAAATCGTTAAATTTTAAATTATTTGATTTAGTTATTCGGTGTAAAAATTTTAGTTCGATTGAAAATTTTAGTTAATTTGATTTTTATTTTTTAGTTCGATTTATAATTTTCTAATTCAGATAAAGCAAATAGTTCAAACTTTAATAAGCAAATTCATTTTACTCAGTATAAATAAGGATCATGTCAAAAATAATTCAAATATATTTATTTCGTACAGGTTTTATTTAATTATTTATTTTATTTTTAAAGTATTTATTTTTTCTATTAATTTTGTAACTATCGATATTTTGCCATAATTTCAGTTCTCTGGAATATTCATCGCAACGTAACATGATCTGTAGGTTTTATTATGTTTATTTTTTTTCCTAATTTTTTATTGGAAAAGAATTGAAAGCACATTTATTGAAAATCTGTGTACAAAAACTTTTTTTTTTTTTTGCTTTTTACGTCCTCTTCTCGTCATCCATCTTTTTTTTTTATTCCTTGGAGCAAAAATAATCTCCCCACCTCTTTAACATGCATTCTTTTTTGTCCCACACACCACGTTATTGTGTGTTAAACTGTTATATTCTTGGAATGGTGGTAATTTTAGAAGAGTGATAGAATAATATATTTTTTGAAGAGCGGTAGAAGAGTGGTATTTTTGACTATTCGGAAGAGCGAAAATATCGTTTGACAGTTGTTAATCAGAATAGTTAAAATATAGATAATAATGATACTAATGATGATGATAGTAAAATAATAATAATAATAATATAATAATAAAATAATGATCATAATCATAATATAATAACATAATAATAATAAATTATAATCATAATCATAATCATAATATAATAATCATAATCATAATCATAATATCATAATATAATAATAAAAAATAAAAATCATAATCATAATAATATAATAATAAATCATCATAATTCTAATAATATAATAATACAATACAACATAATCAAATAATAATAAAATAATAATCATGATCATGATAATAATAATCATAGTCATAATCATAATAATATAATAATATAATAAGAATAATTATAATCATAATCATAATATAATAATAATAATAATAAAATAATAATTATAAACATAATAATATAATTATATAATTATAATTATAATATAATTATAGCTATAATCATAATATAATAATATAACATAATATAATATAATAATAATAAAATAATAATAGTAGGTAATAATAATCATAGTCATAATCATAATAAAATCATAATCATAATAATATAATCGTATTTATAATAAAAATATAATAATATAATACTAAAATAATAATTATTATAAATTATAATCATAATCATAATATAATAATAATAAATAATTATAATCATAATAATATAATTATAATATAGTATAATATAATAATAATAATAAGTAATAATAATCATAGTCATAATCATAATCATAATAATATAATAATAAATAACTATATCCATAATATAATAATATAATAATAATAAAATTATAATCCATAATCATAATCATAATAATATAATATAATAATAATAAATAATCATAATTATAATAATATAATAATAATAAATAATCATAATAATAATAATATAATAGTAATATAATCATACTTATAATCATAATATAATAATATTATACTAAGATCATAATTATTATAATATAATAATAATAAATAATAATAAAATTTATCATATAATAATAATACTAACATTGATGTTAATATAATAATAACAATAATAATAATAATAATAATAAATAATCATCATAATATAATATAATAATATAATATAACATAATCAAACAATAATCGCTATTTCGACGAGAGCTAATCCGGTATACTATCTATAACTTGGTATACCGAATTAGCACTCTTCCGCACTTTTACTTAGTCTAAAATTCGTTTGGCAAATTAATTAATAAAAATAGCTATTTTATTTCAAATTTTTACTATTTCATCAAATACCAAACATACCCTTAGGGTCCGTTTGGCAAATTAAGGAATAGCTTTGGAAGAGTGGTAATTTTGGAAGAGTGATAGAATAGTATTTTTTTTAGAAGAGTGGCATTCTTGACTATTCGGAAGAGTGAAAATATCGTTTGGCAGTTGTTACTCAGAATAGTTAAAATATGAATAATTATGATACTAATAATGATGATGATAATAATAATAATAGTAAAATAATAATCATAATAGTAACATAATAGTAACATAATAATAATAATAAAGTAATAAAAAATAATCATAATATTAATATTGTTATAATAGTAATATAATAAAAATATAAACATAATCATAATATAGTAATATAATTACAATCATAATTATAATAATATAATAATAATAAATAATCATAATTTTAATAATATAATCATAATATAATAATCATAATCAAATCATGATAATAATAATTATAGTCATAATCATAATAATATAACCATAATCATAATTATAATAATTAAAATATAATCATAATCATAAAAATAATTATAAATAATTATAATTATAATAATATAATAATAAATTAATCATAACTATAATCAATATATAATAATATAATACAACATAATAAAATAATAATAAAATAATAAAAAATAATCATAATAAATAATAATATGATAATAATAATATAATAAAAATATAAACATAATCATAATATAGTAATATAATAAAAAAAATTATAATTACAATCATAATTATAATAATATAATAATAAGTAATCATAATTTTAATAATATAATCATAATATAATAATCATAATCATAATCATGATAATAATAATTATAGTCATAATCATAATAATATAACCATAATCATAATCATAATAATATAATAATAAAAATATAATCATAATCATAAAAATAATTATAAATAATTATAATTATAATAATATAATAATAAATTAATCATCACTATAATCAACATATAATAATATAATACAACATAATAAAATAATAATAAGTAATCATAATCATAATCATATTCATCATAATATAATAATATAATAATAAATAATCTTGATCATAATAATATAATAATAAAATAATTATATTTATATTCATAATATAATAATATAAGATTAAAATTATATTTATAATAATAATAAATTATATAATAATACTAATGGTAACGATAATATAATAACAATAATGATAATAATAATTTAATAATAATAATATAATGATAATAATAATCATAATATTAATATAATAATAAATTATAATCATAAATATAATATAATTATATAATAATACTAAATCTTAATCATAATCATAATAATATAATATAATATAATATAATATAATCAAACAATAATCGCTATTCCGAATGAGAGCTAATCCGGTATTCCACCTATAAGTTGGTATACCGGATTAAGCACTCTATTTTGCACTCTTCTACTTAGTCTAAAATTCGTTTGACAAATTAATTAATCGAAATAGCTATTCTATTTTAACTTTTTACTATTCCATGAGTGCCAAACACTCCTTTAATGTTGTACAGCATTGACCCAAATTGCTCAGGTAGTCAGGTGTCTCCCTCTTTAACACATTGCGTACACCCGGTGCACAACTAAGCATCAGTATTTCATGCTTATCTCCCTGGCATTTTCTAATTCTAACCCCAGTTTTCTACTCCAGAAATACAAACGAAACCAGAGCCATGAGAAGCCCCGCATCTCAACACAACCACCAAGGGAGTAATGGCTTTCGGGGGATGGACTCGCCGGACCGACGGCCAAGGGCTCCGGAAACGGCGGAGCTCCGGCGAACACCGCCGGGACGGAGGATAAGAAGGGGTCTTCGTCGGGAAGTGAAGGCAACATCTGGTCAAAATTCGCAATTTCTCTGACAAACAAAGAAAAAGAAGAGGATTTTCTAGTTTTCAAAGGATCAAAGTTGCCTCAGAGACCAAAGAAAAGAGCAAAACTTGTTCAGAGAACCATCAACGTGAGTTTTTTTCTTTTTTTTTTTTGTTGAAAGTTTGCTTTGATGGATGCTAATTATTTATATTAATTTGTTAATGTTTTATTGCTAGCATGTTGGGTACAAAAACTGTTGGTTTACTGGTGGGTCCGTTTTTTGATCCGTGATCGATAGGCCGTAAAGGAAATTGCAAGGAGAATATTATAAATTATTACATACACTCGAAATTTGCACCAGGAAACGTAAGGACTAACCGACAAAGGAGTTCAATGTGTATTGTGTAATGTTGGGTAGGATTTAAGTGAGCGTAGCATTGTGGAAAACACTAGAAACAAATCAAAACAATCGAAATAAGAACTTAAGAAGCTGACTTATGTTTGTTCTTTAATGCATCTGGGACCCACTCACCACCAAACAAATATTTAATCTTGGCGATTTTTTGACAAACCAAAAATTAGAATGCACGGTTGACAATTTTTCAAGTCAAGGCATCTCATAAATGATAAATCATAATTTAGCAGTTTCCAAAACAAGACTAATATTTTGCACTCTACTAAATATGCTATTTTTAGTCTTTGACAGTGTTATATTATTTTCATTTCTTTATGTGCAGCTAAATGTTTTTCCTTTTAATATACTTCTTATGGTTTTATGTCAACAGCTGGTGAGCCCAGGATTGTGGCTGTGTGATCTGACCCTGGAAAGATATGAAGTTCGAGAAAAGAAAGTCTCTAAGAAGGTTCGTACTTAATTTTAATTTTAATATAAATATAGATGGCAATTTGTTTTATTACTTTCCCCCTAAAGATATAACATCTTGTTTAGTTGATTACAATAATTTTTTTTTTCACTGAACATGCAGAGACCAAGGGGCATAAAAGCAATGCAAAACATGGATAGCGACTCTGAGTAGCTTGGTAAGGAAAAAAAAAACAAAGGTACCAAGACTGGGTGAAAACAAGCAAAAAGAAAAAAGTTTTGTAAATTTTGGTTCGATTCCTTTCCTTCAGTTATCAGACAGTCTGATTGTTATTCTCAACCATCCAATTGAGACTGGATGGTTTCGGATGGATCGAACTCTTGCAAGTTGTGTCATGATTCGAGCAACTTATGTTGTTTGATTCGGATCAGGCATTTCTGAATAACCATCGAACTGCCAAATGATTGAAGAGGAATAAAAACTCAAAGAAAGGACGGATGGGGAAGATAACCAATTACCAGTGAATTTGTCTTTAGAGTATATTTTTAACGAAATTTTGTCTCCAAAATTTTAAACTTGGAGCATTTCCTTCTGTTTTCAGATGCGTTTAATGTGCGACAGCCAGTCTTGGGTGTGAATGTTTTTTTTTTCCTATTTTTTTTTCTTTTGTGTGCAAAGGGTTTTTCACTTTTTTGTTTTGATGATAGTGTCTGTTATAGGAGAATAAAAAACTTGCTTAAGTTTATAAGCCAGCTGGGTTTTCTTTTCTTAATGAATTATTGTACATTCTAATATTTGCTAGGTCTCCTGCATTACCTCCTTTAAAGATCATAATAGTTGCTATTCTTTATTGAAGTGGGCACAGTTGCTTTGAGCGGATACAGGAGAATACTTAAAGTTTCTTATCGGAGCATTGTAACATTTCAAAATACTTGGTTCTTATGTAGCAAATATATATTGCTCACAGAATACATGCAACATTGTCACGAGTCTTAAAAAAAGATTTGCATCTGAAGAAATGCAAATCCAAAATATTTAATAAAGTATTAGTTAATGAAATTAAAGATAATCAATTTTTAATTTAATAATAAAAAGTATCCTTTGTGTGGGAGTTAATAAGTTTTATGTGGGAGCTAATAAGTTTGAAGCCGGATATAAATTCTTTACGGACATTTAAAACTTTAGTAATTTAGTTCATCGATATTTAAATTGGATAACTTGAACATCTATATTTATTTAAAAAGAATAATGAAATTAAATTTGTATTACACATATTATATAATAGAATTAATAATGCGTTGGAAGACATTAGTGAGATTGTAAGTTGTAAAATTGAATAATTCTGGCTCTCACACTCAAACTCTGATCAAAATAAAATCACTGAGGTGGGAATGGGAAATGAATTTGGGGAAATCACGTCTCTCCAGATCGGAACGAAGTAGAAAAGGTGATGCGAATTGAATTTCAAAGGATTTCGCAGCGTCGAAATTTCAAAGGATTTCTCTCTCCTTCTCCGACATTATTGATAGGAGATCAGACGATCACTCTTCTTTTTTTTATCGGAAAGATAAGAGTCAAGCTCTCAAATTTCATAATTGTTCATAAAGATCCCTCATTTAAGTTTCGAACTCACGACCTCCCACTCAGAAAGTGTTGTCTTTGGTCACTAGACCAAAGGCTGATTCTAGACGATCACTCTTCTCTGCATCAATATCTTCCGACGAGATGACAAATGATTTTGTTTCTTCTTTCTCGTCAGGATGTTGTAGTAATTTTCGTGAAATCATAACCTATAGCACTATATTTTCATTTTCTGATAATACATCTAGAGTTTCAGTTGTATTAATTATAAATTAAGATTGTAAACAGGTTATTTAATTTAGAATCATTTCTATTCTATTCTATTCTAAGTTGTTTTTCATTTTGATGTATGGTGTGTATTCTATCATTTTGTTTTGCGACTGACTTTTCTCTGACGGATGATTCTACTCGTCACAGGAAAGCATTCATTAAAGCATATGTTCTCCCATCGATGAATTCCACAAATTGAGTGAAATCATTTCATTGAATCATTAGATAACATGACCCCAAGACAGTGGCGAAGCTTCATTGGGCCAAAGGGGTCATGACTCATGACCCCCTCCAATTTGAAATTTTAATAAGATAATATTAATTAATTTATATAAATTACTATACGGTACTGCCTCCTTAATTATTGATAAAGCTCCACTAATGTCCAAAACATAACGGATTTATATCCTATTAGTACTTATGCACTGTGTAATGATCATTTTTTCTCAATTCAGATCATAGAATTTTTAATTCGGACAAACATTATATCTGTGTTGCAAACTCATGTGTCTGAGATTTTCATCTAAATCGTCCAAATCACATAAAGTATTGTAGATGATTTGAATTCAGACATTACATAGAGTCATAGGGAATCAAATATCATGCCATGTGGGCGGGATTTTCATGCCTACCATAACACTTACCCAATACCTTATTACACATGATATTTGTCATTAATTAATAAACGAGGTTAACAAATCCTTCAATCGCCATCTTTCATCATAAAATAAGTTCCTATCTAATATATATTAAACTCTTGCAAGAAAATAACATATAACATTGTCGATCCTGCATCGTTTAAAAAAATAATCTAATTTCATTGTACATTTGTTTTATTCGCAGGCACAGATGCTTAAAAAAGTTCCAATATTATTATTATAATATCATTACAAGATTTTTAAAAGTAAGATATATTCTTCTTCTTTTTTTCATTTTTGGGTGTTCTTTTATTTTGATATTTTTATTTGTCTCTTGTGGTATTTTGTTTTTTTAATCTTATTTAAATTATATGTTTTTTTAAAGATTTTTCATGTATTTTTTCTTATTATTTTTTATATAGAAGTGCAAGGACTTGGAACATGATTTCTTATTTTCTTTTCTATAGATTTGCGGATATAATCTGAATATTTGTCTGTAAAAGAAAAGTTAATGAAAGGTAGGAAGGAGACTAAATTTTTGTCCGCTTCAATTTAATATAAATGAATAGTTTTCAACTGGAAAGTTATAATTAACGGTTTAGAAAACGAATGTAGTTAAGCTAATTTATTAATTTGTAATTTAAAAGTAGATACCAGGTGGCAATCTGTTATTGGGTTAATTCTATGATGGGCAGAAAAATTCTAAAAAAAAAAAGCGAAAATGGATGTCTCTGCTTTTCAACCCATATGTGATTTCTGTCAATAATTGAGTTTCACCAATCATTATTGTAGAATGCGGAACAAAAAAAATTATTAATCTAAATATTAAATTTAAAATTAATATTTACTAAATAATAATTGATCAAACTTATTATCTGCTAAATATATACTTGGGATATGTCACAGATAGGATAGTCTAAAATGTACGTTGAGCTAGGTCAAACCGAGCAAAATTTATGAAACGAAATAATTTTTTTATTTGTTTGGTTTGTCCAAAATTCAAAGAAAAAAGAAAATTGTTAATTGAACAAAGACCAAACCAGTAGTACGGAATATAATTCAGTTTATTCGATTGATCAAAATTTTCCTAGTTCCTGCCATCTTGAGTAGTATTAGTAGTAATAAAATGAAAGAAACAAATATATTTAAGACTTTAAGCATTTAAAAAAAAGATTCAAACACAATAAAAAAAGAAACTAAGAATACACTTTAAAAAAAAAAGAAGCAAAACTTTCAGATTTTTTTTTTGGTAAATAAAATAAAAAAAATATGAAAATGGTATGATATTAGTGGAAATGTGCACTTGTAGCCAAACCCAAGTTTCAAATTCGGTCATAGTTTTTTTTGTATAAAATTTTGATTTCTGATTAATTTTTTTTTTGAAACTTTTCCAATCTATTATGCAAATTTTATATATTTAATAATCAATTAAAAATTCGATGGTTCTTCTTAATAATTTTTATATTATTATATTTAGATTGTTTAATGGTTAATTAGTGCATTTATATATTTTTTTCTTGTAGCAAAGTAATGGTCAATCCATCCAAGCAAGGATGGAGCAAATTACCGTTAATATATTAAGCTAAGGAGCTGGCTAATAAAAATAATTCATTAGTATAATTTTTAAATTTAAACATATAGTTGAAGAACATGTAAATATAAGTATATTTGTCGATCAAATGTAAATAATTATTTAATAGATAATAAAATTGTACTAATAAATATATTTTTAATTTGTTTGAAAATATACATAATCACAATGATGATTTAAAAAAAATCAATAAGGAGTGGCCACATTTCTGAATATTTTGCTGAATTTTACAAATAATATAGTATTTTTTTCGTATTATTAGTGCAAATTATATATATTTTTGTTATTAAAATAGTAAAAAATTATTAAGAAGAACCATCAAACTTTTAATTAGTTATTAAGTATATAACAATATGCTTAATAGTTTAAAAAAATTTCAAAAAAAAAATAATCAAAAATTAAAATTTTGCAAACAAAAAAAAATTAGGACTGAATTTTAAATTCGGTCCCAACTAGTTGAGATCGAATTTGAAACGGATCTAACTATGAGTGTACATTTCAATCAATATTGTTTTGTTGTTTTACCAATACAATAGTGAGTGAAGGAATGGAGGAAAAGGATTTTTTATTAAAGTATACCATTATTTAATATTCTAAGTAGGAAAAAATAGGAAATTTTTTATTATTTTAGTTTGACTCGTCAAGAGATATATTAGAAAATATGAGTCATCGGACAGTTCAGGATTTCAATTTTTGAAATAAGCATTAAACAAACCGATCGAATTTATTTTATGGATTTACCTAGATTTTTTACTAATATACATAATCGATGATTATGTTCTACGGTTTTTGAAATCTTCAATTTTCTCTGTAGTAAAACTTCCTGCAATTCACTAATATATATAATCTATAACATACGATTACTCATTTTTTTGAGGGGTCTGAATGTTGTATAAATACAATAGATAGAGTTAAGTACATAACAAGTTTCTAAAATGTTTGGCCCCCGTCTCTATTATCCTCCATCACTGATTATAATGTACATATGTATCTGTGCATTGTGACAAAATATGGGAAGATTTTATGATGCTTCGCAAAGTAAAAAGACATTTTACTTCAATTTTAAATTTTATATACCTAAATCTCAAAATATTAATCTAATTAGTCCACAATAATTTAGATATTGAAAACTTATGGAATACCAAATTTTACTATTTTATGAGCTTTGTAACTATCTTTTTTTAATTTTTGAAAGATGATATTTTTTTAGATGCACTAGTTAGAAAGCTTCAAATATAATCAAATTTGATATTTCATAATTAAATATGCCGTTTATGTTGGGTGAATTAAATTGACAATTTAAACTTTAATTTTGTAATTTTTTTTAGGATAAAGCAAAATATTTCTTTGTTTCGCGAAACACCGTAAGATCGCCCTAAAATATATACCAAAAGAGATAGTGTGGATTGTTTAAAAGAGAAATACTTGTAAGTCCTTTCACTTTGGTTTATAAGTAAAAAAAAAAAATCACCCACGATGAGCAAGGGCATGAAGAGGAATATGAGTTTTGCAGTGAAGAAAAGAAAAATATATATATATATATATATATATATATATATATCTGAATTGGAGTCGGGGTTAAATTTTAGTGTACATTTTTTTTTAAAAGAAGCATAATATATTTTGTAGCGAGCTAGTTAAAATTCAATCCGCCTTTGACCAAGTAAAATTTGAACCCGTCATTTTTTGGTCGGATCTAACGAGTTAATTTGTATAAATGGTGTGTGAACATGCTTAGAAAGATTAGAAGAATCATTTTCACTCATTATTGAGTCCAATATTTTCAGTTTTTCAAAAACCTAAATACACGAGGTTAGTGGACGGATGCTGGATTTTGATCGGGGGCAATTATCGAATTGTAATAGCTTATTGGGTTCAAATTCATTAACTAATTGGGTATTAAATAAGAAAATTAATAATTTAATATATATTATTATTTAATAAAAAAATATTAAAATAATAATATTTTATATATTAAAAATAACAACAAAAAAAATCTCACATTAATAGATAATTAAGTTGATGAAGAAAGTTATCATCTACAAAATTTTATATTTTGATATCTTTATATAATTATTTCATTATGCACGATATCAAATATTTTTTCTCAACAAAATTAATCAGACAATCCGAGAGGGGGGGGGGGCAAAAAAAATTCCAGGAGAGGAAAAAATTACGGAAAACATTACCGAAAAATCATTATTTTTCAAAATCCGGAGCAAGCTGCCCCCTATTCCATTCTGATCCGCCCCTCCACGAGGCAAGTAGATCCGGAGATTAACGTTTTTTTCATAAAAGATGCTCACGTATAAAACATTAAATAAAATTAATAGAATCATAACGTCCTTCTCGTATTACATATATGGTAATCAAATTTAAAAAAAACTTCATTTTAACCATTTTAACTTCATCAAAATATTTAATGTTAAATAAAAAAAATTATTTAAAACGTTAAAAAGTATTAAATAATTTATTTAAACTCAAAAGCTTAATGGTAATTGATAAAAGACAAAATTGCTAAGAACAAAAAAAATCTTTCCTAAATCCTTATAATCCTCCCTAATCGAAAAAATAAAATTTAAATAAAGTTTAGGGACTTCAGTGAAAACTTGTCACTAAACCATAAACCGAACACCACCCTTCAACGCTGGATTCACTGCTGCGCAGCACCATGCATCGAAGTGTATAAACCATTGGATCATTTTACGATTCGTTTTTAACTGACATCAAGAAAATCTAACCGTCCAAATGCTGCACAGACTAGTGCTTCAGCAGTGGGTTAAGATTCGGCCAAACCCAAACTGGCCAACTCCTTCCCAAAAAAAGAAAGAAAAAAAGCTGATCGGAGTTATTCGCCTCGTTTTTATCGCTCTCTTAAAGTCCTTGAGCTGCGTTTTTTTCTCTCTCGTAGAAATCTCTCGTCGCACCACCGAGCTCCATCGATCTCCAGTAATACTCTTCCATCTGCTCCGATCATCTCCTCCGTCTCAGGCTTCTCATCTAAACTTCTCTCATTCGCTCAAGGTAACTCTATTTTGTCGTTGCATTCAGTTGCCGTGTTCCCCTATCTTTTAGCAAATCGGCATTTGCATTTGAGTATTTGACATCGGAAAGTGAGAACTTGAAGTTTTTAATTCATGTACTTAGTTTAAGACCAAACCAAATTTAAGTTGATATCGAGGCCTGCCAATTTGTATCCAGAGAAATGAAATGGCTAAATTTGGGAATTTCTGTAACTGTTAAGCAAGTTACATTGACTGAAATTGAACCACATAATTAGTTACTGGATCAATTGAAATATTTATGATTTGATTGGCTATTAGTTGAATTTTCAATTAGGGAAAGTAGTGAGAAATTGACTCAAATGTTTTTCATGTGCCTTAACTCAATTTTGTATTACGTATACACACCAATGATATAGACTCAACTGTTGCTGATTGGTTATTAGTTCAGTATAAGATCGACATTCTGTGTGTCTCATTGACAGTGAATGGCCACCATTTATGTTATTGCGTGCATGTCCTGTCAAATAGTTCCATCTTCCAAGTATACATTGTGTTTTATATGTTTTGTATTGTGGTTAATCTATGGACTTTTATTTTATTAATGTTGGAATGTTACTAGTTGCTAATTTGTTAATGTGATGTGGACTTATTATATGTGTACTTGTGAACTTCAAATTTAATTTATGAACTTTAGTTTCATTCTATTATTTTTATGAAATTTTTGAGGCATTGAATTCTATGAGATGCTGGATACTTATATGGTATGTCTGTTTATGCTCAAAGAAGAAATATTATATAATATATATTATATACGTATAAGTTCATCGCATCCCTATGTTTTTTGAAAATGCTATATTGCCGTGTCCGTAATAGTACCAGATACAATGCCTGTAGCCCTAGAAATCTTTCCTCAGCTAGAGATCCACTAGCTATGTGCTGTAGTATTTCTCTTAGCTTCCTGAGTTTTTTCTTTATTATTTTCCCTTTATATCCCTTTTTTTATATTCCAGTTTTGGTTTTTTAAATGCTTAGTTCTTCCGGTATGTGGTTAACGGTTCAATTTTTTCTGCTTAGATGCTGTAGAATTAAGACATACAACAGTCTAGGCTCTGTGTGATGAGCACCTTTGGAATTACCCTCACACAGTATCTTGGTAAAAGATAGTGCCTGTATAGCTTCTTTAACAGATACTTAAGGTTTTGTTCCTCCAGAATATAACAGGGTTGAACAGTTTTTAATTATTGTTTCCAATCGTTAATAGTTCTATTTTTGAATGCAGCAGTTGAAGATAGAAGGGTCATTTTGTCAGTTGGAAGTGAAACAAACTCAACCTTGTTTGATAAAATTTCAGAAGAGAGAGAGAGAGAGAGAGATTGGAAACAAACCAAATAACAGTAAAATATGAATCAGATTGTGTGTAAATTATCTCTTTCACCATCGCCTTCATTTTCATCTTCTGCTTCCCAGTTCCAATCCAAATCTCATTTCCACATAATCAGCAACAAAACAAATCGAGCATTAGTTACTACTAATTTCCCCAGCACCAATTTTGACAACCTTTTTGGAGAGATTTTGAGACATCGGCACGAGCATCAATGGAAAGCAAAGGAGCAGGATATGGATATATGGTCGCCCCCAAAGATGGATCCTGTTTCTGTCCGGAATGTGCTTTACCAGTTGGATCTGCTGTGCAAGAGAGGTGAAATTAAAAAGGCAGTGAATTTTCTCAAGGAGATGATTCCCAAAGGGTATAAGCCTGATGTTGTGACCTACACAGTTCTTATAGGCGGAGTATGTAAGAACGGTGAAATTGAGAAGGCAATGAGGTTCCTAGATGACATGATTTCCAAAGGGATTAAGCCTAATGTTGTGATCTACAGGACTCTTATAGCAGAGCTGTGGAAAAAGGTGAATTTGAAAAGGCATTGCATTTGATGGATGACATGATTTCAAAAGGGCTAAAGTATGATGTTAAGACCTACAGTGCTCTTATAGATAGGCTTTACAAGAGAAGTAAAATTCAGAACCCAGCTGAGTTTCTAGACGACATGATTTCCAAAGGGTTTAAGCCTAATGCGGTGACCTACAATACTTTCATGATTGCACTGTGCAAGAAAGGTCAAATTGAGAAGGCAATGGGTTTTCTGAATGACATTATTTCTAAAGGGCTTGAGCCTGATGTCATGACCTACTCCATTATTATAGTTGGACTGTGCACGAAGGGTAAAACTGAGAAGGCAATGAATGTTCTAAATGACATGATTTCCAAAGGGCTTGAGCCTCATGTTATGACCTACAAAATTCTTTTAAATGAGCTTCATAAGAAAGGAGAGACTGACAAGGCAAAGGAACTTCGCGACATGTTGATTTCTAAAGTGCGGTGAAGTACGTGAAGTTGAGAAGGCAGTGTTAGTTGTGGTGATGGCACTACCGTGTCGGTGTAGATTGTTTATTAGGAAGGAGTGTTGTGTGCTATTGCAGCTCCTCCTGTACCGAAGTGTTGCAGAGATTTTATATACTCATTAGTCGTTTCTAGTTTTATTTCATTTTCTGCAAAATAAAAGTGGCAAATACTACCTTTTTAATTAAACATTAAACCATCTCTTACTTGTTTCGACTTTTACTTTTGACTGTGTCCTCTTTTTCTTGCTGATTAGAATTGGCCAAACATCTTTTGGTAATCCTTTCTTTCTATTTAACTTTATTTTAGCCTTGTCAATTTGTGATTAGATCAGTGGGCTGTACCAACTTCTCACCGCTAACTCAATAATTTTGATTAAAGGACAGGAGCACTAAGTCAAAAAAATGTTTTGATAATTTCGGCCGAATCAGGAATTTAATGAAACAAGCTAGCAACTAGTTCCTGGTTCATCGAGTTACAGTCTCTCTGTTTATGCTGAATCATAAATTATTTTGCTCTCTTAGCTTTAATGAAACCGTGGCTTTCTCCACTTTAATAAAACAAAATATGTATTTGAACAGATTTTCCTTTTTTTTTTCATTTCTGTTATTTTTTTTCAATTATAAAATATATTGCTTGTTTGATTCATGGACATTGATACGGATTGTTTCCGATCACCGAAATGAGAGTTCGACGGGATTTTACTCTTCTCTATAGACTGTCTTGTGTATGCGTGTATGTGAATATGTGTGTTCAAAAAACTCATCCCCAGCATACTGGAGATAGACATTATATAGGCTCCATTTCACACTATATGACCATTGTATCATTTCAGCCGCCATCTTTGGGACAATAATCATGACATTTAATGTCATGCATGTGCATTCATAACACGTCATGCATGAACATTCATGACGCTTAATGTCGCGTCTGAGTGTCTGAGCATTCAAGACGTTTTATTTCGAGGTTAGACCTTTGTGACAGATAAGAGAAATTATGAATTTATAGAAGTTCCTGAATTCGATCTGTGGGCCTATTCGAGTCCATTAATCAGTGTGCCCTCTCAGACATAAACACAAACTTGTACAATGCTTTAATACCAATGTTGCGCGCAATATGATATACATTCAATAGAAACATTATATGTCTTCATTTTGATGCTTATATTAAGCGCGTACTGCGTACTTCGCGCGTGTTCCAACACTGCAAGCAAAAGGACCTGCATGTATCTTCACCTGCGACTGCACCAAGCACAGCACCACCATCATCCCTATTCAGTTCTTCCCAGCTCCTAGTAGTAATCGAACATGATTAATATTAATTATAAATTAATTGGAAATTCTGTTGAGGCTAGCTAAATTTTTTCTTAAAATAGAAAAAGTTGAATGATACAAATTTTAAGGAAAAAAATCTGTTTAATTCACGTACGGTTCACTTTAATTCGCTCAAAGTGACTGCACTTATAAGTTGTCTTAGCTTTCTTTCCTGATCCAGCTTGCTTTTCCACTCCACATCAATAGCATATTGGATTAAAGCTAGAAATGGTAAAATTTGTCCGCACTTAAAATCGAAAAAAAAGGCTTATAAAAGTTTTGAAATTTTTGGTATTATTTAATTTTAATAAATTGTACAACCGAAATTTCTAGAATTCAGGAAATTGTAACTGTTTTGTTATGTTTGTGGTGTGACAAAATCGGATTAATTAATTTTATTTGCTTAATTAGTTTTCAAATGTAGCAGTAAAAACTGATAAAAAATAAGATAACGACCATAAATACTGAATTATTAAAATATGAACATATGATATTAAATAACAAATATCTTACATGTACTTGTTACGTAAATAATTATTATACAAGTTCAAATTATTTTGCATTTATTTGGTAATTGCTGCTTTATGATATGTTTGCGAAGATGACGACCTAACATTTGAAAAATCCCTTATTTGGAGAAAAATAAAGCATTGAGGTTTTATAAGCTAAACAAAATTGTTGGGTCGATAGAAATTGAAAGCATGATGTCTTTTTCGCATTGTTCGATGCATTAGGTCATCATGATATACAAAAAAAAAATCAGTTAATGGATAAGCCACAAATCACAAATCACAAGCGCCATAGTTAAATTTTCCAAAGCTGAAATAAAAACTGCTCTGTTTACATGTTGGAGCATAGGCAGCTTTCTCGGATTGGTACCAGGATTCAATTTTGACCATTTAATTTCTTTTTATTTTACTCTTATTTTATTGTTAAGCATAAACAATTATAAGTTTCAGCCACCTCCCAAATTAAATATTATTATCATTCCAATTTCTTTTTTGAGGCCAATGTGCCGTATAACATCAAACCCATGCTACTAATTAGGAACGTCTCAGCATATAGCCATAGTGCTACCTTGTTATATACAACAACAACAAAGTTTTTAATCTCAAATAAATTAAGGTAAATTAGAAATGAAACTCAATTGAAAAATATAAGATCAAAAATTTCAAATATCAATGCTACCTTGTTATATAAGCTCCATAAAAATTAGCCTAATTATGAAGTACAACTATAATATGTTAACAGAAATTTTAAAAGCAACCGCAACAGCCATAACTGAGTTAAGCACAATTTTATGTTATAGCGTAGCATTTTAAGTCCAAAAATCCTATAGCAATCTATAGTGCGCTATTTAGAATATTGATTTTCACTATATACATCATTGAAGAGTACTTCTATCCTTAAAAAATGTAGATATAAATTCTAAGATGTCAAGATATGTGCAAAATATCCAAAATCTATTTGTTATTTCCATGTTGTGTTCTCAATTTTAGCTTGCAATCTGCACGAGCTCCCTGCTATTAATATGCTTATATGATCAAGAGGGCAAATGGAGGATTGAACCTGGACTTGCCGCTATTCTATTAATTGAACATATTCTTCTTTTCGTCAAATTTGGCTTCTCTCATTTTGTTCCTCAGGTTAGTTCTATTCTTATTACAACTTTCTTTTTCAAAAGAAATTAGCAAGAATAGAAATTAGAATTAGGAAGACATGGATTCAGTTTAGGGCATAACTTTATTATTATTTGCCAAATATGAGTTCTCTCCCACTGTTATGGTCTTATCTATACTATTATATAAAGCATCTAAGAATTGGAGGGTCCATTTTTTGTCATGGTAATTTTTTATTATACCCATTTTGTCTCTCAATTAGACGGATAATATTTATTTTTGGTTGATCGGACGTATGTGATCGCGTCCATTGATCTCCTCTTTCTCTCAATTTCTTTCCCATATATACTATTATTTCCATAATATTATTTTTTATTTAGCAACCTTGTGCATATTTGGTAAGAAATTAATGGTGATAATATATGTTAGAATAATTTACTTTTCTTGCCATAAAAATCATGAATCATTAATTCATATTGTGGAAAAATCTTATCCAAAATTAAATATAGTCTTTATTATAAGTTTTCTCTATAATTTGGTGAATTTATAATTTAATATTAGATAAATGTGAATTTTTTATTTTATAATATTATAATATTTAAATAAAAGAGTCTGCTGCAACGCGCGGGTATATAGCTAGTATCCCTCAATTAGCGTGAGAAGTGGTCCTTGTTTTATTTTCTAAACCCTAACATTTATTTAATACCATGCTAGTTATATATTTTTGGCTGAGACCACAGTTGATCGATGTTTTTGCAAATATTAATAATAAATGGTGGTTTTAGAGAAATTTTATTCTCCATCTCATCGACCTTACAATTCTCTTGATGTAAATTGATCTCTGATGACGCATTTTATAGGAACCGGCATGGGTGAGAGTAAATCGTCTGAGAAATGTGGCTCAGGCACGTGATCTCTATTCTAAGCAACTTCTGAGGAGTATGACTAAATTAGAGCACAAGGGAGATTAATTAGGAACTAACCACATACATCCTGAATTCTTGATAATACCAACTAAAGTTTTGCAGTTTTAGTTAGAGCTGGCAGAATCCGACCCGACCGAGAAACTCACCCGACCTGTTTGGATCCGAACTCGATCCGATCCGACCCAATCCGAGATTAAATGATCTTCAATCCAATCAAAATCTATCGAAAAGCTGAAAAAAAAATAACATGTAAATTGACCCGACCCGATCCGATCCGATTTATTCCAGAAGATCAAACTGACCCAACCTGTCCGACCCGAACCCGAACCCGAACCCGACCCAACCCGTTCGATTGCCACCTCTCTAGATTTAGTAGCTTAGTTCTAATTTGTATGTGGGGTGCATGCGAAGGAAATTTTTGTCTGTGATGCTTCGGCTTCTGTGTATTTGCTAATGCAAGATCGAGTACGTTCTTTGTTGTAAATGCAGGAAATGTATAAAAAATTGACACCATATTTTGTTGAAAAAGCAGTTTTTTTTTTCCTTTTTTTTAGTTATATATATATTTGTATTCTTTCAACCTGCTTTCAACTTCCAGAGAGATCATGCCATGTCTTGAGAAGGAAAGAGAAATCACAGTGAAGATTTGTTGTTATCTTATTTCATCTCCTATCTTTTATCTATTTACATTGGTGAAGACTTCAAACTATGGTTTGGATTTTTGAAATTGTTGATCAGCAAGTGCTAATGCTAACTTCAGTTCATCATGTGTTATATATTAACTTCAGTTCTGTCCATCTCTATACTCCAATTTGCAGAGATTCTCTTAGTCCCTGTATTGCAATGATTGCAATTTGGATCTGGAGTGCTTGTTGTGGTCAAATCTCTCTGCAAAAAGAAACATGGTAAATTATTCCTGTTGGTGAAGAGAGCGGGGTTTAAAATTTCGATTTCTTGATACCTTAATTATGCTATATCCTTTTGGTTGTCAGTGATGATCATACATGACTCAGCCAATCAGGCTTTATCAAGTGAACTGAAGCTTAGTTGGCGTGCATAGGCGACGACCGCGTTGGCCCATCGCTTGATTTCCTCTTTTATCTTCTCCGGTGATAGCTCTTTCAATGAACCAGGCTCCAGGTTCAGCTCCACCCCAGGAAACATGTCGGTTCGACTCAAACCCCCTGATTCCTTTTCCTTTTGTTTTGTCGACTCAAGCATGGTGTTTTTTGATGCTGATGCTGCTTCTGATGAGAACAGGAGATGCCTATGTATGTGCATATATATGGCGTGTGTGTTGCTGAGGAGTGAAGCATCTGATTGATTGGAAGAGATGAAGAAGTGCAGAGAGGTTATACAATACTGAGATTGTTCTCCACACGTATGAAATAGAGATGTTTCCAAGAGAATTATTATTAATCTTTGCTTCCAAGCAGGTAACATTTGTGTGCTTGTATATTGTATATCTGTAGAGGTGGCAATCGGATGAGTTGGGTCGAGTTCGGATCGGATCGGACGGGTCAAATCAGTTTGATTTTTTGAAAAAAATTAAGTCGGGTTAGGTCGGGTTAATTATTTTATTTTATTTTTTGATAGATTTCGATTAGATTATATGTCATTTGATCTCGGGTTGGATTAAGTCAGACTAGTTTGACTTTTTTAAAAAATCAGATTAAGTTAGGTTCAAGATCTGAATAGGTCGGAATAGATCGGATCAGATTAAATTGAATTCATATCGTATCATTACATCTGTTAGACTGTTCTGATAACTGTCTACGACTCTACTCTGCTGTTGAAACAATTTTGGCAACTATGTTTAGTTGTTTACTATCGAGGTAAATTACATAGATACAATGTTGCGACTTTGTTTAGTATGATGTTGTTGTGGAAATACATTTTTTGGAAAATTCAAAATTAGTTAAATGATGAATATGACAGTAGTCAGTCGGAAGAAGAAAAAAAAAAATCCAACAAAATTTAGTCCGCAGAAATATTTTTTTTAAAGAAAATCCGCACAATATTTAGCCGGTAACAATTTCTTGAAAGTTATACAAAACTGCTTCAACAAGACAAATAAATAAAACGTGAAGATAAACCAACATAAACATATAAAATGGATTGCTGCGCAGAATTATAATTTGGAAAACCTTCTTATGAAATTACTACACAAAACATCCCGTTACTATAATTTGCCAACTTACAGCGGAATTAATGCAAAAAGGAAAGACAAAAGCACAAAGGACGAATGAATGAATTAGATTATTTCTTATTTTCAATAAATAAATAAGAAATAACAATTTTATTTTGGCATACAATAATAAATTAAAAAGGAAAATACGAACTACACTCCTCTGGAATAGTAAACCTGGGAATTGCTACAAAAAAAAATAATTTCTGAAACAAAGAAGCTGCCAGAAATGAAGTTGCCACTTGCCACTTGCCACTTGCCAAGTTGGTCCAGGGATGAAGGTACACTGATAGACACATTCAAACGCAACAGACAATCTCACTATCCAGTTAGTAAACACGGCGAAAAAATATCTCGGTGCTCTCCTGGACACGTTGGTTTTTTCTGAGCAATCGTGTACAGTTCAGATTTGACACGAGACAAAATGAACGGTGGATGCCTCATAGCCTCAAAACCGTCTTTAATTTAGCCCTTTAAATAAGGATCTAGGGCTTGTTTCCTTGGATTTGTTCCAGCCGCATTCATCTCATCTTCCCTTTTGAGCTTCTCTCTCTGCGCAGAAGTACATCTCAAAGCCCTAATTTCAAACCTCTTGTCCGTGTTCTGAATGTGAGTTCGCGTGAAAACCTCTGGATTTTCTTCTCTAACAATCCGATGTAGGGAAGATCGGGTTTTGATCTTGTTTATCGATCTGGATTTTTAGGATGGGAGAAGTAAAAGACAACGATGCATACGAGGAGGAGCTTATCGACTATGAAGAGGAGGAGGTCAAGGTGGCCGACGATGTCGCGGCCAAAGCCACCGGAGACGGCCCCAAGAAGTAAGAAATTATCCTTATTTTTGAAAATTAGGGTTTTGTTTCAGCTCTTGTAAATCGGTCTGCTGTAGATCTTAAGTGTTAAGGAAACGTGTCTATTTATGAAAATTTTGGTACTTCGTTAGGATATTTTCTAGTAATTATAGTCGGTCTTGGTTTTTAGTTACTGTTTCACTACAGATCTCGTAACAGGAACGTTATCCGGTCTATCCATGCAAAGTTACCTTTTGTCCTGTAATTTCGTTGACAATAATTTGGGTCATCGAAGCTTTAGAAAATCAGATATCAAAGTGGCTGCTTATTAGTTGTTCCAGAAATTGTAGTTCTTTTTTGTTCCTGAGCAGTTTGCAATATGTGATGTTGTATATCTGGCAAAAAAAATAATTTCTGAAGCTAAGGGATTGACAGTGGACTGTGAAATTGCAAAACAATATATCCTCCCAAAAAAATTTGAGGGCGCAGACATTTCAAGTTATCTGTGTATTATGTTTCAGCAGCCAACAGTGTTGTCGGGCTCTGATTATTGGCAGCTAATGAATTTAAACTGAGCTCTTATTTACTTAAGAGTGGGGATTCATTGACAATGAGTTATTTTGACAACCTTGACAATGGATCTCTAAATAAATACAAAAAATAATCTTAAAGATGGAAAAAAGTTTATAGATGTTCTTCTACCTTTAGATCGATGATCATTCAAATTTCATGCAATTTCATTATCGTTTGATAGTCCATCAAAAACCGTTAAATTGGAACCGTTGCAAATTACATGAAAATTTGATGGTCTTTGATGAACTATCAAATGATAATGAAATTGCATGAAATTTGAATGAACATCAATCTAAAGGTAGAAGAACACATGTATAAACTTTTTTTCATTTTTAAGATTTTTTTTGTATTTATTTAGAGAATCATTGTCAAGGTTGTCATAATAACCCATTGTCAACTGATCCCATCTCTTTACTTAAACAGCCTGAAAACTTAGGCTTGTTGGAAAGGAAAACATAGTGGGATTTCCAGATTTATGATTTCTCAAATTTTGCTCATAGTTTATAAATATGAATTTTTTCAATGATGTAAATCAACTGTTTTAAATAATTATTTGTTCATCATATATAAAATTATCCAAATCTTTTTTTGTGGGAATAGTTTGTATGTATAACAAGATGTGTTCACTAAAATCAAATTTGGTTGTTACAGGGGATATGTTGGAATACACAGTTCAGGGTTCAGAGACTTCCTGTTGAAGCCAGAACTACTTCGTGCAATTGTTGATTCTGGTTTTGAGCACCCTTCTGAAGGCAACCCCCCTTCCTCTCCTCCCCTCCTCTTAACCTCCTGTATATTTTATTCTTCATATCTAAGATCAATTCTTCAAATCAAATAATGTGATGGTTATGTTAACAATGTGCAGGTAATAACTTCCACAAGTCCTAATGGAGTATGGTAAAATAATTTCCTATTAAAATAAGGTCCCGGATGGTAAAACATATTAACTCACTGAGGGTGTTGCACTGCTCCACCTTTTCTTTGGTTCTTCCTCTCTCTACCACCAGTGCAACATGAGTGTATACCTCAAGCTATTTTGGGGATGGATGTCATCTGCCAAGCCAAGTCTGGTATGGGGAAGACTGCTGTTTTTGTCCTCTCGGCCCTTCAACAAATTGAGCCTGTTGCTGGCCAAGTCGCTGCCCTTGTTCTCTGCCATACTCGTGAGTTGGCTTATCAGGTTCTTTTCTTCCTTTTTTTTTTTCAACTTGTTACTTGTGTTTTTTAGCAGTTTTTTTTGTTTTCAAATGGTACAAGAGTGCAGAGGCTAATAGCTGTTGTTCTTATGATCTAGATATGCCATGAGTTTGAGAGATTCACAACATACCTACCCGACATAAAGGTTGCAGTATTCTATGGTGGTGTGCACATATCCAAGCACAAGGATATACTGAAGAATGAGTGCCCTCATATCGTAGTTGGCACTCCAGGAAGAATCCTTGCACTCTCCCGTGACAAGGATCTTTCCTTGAAGAATGTGCGCCATTTCATTCTTGATGAGTGTGATAAGATGCTTGAGTCTCTTGGTACCTCTTATTGCTTTTCAATTCTAAACAATCAAGCTTATAATGTGCTATATTCAATGTTGAATTTCGTGAGTTCTCTTTTGAAAATGTTTATAACTAGTATCTTTGGTCTTAACCATATTTGAGGGGAGATTGCTCATGGAATTCATTCTTTGAGTGGATATGTCATACCTATTTGTATGACTATTTTTGTACTGTACAAAGTGTTCTTTAACTCTTGTTTGCCTGCTTGTATGGTAATGATGTAGACATGAGGAGGGATGTACAGGAGATATTTAAGATGACTCCTCATGATAAGCAAGTCATGATGTTTTCAGCCACACTCAGCAAGGAGATCCGTCCTGTTTGCAAACGTTTCATGCAAGATGTAATGTCCCTTCACCCCTTGCCATTCCTCACAGTAAACCTGATTCATCTCTAGATTCACTTCGCATCTTCGTCTTTAAACCCATACCTGTAATGTTGAGAAGTAGATGTAACAAATGCCTCGGGATCGTCATTATCCTTATCTTTTCTTAATTCCTGGGGGCGAGGTGGAGCTCGTCTCTCTTACCTGCAATTTCCCTATTGGTGTTATGCTGCGTGTTGCTCTAAAATGGCTGTGTATGTGGGTTTGACGTGTATCTGGATGCTAAAGAGTGTTGGGTTGGGTATATGATATGTTGTCCATTCTTGCTGATGTCTGCTTGGGGCCAAGTTATTTTTGTTTGTCATTTTGTTTTGGGTCCCTCTCTGTATCTCATTAAAAGAAATAGGGTATATGATGGGAACTTTGTTGAAATGATGCGTCCGGAGCACTTGTCTGATAACTTCTGCAACCAATTGGTGAAGTGGATGGATGAGATGTATCGTTCTTTTGGTGTATTCTACTCCAAAAGCTACAATTCTACTCCCTGGATAACAGTTTAGCTTGAAGGCAACTTATCCACCTAACAACAATTTTATCTCACGTTTGTTCCCTTTCAGCCGATGGAAATCTATGTCGATGATGAAGCCAAGCTCACATTGCATGGTCTTGTTCAGGTGAATTTTTGGATGATGTTCTGGAATCCAATATCTGTGGAATGTTGGCATGTTCTGTTTTAACTTGTTAAATTTGCTTGCAGCACTACATAAAACTGTCAGAACAGGAGAAGAACAGGAAGTTAAATGATCTCTTGGATGCACTGGACTTCAACCAGGTGGTGATATTTGTGAAGAGCGTCACTCGGGCTGCTGAGCTCAACAAGCTGCTTTGCGAGTGCAATTTTCCCTCGATTTGTATTCACTCTGGCATGGCACAGGAGGAAAGGTTTGTGGAAATTCTCTCCTTCTATTGCGCATCTACTCTTCTTTCTAGTCTACTTTCTTGTTAGAATTACTAATGTTGCTTAACAATTGACTGATCTTGCAGATTGACAAAGTACAAGAGCTTCAAGGAAGGGCATAAGAGGATACTGGTGGCAACTGACTTGGTGGGCAGGGGCATTGATATTGAGCGTGTCAACATCGTTATTAATTATGACATGCCTGATTCTGCAGATACCTATCTCCATAGGGTAGGTCGTTTTATATATTTTTTAACATGAAGTCTCCTTTTTATTTTGTTTTCTGATTTCTGGAAATGAAATTCCAATGTTAAGAGTACTGATTTGTTTTGCGCACAGGTTGGCAGGGCTGGCCGCTTTGGAACAAAGGGTCTTGCAATTACTTTTGTTGCTTCTGCTTCAGACTCTGATGTTCTTAATCAGGTTTGTCTTAATACTAATTGTTACTGTTGATTACAAGTTCTTTAATTTTATTAGCTGTTTCTTAGAAAATCCATCTATTTTATAGGTTCAAGAGAGGTTTGAGGTTGACATTAAAGAACTGCCGGAGCAAATTGATACCTCCACATATAGTAAGTGATATCTATATGCATATGCATATGAATTTGTTTTATCTTTCAAATCGATTACTCTAAAACTAATATTATTACATGATGATAGTAACCTGTGTTTTTTGAATTTTATTTTGCAGTGCCATCTTAAGGAGAATGCGAAGCAGAGAGGTTTTCATGTGCTGAAGCAAATATGAAGCTAGTATAGCTTATGATGGATGCCTACCTAAATACTAATGTCTTTGGGGATACTTTGTACTCTTAGCTTGTGTTGTGTTTGATGCATAAAAAGTGCTGCATGGGATCTAGTTTGATATATTTTTTTAGTATGATCACTACACTATTAGGTTTGGATTTATACTTTGTTCTATTGGTAGTGTAACTTATCTTCCCTTTGGGGGTTTTGTTATTCGATTAGTATTTCTCTCGTGGTCTAATTTTGTTTGTTTTGCTAGGATTTGGTCGTTTATAGTTTCAATACACCTGCACACTTAAAGTGAATCTGTGAATGATTGTCGACTAAAAGTCTTGTCACCTTGGTTTAGTCTACTAATATATCTCCCGTAAAATCTTAAGAAAGTATTCCTGCATTAAGTTCTACGTTTAAAAGTGTTCATATTTATCCTAAACTTCGTTCAAGTTAATTCCACAATTGTTTCGTTTCAGGTAGAAATTTTCTTAGAAAAATTGTAATATATCGAGGTTTCTGACCCTACTGACAAAGTACGTGGTGTATATGTTTTACTGTATGTAAAAATATTTGTTGGACAAAAGATAAAACACGTGAAGTAAAAATAAAAGATGTACAGAAGGAATGCAGTAGTTGTATTTAGGGTTGCAAATGGATTAGATACGGATGAATAATGTTTTTATTGTATTTATATCCGTTAAATTTTTTTAGATATGGATAGTTTTGGATACGAATCGGATATTCAACGGATATCGGATATGCAACAAACTATTAAACTATTATAAACCAGTGTATAGTAATAGATTATAAGTCCTGAGCTTAGGCTGGCAGTTGAAAACCTCAGCAGGTGGTTGAAAGAAATATTAATATATCAAACTAAAACAAAATCAACCCACCACATACCCCAAAATCAAGCTCTGATAATTCAATTCAAAATTAGCTTATAACAAACAAAATAAGTGGATTACCCGGATGCGAGCAGTTTGATCCTGGCAGGACTGGAGAAGCTGTGCCACGTCACGCCTCATCTGCCTAACCTGAACCACCCTTTTGTTTCTCAACAATTTCATTCGTGACATCGCCATCCTCAGCGACACTTTACTGTCAACACCACAAAAAAAGTTACCCGATTTAATCATCCTCGTGTTTTAATTCAGAGACCTTAAGTAATCTGAAAAGTTCGATTTAAGAAATTTACCATCCCAGAAATCTTATTCTTGGTGCGATGCATCTCGATTTCGCTCGATTCGCACCCTTCTCACACGCAAAGAGATGGGAAAACTACGAAAATTTGAGAACTATTACAATTTAATTAGAAGGTGAAGGAGCGACAGACAGAGATCGGGGATAATTATAGGATTGTAATAGTTTATGGGATTTAAATTTATTAAATAAAAAATTAATTTAATATATATTATTATTTAATAAAAAAATATTAAAATAATAATATTTTATATATTAAAAATAATAACAAAATAAATCTCAAAATAATAGATAATCAAGTTGATGAAGAAAATTTTCATATTTGAAATTTTATATTTTGATATTTTTATATAATTATTTTATTATTCATGATATTAAATATTTTTTCTTAATAAAATTAATTAGATAATTCAGAGAGGTAAAAAATTTTTTAGAGAAGAATAAATTATCAAAGATATTATCGAAAAATACTTTTTTTCAAAAGTTGCTCTGGATCCGCCCCCCGGCGATAGAGAAAGAACAGATATCAGGTATTCATTTGTCGCGCCTTAATTTTTCTATTTGTTTACTTTTTTTTTTTCTTCTCCTGGATTTGAGGTAACTACCAGTACCGCATGAGGTGGAGACGAGAGAATTTATATATGGGTGGGGGCAAGTTTATGTTGAAAATATTTTTTTAATAAATATTAAAGAATTTTGAAAATAAAAAAATTATGAATATATTTTTCTACTCATAAATTGATGGTAATTTAAATTTTATGTAATTTCATTATCGTTTGATACTCTATTAAGGATCATTAAAAATTTAT
This sequence comes from Schoenoplectus tabernaemontani, assembly GCA_037127355.1. Classification (NCBI taxonomy): domain Eukaryota; kingdom Viridiplantae; phylum Streptophyta; class Magnoliopsida; order Poales; family Cyperaceae; genus Schoenoplectus; species Schoenoplectus tabernaemontani. Next base: position 8,076,567 of record CM073744.1, on the reverse strand, counting down.
ATAATTTATAACGATTATAATTTGATGATCTTTGATGAATTATTAAATGATAATAAAATTATATAAAATTTGAATCTTCATCAATCTATAAGTAGAAAAATAAATTCATAAAAAATATTTTTTAATTTTTCTTATTTATTTAAAATTCATTGTCAAAATTATCAAAATAACCATTCTCAAGTGATCCTTCCCTTTATGTATACACATGGGATAAGGAAATAAATATTTGTTAATATGTTTAATCTTTATTAATTAAGGAAGTCTTTATTTGTATATTAATGATATTTATTAATTCTTATATTCAGGATAAAAGAGATGTTTTATTACGGCGCGGCGGAAATAAAAGCGCCACCGTGTGGGGCCCGCAGAGGGGAAGAGAACACGTTACCAACGCAGAAAGCTAAAAACGATCGAAAGCGTGCTGATTCATTCCTTGAATCTGAAATCTGAATATTAACCTATTTTTTGTTAAATACTTCTTTCAAAATGGTCAACGTTCCTCCTCGTACAGTCATAGTCTCGTAAAAAAAGCACGCTTATTATAGGTAGAACTGTATTCACTCTGATAAATAATTAATTAAAAATATAAATTTTAAATTAAATAAAATTTAAACATAATATATTAAATGCTAAATATATAATAATAATAAGAATAATTTAATTAGATAGATGATAATCTATAAAAAAATTATACAAAAAAATTGAATCATTTTAAAAGATAAGTTTCATCTTATTTATATTATACACGTAGCTTTAAATGAGGAGAGAAAAAATATATATAAATTATTGAATTTAAGTAGATATAAAGATGTAAAAAAAAGTTAACGATGGAGCAAAGTGATGATGCAATATGTGTGAAAAATTTGAAATCTAATCCCTTTTATGTATTAATAAGTATTATGTATTACGCCCAATAAAGAGTAAGGACTATTGTTACTTGTTAATTGTTACTTGCGTCAACACTTTCTGAAACTTCTCTTTTTTACTTTTTTTTTCAAGTTAAAGCGGGGGTAAATTTGAAATTAACATAAATTTAAAATATTTAATCACAAATTAAGATAAATTATATGTTAATTGACATTAATTTACATAAATGAATTAAAATTGATTTATTTAAAACTTAACCAAGTTATGCTAGTTAGGTTAGATTAACGAGAAAATTTGAAATTGGCAGGATTTCTGATAAGAATATTTAGTATCAGATTCTTTAATGAAAAGCAAAAAGGAACAGACATAAAGGGATAATTGTAAAGAACTTGCTACAGCACCTAGTGTATTGAATCATTTTGCTGGTTTCATACCATGAGTGTGGTTGCAATAATACACACTAGTACTCTTTATTTTTGAGACAAACAAGGAGGAGCCTGACAGTGGAACAATGGGAGGCATTTCAAAATGCGGTGCTCAATCTATTGATTCCACACCCTAGCTGCCTAGCACGACAACCCCCTCCCCTCCCCTTTGCACACCAAGCCCTTCCTGTCATTTAGTCATGAATCATCTTCTCAGGTAATATGCTTTACACTTTTTGATAGCTCACTTGTAAACATGCAACCTTTATGCCAGAGAAGCTCGTTACTTGATCGTACTATTTACTTGGATAATCCATGTTTTGTTTATGTATGGATTTCTCTGTGATACTTTCAAAATTCACAATTCTGGCGAGTCAATCTCTGGATTAGTTTAGCTTGCAAGAGGCAGGCTTGGTTGTATTCGGGTTGCTTTTGGAATGTACACATTTGAGCTAGGCCTTATTTGAGATCTTGGACAACAACAACCTATTTGGGTTGGATTAGATTAGAAAGCTCTTTTTGCACTGAGAGATGTTGAAATTTGAATTCCAATGTGTAGATACTACATAGCCAAGAGCCCAAAACCAACAAGTTTCCTTAGGTTTGAGTACAGGAATTTGATATAATTTGAAGTATCTACTATAAAGCTCAATAACTTAAGCTCAAAACCTATTTTTTTTATTACTTGCAAGAATTATTTTGTTAAGTTTCCACTCAGTTTGATAATACAAAATTGTTTTACCAGTATTGTACAAGTTATATATGGTGGGGAGAAAATCGTCTAGATTTTATTTAATAAAAAATATTGGCAGGTAGTCACAAAAGTTATGTTAGGTAGACCATTAGTTGATTCCGGATTTTAGATCAGAAATACTTTCTGTACCAGTTAGCTTGGTTTGGTTGATGTAGATAAGTTTGCATTCTTTTCTTTCTCAATGCTCAACTACATATAACTACCACTCTAGCAATTTGAGCAAGACTTGCATTAATCAACAGATTCTGAAAATATACATTTAAAAAGAAAATCTACTTAGGACTTATTAGCATGAAAATAACATGATACGGACTTATTCTCTCCAGTACTGATGCTAATTTTGGAACATGTTATTACTTATTAACCAACCATGGTTGTACGGTTTATTATTGAATAACTTTATGCAGAGTTATCATTTTTAGGGATTTTACTGATCATTTGACAGTATCTGATTTATCTGAAGTCCACGAAAAAATAGCAAGAATCTCATTGTACTGCATGTGTCCGATTGGCATCATAATCTTTGCAGGGTCGAGATATGCAAATATTATATACATGATCTTTGTCAAAATTCAGAAAACGTGGAAAGTATGATGATAATTATCTTTTCTATGTGAATTGTGAAATTTTCACTAGTTTAAGTTTAATTAACTGGAACGTGTTCAGAAAGACACGTACCAAAATATTCCTTTGTTCATATGTGAAAGTGAAACCATATATATTTTAGTCCAGAGACGAGAAAATTGCAAGTTGATATATATTTTTTTAATTCTACTCTGCTCTTGTATATTTTTTTAATGCAGCTGATCTGTCGTTTTCACCTTTATCAGCTGAGCATGAGAAGAGCATCGGTGCATGCATCAGTCTCTTTTTTGTCACTTGTCATAGCATAAAAAAATAATACGAATTTGCAAACTAATTAAAGGTTATGATTGCACGGCCACGACATTCACGTTTCCTGCATGCACAGAAAAATAAAGCAGAGTTCTGTAGGTTTTAATTGAAAAAGGAAAGGTACAGAAACAATGCAATACAGTGCAATAATGGCGTTTTTTTTAATTTTAATGCGCGAAAAGTTCTTCATCAAATAAATTAACTATCAACTATTTATAAATTCCGCTATAAAAAGAGATTTCACATTAACAAAATGAGATTTAATAAAGTTGTCCATCAAGTAATTAAATACCAATTATTTGAAGTTTTATTGTAAAAAGAGAAACTACTCATTAGACATTTCTACTAAAAAAGTGCTATATTTTATAAATAGTCTTTTATTTATTGATTTTATTTAAAAATTTAAAAATCTTTATAATTAATTTAAATATAGATTATACCTGAGTGAAATATATCATTTAATTATAATAAAATTAGTTATACATACAATCCTTTTCAACTTTGTCATCACCTTTTTGATTGCTGAACTACAACTACCACTCTAGCAATTTGAGCAAGAATTGTATTAATCAACAGATTTTGAAATATACATTTTAAAAAAAATCTTCTTAGGAGCATGAAAATAACATATCAGGGGCTGAGCTGTATATATTTATTCTCTTCACTGATGCTTTGCAATTAACCATCATGCCCGTACGGTTTATTGAAGAACTTTTGAAGAGTTATAATTTTTAGAGATTTTACTGAGCATTTGAAAATCTGAGTTATCTGGAATCCCTGAAAAATTAGCACGAATCTCATTGTACTTCATGTGTCTGATTGGCATCGTAATCTTTGCAGGGTCGAGATATATTATATGAGAAAGAATTCAATTATCATCATTGTTGGTGTTTATGATGTCTATTTATTTATTCATCTATAAATTTAAAAATATAAACCGTTGAATGTATTCTATATCATCTCAATATATTTATGAAAAATCATAAAATGTTGATTTCATTTGAATTGTCATAATGTAATAAGGCTAAATTGTAAAGTTTGATCCGTTGATTTTATTAACTTGTTGAATATGTAAATAATACTAAAATGATATAAATTTTTATATACATATATAATATGATATTTAAAAAATATTCCTTCAATTTGTTTTGTTATTTAAGAATTTAATAATAGTTATATGATATTTGATTTTAAGGACACCGATGTGACACCAATGGTAATGATAATTTGATTCCTGCTCATATTATATTTGGTCTTTGTCAAAATTCAGGAAACGTGGAAAGTATGATGATAATTATCTTTCCGATTTGAAATCTACACTAGTTTAGTTAACTGGAACGTGTTCAGATAGACATGTACCAAAATATTCCTTTGTTCATATGTGAAACCATATTTTTGTCCAGAAATGAGAAAAATGCAGTTTGATATTTTTGAATTCTACTCTGCACTTGTATATTCGGTCGTTTTCACTTTTTATCAGCTGAGCTTGAGCATGACGGCATGGGAAGAGCATCGGTGCATGAATCAGTCTTTTTTTTTGTCAATTGTGTTAGGCTCATAGCATAAGGAAATAATAAGAATTTGCATACTAAATAATTGTTATACAGTGCAATAATGGCGTTTTTTTAATGCAAGAAACTTATATAAAAGTAGCTCTAAATTGAAATCTACCTGTTCATCTCTCTTCTTGTTCGTTTTATTTGTTATTTTTTTCATATTAATAAAAGGAGTTTTAAAAAAGAAATTATTCATTAATAAATTAACTATCAACTACTTTTAAGTTCTGTAGTAATAAAAGAGATTTCACATTAATAAAAGGAGGTTTAAAAAATTATCCATCAAAAAAATTAATTATCAATTATTTTAAATTAACTAGAACTAGAACTCGTGCATCGCCCTATAATATAGTCCTTAAAAAAATAATTAACAATATAAATTTTAAATATATTTAATAAAATTTCACATTACAGAATATTTTAACAAAATATTTTTTAATGCTAAGTTATAATGATAATTATAATAATAAATAATATAATTAAATATATAATATTTATATATGATTATACAAAAAAATTAGATCATTTTAAGAGTTAATTTTCACCTTAAGTATATTATATATATTATTTTAAATGAGGAGAGAGAAACTATTTTATATGAATTATTGAATTCAAGAAGATGAAAAGATTTAAACAAAATCAATAGTGGAGAAAAGTAATGATGTGACATACTTGAAAAAGTTGAAAGCTTAACCCTCTCTATGTATTAAGAATTTTATTATAAAAAGAGCAACTACCCACTAGATAATTTTACTTAAAAAATTTGCTATATTTCATAAATAGCCTTTTATTTATTAATTTATTTAAAATTTTAAGATTATTTATAATTAATTTAGATGTAAATTATATGTAAGTAAAATATATTATTTATAATAAAATTAGTTTTATATACAATTATTTTTAAATATAAGAAGGTTCCGCACTTCCGCACAACCAGTGTTTCCTTCTGGTTTTAATTAAAAAAAAATATAATACATATATGTTTGAAAAAAAAATAGTACAAATGCTACGAAGGAAATATAATAAACTGAATATATGCTAAGTTAATCGCAGGACTCACGATTCTAGCGGATGTGAGTTCGGATAATCTAGTGTTACTTTCTTGGTTTGATCGGTAGCTCTCAAACTGAGTGTTAATTATTGATCTGATCCGAGTTGATATGATCTGAAAATAAATGAGTTGGGTATGAGTTTAATTTTTTTTTTTAACCAAATCGGATCGGGTCAGGTTTGGATCAATCCGACCCGACCCAATTAATTATATTTTTTGAAGTAATTTTGTGATTTAGTACTAATTAAATCTTAAATATATATGATTATACACTAATAAGATTAATTAATATTTTATTGCTTAAAATTATATAAAAATATTTAATTATTTTACACGGGTCGGGTCGATTCGACTCGTGACCCGTCGTGTCAGATATGAGTCAAAATTTTTTGACCCAAATTTAATCGGATCGAGATCGGATCGGACAAAAAAATAATAAAATAATGTGACCCGACCCATTGACACCCCTACTCTCAACTAAAATGAGCTCGGTTGAAATCACTCTATTTTAACCGAACATATATATATAGTAAAAATATACCGTTAGCTTAACTAAAAAAATATATCAAATTATCTCAAAAATTTAATTTATCATACTCATTAAATTCTTTATATGAAAATCTTGTGGTATGAAAAAAATTTGGAGTGTTTTGAGGTTTTTGAGTCATGGTTTTCAATTTTTAAAAATCAGCTCTAAAAATAATAGTAATATATTCAATACTTGAATATCATTTTAAAAAAATAAAATCAATGACTTAAAAACCTCAAAAATAGTCTAAATTTTTTCATCCCTCAAGATTTTAATATAAAAAATTTAATGAGAATGATAAATTATAATTTAGAGATGATTTGATATACTTTTTGAGTTAAGCTCATGGAAGACGTCCGTAAGTTTAATCTCACGGCATCTTTACTCTCTCTCTCTATATATATTTATATATATATAGAGTTAGATTATTGTGAAAACATTTGCATTTTGAGCCCAAGTGCATACAGTTCAAATTTTATCGTAACACGTCTGAAATTCAAAATTATCATTCTCATTAAATTCTTCATATCAAAATATTGAGGGATACAAAAATTTGGTGTATTTTGAGTTTTTTAAGTATTTGTTTTGGATTTTTTAAATCAGCTACAACAATTCAATATTTTATTATTATTTTAGTGCTGATTTTCAAAAATCCAAAATAAACACTTAGAAAATTCGAAATACCCCAATATTTTGATATGAATAATTTAATGAGAATGATAATTTTAAATTTCAGACATATTGCGATAAAATTTGAGCAATATGCGATAAAATTTAAGCCGTATGCATTTGGACTCTTAAGCTCAATTGCTTAACTCAAAAAACATATTAAAACGAAATTTTAATTTTCACAATATGAAAATCTCAACTAACTAAGTCGCCGTTTTTAATTTTTATATATATATATATATATATATATATACGGTGATAGACACACACACACGAGTTTAATGAGAATGATAAATTAAAATTTTAAGGTTTTTTGATTCGGGGTTTGGGCCGCTAACTCCGGACCGACCCCTTACGCCCCCTTAGCCCAGAAAAATTCATCAACCCCTTCTTTACTGAATCCTTTCTAAAATAATTAGGCCCAACTTCGCCCCCTTTGGCTGGCCCAAACTTCATCCGGCCCAGCCCCAGTATATAAAAAAAAAAATTCACGTCCCGCCTCTGATCGCTCGCGCTCGCTTGCGTATATAAAACAAAAGAAAATCGATCGCCGCTCCCTTCACTGATCGCCTCTTCCGCTCCCCGCCTCCCCGCTCCTCTGTTTCGACGCAAGGCACACTCACTGGTGATCGCCTCTTCCGCTGCCCCCCTCCAAATTCCAATCGCTGGTGATAGTGGTGGGTCCGGCTTTGAATCATATAGCATCAGTTAACAACAGTTAACCATTAATTATGCGGAAATTTTAATCATTAAAGGGACTTGGCTGTGAAATTGACTTCAAACCAACTAATTAATCATTAAAGGGACTTGGCTGTTGTTATGCTTAAAAGCACTGTACTAGAAAATAGTTTTTGCATCGGGTTCTCTACGTTTTATGCAATGACATCAATTTACGAAAATTCATATATATACATTTGTATATCAACTTGTGACCTCACAATTTAATTGGACATTCAGTACCAATTTTGCAATTCAGGATTAAATTGAGGTAGAGGATTACAGCGGTACAACATGATTTCCTAAAAACAACAAGAACAAACCAATCGTCATCAATCATATTCTATCAATAAAGTGGTTAATATTTAAATTCATTTTGTTAATGTGCATGTATCTATCTTTTTTCGCCAAGTCCCTTTCAATGCACGACCATACATAAAATAAATTGAATAATTTATGACTTGAGTGTACACAAAATGGCCATAAATATTTCTGTGTATCACATTCACATATCAATTTATCATCAAACTCTACATTATTGCTACACTTTTTTATTTTAAAAATGGCCAGTAAACTAAATGAAATTCCATACGGCTTTGTTTGTTTTGGGACAAGAGGGATAAAAGAAATGATAAATTTATCATCAGTGAGAGTGGTGATAGCTTATTTTCTCTTTTTATCACTCTTTTATCCGGCTTCCAAACAAAGCCTATGAGTATAAATTTGTATATTATTGTACTTGCTAATGCTTATTGTTATAATTAATTTGTTATGCTAATGCTTACCTTTCCTTAATTACTTTGCACTTCAATTTCTGTACCCTTTGGGAATAATTTTATATAAGCATGTGAAATTAGTGTAGCTAGGTGCTTTAAGAATAGGAGAGAATGTTACATGGCACAAAGCACCTATTTTCAAATTTTTTTACTTATTGTCTTTTATATTTTTCTATCTCAATTTTAATAGGTATGAAGAAGTATTATAAACCTAAGTCAAAAAATAATGAAAATGAAAGGAGTTCGTATTTATTATCTGGTGGGGGAGTGCTTGCACAAAAGAAAACACGTGTCGAGTTGAATCCAAGTGAAGTAATTGCTGACCCTAAGCTTCACAAGCCAATTGACGACTATGACAAGGAAATTAAAGATAAAGTTAGAAGAGCATACTTGTTGAATGGTCCAACTTAACCAATTAGTCATTTGACGTTAGAAGAGCATACTTTTTGATATTTTATTTTGACTTCAAGATATAAATAATGATTCACCGATTAAATATTTCTTACTTAGATATACATTTGATCTTTAATTTAATATTTATTTTGTTAAACATTTACTTTTAAAAAGTAAAACATTATAATAATCATTAAGTATTTTTTTATCATTTGATCATGTATCTTAAAAATAAAATTAAAATTGATATATATATATATAAGATATTAGTTAGGACACCCATACGAATCATTTCTGTTACGCCACTGTACATAACGTTTAAGTATGTGATTAATTAAATATTAAAATTTGAGAAATTGAATCTTCGGAAACATTTTCCCAAGGAGACGATCAGATAAAGACCTCTCTGTAGATGAGGTACCTCGTTTGATGTTAAAATTCACAAACCCTATAAAGTTTGTAAATTTTTAATGTAAACACCACTTTAACCGGAGTGTAAACGGATCTGATGGCTAATGGTCTTATCCGCATTCATTATAATTTTCAGTTACAGATTCGAATATAAATAATATCAAATACAAATACAGATATGGATACGAATATGAACCGGATAATCGATGGATATCTGGATATGAACCGGATATAGAAAGAATATAAATATATTCAAATACTAAATAAAAATATTATATGTATCACTAAAAGCTAATTTCATACAATTTAAAAATATCATTGAAGAGCAGCCAAGAACTCATTTTTAGAATCATTAATTAATAAAATTAAATATTAATTATAAAGTTAAATACTAATTATCATTATATTAGTAGTTCATATATTAATGAATTATACAAAATAGATACATTAGCACAAATTATATTTATAATCTATGCTAAAAATATAATAAAAAATTTATAATGAGAATTTTTTGAATATGTATTAGGATAAAATCTGATAATATTGAATACAAATACTTTCAAATAATATCAGATATTAATGAATAATAGCTACACGGCCGAATATAAATAGATAATAGTCAAACGTATCCTTATCCATTATAATTTTCAGATATAAATATGATACGTGTATCTTCAGATATAGAATATGAATCGAATATTTTTTATCATTTTTTTAATCGGATCAATTTACTATCTATTTGCAACCCACCACCAACTTGTGTCTAATTAGATCATATACATATATCATTATCCCCTTTTTTTAATCTATTATCACGGGCCTCTAGTTTTTTATTTGCTGCTTTCCCCTTGTCATTCATACAAATATAGTATATTTTATACAATAAAGAACTGTAATGATTCTCCCTTTTTTCTTGGCTTCTCCCCTCTTTTGTTCCTTTTCAGCTTTGTCATTAGCTCACAGCTAAGAATCTAAACCTGAGTGCATTAACTGATGTACTTTTCTATTTCACAAAATCCTATTGATATAGATAAACAAATAACAAGTTGAAAGTAACTTTGAGCTAGCTTAGAAGGTCATTAGAATATACACATGATTTTAAGATCAACTGGCCACGAGATACACGTTTCTCAGTGAGTACAAGTGTACAACAACACAACAATGCATGCTTAAATATATAATATTATAATATATAAATCGGTAACAAAAAAACAAACAGTACTAGTGCATGTGCTTTGTCACACATATCCGCCAATAATTAAACATTAGTAGATCATATACACCACATATTCTTATTCCTGCGGATAAATGACTATAATTAAGAGTATAATAATTATACTCAATTTGTCGTTGGATCTCAAGTCCTAAAATCCAAATCTAGTTAAGCAAAAAAAAATTAATTAGCAGAATTATAATTAATAAATGTCCCCGCTTGACAACATTAAATTTCTCATGTGCTGTTTTAAATTAACTAAAGAGTGGAATAATGTCACATGCGAGGGAACTGTAGCAAGCTATGTTAGACAGCATCTTCCTAAACGCAACCCATCAAATAAGTATCGGATGTATTGCATGGGGTGCGATAGGGTGCGTATTAATTATAATACAGCATTACAGCTGGACGCGGCCAGTTTAGTACTTTAGTCTCCAATACAGCTGTATTTCGTACCGGATACGGTCAATTTAGTCTCCAATACAGCTGGACGCGGCCGATGTATCAAAGACACGGCTCAATTCAATTTGATCGGCCAGCTAGGTTACACAAATTCAGCTATATCATGTTGTATTTCGTACCGGATACGGATACGCATGCGATTCACGTATAATGTATGTCGGATACTGCAGCTGACCTATTTCAATTCGTCCGAATATGTGTTGATACGGTTGATTTTCATTTAGATACGTTTGAGATACCGGTATTTGATTAACACGGCATGGACGAAGCCACAACTGATCATTTGAAATGCTATAAATAGAGAATTACAGCGAAAAGATAATAATTTTGCATAAGGGGGAATCGAACTTGGACCTTCTGGTTATCACCAGACGCACAAACAACTGCATCTCAACGTTTCAGTTATTCATTTAGAATATCATTTTATTAAGGATACATATTATAATCCCAGTTAATTGTCCCCAAATTTTATCCCCCATTGACTGCTTTTAATTTTGATGACCGATGCTCAATTCAAATGATTTTATTAGACTCAAGAGACGTATCTCTTTAACTTCTTAAATATGAAATTCTCATCGACGGTTCTTCTATAGTTGTGAATCTCATTCTCAATTACCTCATGTTCATCTCTTCAGCTCCATTTTATCCAATCCAGTGCCGGAGGCATATAGAAAATTATGGGTGCAACTAATACTACTGACTTTTTCAAATTATCTTTAATTTTATATTTAATGATAATAAATTTTATTTATTTTTATTATCTTTCTACCAATTTGAACCCACAAATATTTCTTTCATGTTATCACTATTGACACCACTCATATTTTAAACCAATAAAGAACAAAAAATAATTTAATTATATTAATTAAATGACACCACTGAGATATATTCCTTGCTCCGCCAGTGATCCAATCTCTCGGTCACTTCTTCAAATTTTCTTTCAATAACGTTTGTTTGAAACTATTCACGTTGATAGATTTCTTTTAATGGAATTTTGTGCTTCTATTATTACACCTTTGTTTTTTTAAATATAATGATTAAAATCACGAAGCTCATACTGTTTGATTTTCTAGTCTTTAAAGTTTCTTTTACAAATTAATTAATATTTCTTGCATCAATTCGCCACACAAGTTCTGATGTGTGTTTTCCCCATGAAATTAGCACCGATGCATATATATCGATTTATCAAACTCATTTTGAAATAAAAACCGATTTTAATTCATAAAATTGAATTAGAGTTGGTTTTAATAAAAATTGATTCTAATTCATAAAATTGAATTAGAACCGATTTTAATAGAAATAAGCTTTAATTAAGTTTTTTGAATTAGAACCTTTTTTTAATATAAATCGGTGCTAAAATAGTTAAGTTAGAGTCAGTTCATAAAAATTCGGTGCTAAAATAGAGCTCCAAAATCGGTTATCATGATCATCTACCAACGATGTTGTTACCATTATAATATATTATTTTGTAAAAATCAGGTCAAAAATATTTCACTCAAATTATCATAATGCCATTCAATTATTTTAGAATTAGTTTTTTATTTCATCGATGCTAAATAGATAATTCTAAAGATTTTTTTCTGATAGTGACATCTAACAATGATTTATGAACGCAAAGAATCTCCTTATAAGTACCAAAAATATATGATCAGTTAGCAGTGACAGTGACATGGAACTATTTTCTTATGTACCTATATATGTATGATACATTTACCACAAGTTTCACGTTCTAATAATGACATTAGCGTAATAAAGTACTGGAATTATTGTCGGGCCAAACTCGAAAACTATCTATCATGCATGTGAAATGCATGCTTATTTCTAGATAATTGCTTGGATAAGATTATAGCACCCAATTGTTTATGCTACCAAGTATATCCCCCAATTACCTACCATGAATTGCCAGGATAATAAACTTGTTCTCTCTCTTTTATCGGTCTTTAATTTAATTGTTAAAAATTTAAAATAGTGTTCTGAAGTTCACATGTTTGAAACTTGAATAAAAATATTCAATATATTACAATAACAATATATAATGTACTAGTTTGGAACCCGCCAGTTGTGTTGAGCCTCTTAATTATAAAAATATTTATATCTAGTACTAATTTTATTATAATTAAATAAAATATTTTACTTAAATATAATTTATTTATAAATCAATTATAAACTCTTAAATTTTGAAATAAAATTCATTCATTATTTAATGAAAGACCATTTACAAAACATATTTTTTTAGTTTGGTGGTATAATATGTAGTTTTTTTAATAATATAACTTAATAATAGTTGAAGTTTAATTTATTTGATATATATATTTTTTAGATCTCTTATATATGTATGAAAAAATGGATTTGACTAAAATCTAAACCGCCACTTTACAAAATAAATCGATCTCAATAGTAAATCAAAATATGGGTATTCGATCGTTACACATTATTTGATAACATTAATGGATAAATTCAGTTTATACCCTCTTTATAATATAGTATAATATAAATATGATCAATATAATACAACAATTTTTATTTTTTAAGTAAACTTGTAGTGTTTATAGTTCTTTTTTTTTACAAAAAAATTTAAACATATTTAGTGGCTAATTTATTTGATAGACAAGTTCTTTTTATACTTCCTATTAATTCATGGTAAACAATAGCAAATGAAATAGAAAGGAAAAATGATATTGGTTGATATCTGAAATATTAATTTTTAAAAATATTGATATATACCGTTCGATTAGAGACATGTGTCCATTACATATCCCTTTATAGTATAGACAGCCGAGTAATTTAAGTTACATCAAATACAACAAATTCCAGTTATTTATATGAAATATCAATGTTACCCTACTTGAATGTGTTTAAGGAGAGGTCTATCCGACATAGACTAGCTACGTACAAATATATCCAACTGTTGGCTGTTCAATGTATAACAAGTTAATTAACAACCACTAGCGGAGCTCCAACAAAAATTAAGAGGGGGCCGGCTTTTGTATTAATTATAGAGTGATTTGTATAATTTATATAGCACATTTCTTTACTAATATAGAAAATTAAGGGGGCACAACCCAAAATAAATATATCAAGCTCGGCCACTGATAACAACGTCCACGATCAAGATGCATTGTATTAAATCCGAATCATTCTGTTTGATAAAGTGGATATAGCATCCACCGATTTCATTGAAATCAGAAATTTCATATAGTTTTTACCAGATACCAAACAACTGGTATCAAGCATACAGTATAAGATATAACCTACTAGCTAGCCTGACAAAATATCTAATACATCATTTCTATATATAGCAGCATAGTAAACAAGTTATGAAGTCAACAAAAGCTGCCTGACTCACTGTTCCAAAATCATAGACAACCACAGGCTGATACACAGAACAAGAGACAAACCGCATAAGCAAACTTATAAGTTGTAACAAATATCCATTTGCTAACCACTTCAAAGAAAGCAAAATAGGAAAGCACTAGAAGAGCCATAGTTATCGTCTTGATCAGCCTAACAATTCACTCTATTGTGCAAACATTGGGCTTACCTCCGAATTCATCACCACCACATCCATCATAGATTCATAGGGTTGCCTCCCTGAAATGAAGATTTTGAACATCCTGTGACAGTACTACAGTTAGTTTTAAAAGTGAGGATTCTTTATTATGTTTGAACCAAAACGACACTAAACCAATGATTTGCATACCAATACTATGAATATTCTTTACATTACCCCCTTGGAAACATAATCGATTGTGCTCTAACCAAATTACCCATAAAACTGCACCGCTACTCATTTCTATCAGTGGTTGATCTTTTAATGGAATATATGCATATAATCCATAAATCTTCTAGGTAACCTTGCGCCAAAGTATAAATACTGTTTTGAATTTTTTTTCCAATATTAACCTTGCGCCAAAGTTCTTGATACCTAATGAACCATTTAGCTAAGTGCTAACAAAGCTGAATTCATAATGTGTAAGCCTAAAACACCTAATCTTCCTTCCCAATCAATTATTGATTGACATCATTTGTATTGCACTATACATCTATTTATGTCAGTGGTCTTTTGACTCTTCCGTTGCTGCCGCTATTAAATAATTGATTTCAAAGGAAGTACAAAAATTCAGATGTCTCCACTCTCCATGATTTGGTAGCTATGTTACTCATTACTTAATACTATGTCTCTAGCTTTATTAATCTAATTATTTTACCAATAAAACGTCTATTAGAGTCTAATAAAATGACTCAATGAGAAGACTTAATGTACCTATCGCACGTAATTTATTATTTCAGGTTTATTAAACAGGAGACCAACCACTATGCTATGTTCTATATATGCTTGGAGCCTAGCTAATTAACTAGATTGCATGTGATTGGGAATAAAGTTACCAACAAGCCTACAAATAACTAAACAATTTTATGGGCCACTATAGTTAATTGACACAATATTTCAGCAACAAACTAGCACTTGAATGCCATTTATTCATTTATGTTGATTAGATTTATCATTTATGTAATGATCTGATCTCTGCTTAATTTCATCAGAAAGAGAAAATGGTTGGTTAGATAACATGTACTCATTTCATGTCTCAATCCAACCCTTCCGATCTAAACAAATCCATCAGGTCTCAAAGAGAGTTGAGTGTATTTTAAGCATTATAAAAAAAAATGGGAGCTTAGAATAGAACAAAAAAATTGAAGATTGAAAATCTTGACTATGAACAGTAATAATTAATTAGGCCTACAAAATCACAAATAAATTTCGCGAGAAGTGCGGGAATGACGTTTTGGTTATAAGATTTTTTTTGTTGCACCAAGGCTCCGACCTCCATCTGTCCGTGATTTTTTTTTTTAAATGCGTATATAGTGAATTCTAATTCTTAATAATAAATATCACAACGCATCAGTCTCACTGGTATTTTTCACCGAATGCATCGGTGGACTGATATTTAAAAAAAAAATTAGAAATCCATGATAAAAAAATTGATAAAAGAACAGAGTCAGACATCAGTGAGACTGACGCTTTTCGCAATTCAATGGTAAAAACGCTAATAAAATTAGTTTCTTTCACAAAAAAACAGAAACCAACTAATGGGACTGATACTCTGTCATATCTAATATTTAAATTTTAATTTATTAGTGCTTATTATTAAAATTATAATTTATTTCATACTTGTTAAAAAATCACGGTCGACATGTTGTGTTTTAAAAAATAAGCTACCTTAAAATTACAATATAATAATTAAAAAAGAGGATAGATGCAGGAGCTGCTCTATATAAATTATTACATGAAGATGCAAAAAGATCATGAAGTAATGAACATTAGTACCTTTTATGTCAATAATTAAAAGTGCAAAGAGATAATTAGTGTGTTAAAAAAACCCGCCCGGGAAAAACCCGACCCGCGGAATATGTCCCCGCGACCCGCCCCGATCCGATCCATGCTCAAATCCGTCAGACCCGTGACCCGTTAGAACCGGCGGGTCTAGCACGGGCGCGAGCAAAAAAAAATGAAAAAAACCCGTGCTAGACCCGACCCGTTTTAGACCCGTCCCGACCCGACTCGTCACGTCCAACCCGCCCTAATCCGTACCCGATCCAACCCGACCCGACCCGTCCAACCCGCCCTTACACCTAGCACCATAGCATAATATAGTATCCAAATCCAAGAAAAGAGATAGAGGGATACACACGTTAACTGACTAGTAGTCCTCTACAATCCTTTATATAGAATCCACATTAAATAAAAATATTTGGAATTCTTCACTGCATAATGAGGGTATATAAAATGGTATTAAATTAAATTTATGTTCATCAATTTATTCCGAACATACTAAATTTTAAGAACAACAAATGCTATAACTAGATAAGAACATTTTAAAGTTCTATCATTTTATTTCAATTCTTTAAGATTTTATTTAATATTTTACTTAAATTATTTCATTTAAAATTTTATTTCAATTTATTTTGAGCCATATCAGTGCCTGAACCGTTATAACGATTTTTGAATCGTTATAACAGTTTGCTGAAACGTTATAACGTTTCATAAATCGTTATAACAGTTCAGTAAATCGTTATAACGTTTCATAAATCGTTGCAATGATTTATAGAACCGTTGCAACGATTTACTGAATCGTTATAACGTTTGACCCGCCGACTTGTCCCGTTCCCAACCCGACCCGCCCCACCCTTGGACCCGACCCATCCCGACTCGCCGACCCGTCAGACCCGACGGGTCTAGGACGGGTCGCGGCCAAACCCCCCAAAATGGACCCGTCCTAACCCGTCCCGTGTAAACTCGTTGACCCGTCCCGACCCGTCCCGCCAAAACCCGCCGACCCACCATAATCCGTCCCGACCCGACCCGACCCGTCCCGATTTTAATACACTAGAGATAATAATATAAATCAGCTTTTCACAAAAGCTAATTATGAGCTAAAATGACAATGAGCATTTACATAACACGTACCAAAAAGGAGCTTACTAGGTATCTGATGCTGTCTCCCTTATAATACCGTGTATATCTTTTTATAAACTCGTCACCTTATCAGCTTATACTCAGTATTAATTTATTCCAAATCTTTTCTTTATTCCTCTCCACAAGAAAAGGTAAGAACTAAGAGTCAAATACGTACTGGTAAACTTTACTCCAGCCGTTATTATTCCAAAACTTTACCCCGATATTAACTCTTCACTTTACAGTTGGTCCAATTTTCCTCAAAAAAAAAAAACAGTTGTTCCAATTCCAAAAAGAATTAATTTACAATTTACAACTGGATATTTTAAGAAAGGGATAAAACAGGGAATGCTCTACCAAACCCCCAGTTGTCAAAATTGAGTGCTGTATTTTGCATCCACACGTCAGGACAAGTTGCATAAAGAATGTGACCTCTCTTCAAAGTTTTCATTGACTGGGAAGTTACAAGGATGTCACACTCTGTTGTTCCAGTGGAAACATTTCATTTGGACAAAAATGGGAAAGAAAAATGGCTTAGTGTGCAAGGAACCCACTAATAGATGACCTGAATGTGTTCACTGAAGTAAAAAAGAAAAAAATATTTTTCATGATTGTAAGAGGCCAAAAATATTGCTGAGAGAATTCTCATCCTGAGGCATCTGCACTGTAGTTTATCAGAATAGATGGTTTGAATTGTATTTATGGATAATGAAGAGTTGCATATATTTCTAACTGAAATTGTCTAACCAGTGAACTTCAAGAGGACTGAGCTCTATCCATTGCCATTATATCCTACTTTTATAATTTTAAGTACAATTTGAGCTAAATTCATCTGTAAAACTAAAATGTACTAAGTGCAGCAAATGTTAACTTTTTTTTTCAAGTGTAAATTTGGTAAGGTTCCTTGCCGAATTAGATGATACTAATTTAAGTAAAGCTGCATTCCTTTGGTCCAGATCGAGTTAACTTTTTACTGGTATTTTTTTAAGATGCCAGAAGATTTGATGTATCAGTTTTGTTTGTTTACTAATTTTATCAACTGTCAGAGCATTTTATAATGAGATGAAGTTATCTACCAGGAAAGAGACTTTTTCCTACAAATGCTACTTAATTAGTGTTCCCTTGAAATCACATTAGTCTATAATGAAAAGAAATTCAATGAACTATAAATATAGTTTCCAAAAATGCACCCATCCCTATACTCAAAAAGTGAAAATCAACTCCTAAGTTGCCCTGTTAACTATTGACATCAAATGTAGAACTCAAGATGTCAAGAAAAGTATCATATATAACAATCTGGTAGTAACTAACAGATATCATAATAAACAACTAAACAAGGAAACAATTGATGCAAGTGAATAATTAATGAAAAAAATAGTAATTGAATTGACTTCCTTCTAATTTGTTACCAATAGGACTACCGGTACATACTGAGAATGCTCCAAGACTGAGCAATTGCATGCATTTCTTTTCCAAACAGAAAAACCTATCCAATCTAGGATATCCTAGAACTATGTACATCAAAATTCAAAAAGAAGAAGGAAAATCATTTCAGCTAATTATCACCTATCCTACTACTATGTTGAACAAAATAAAAAATCATTAATCAATAATCACCTATTTCTGTCCTCACTCCCTATCGTGAAACACTCAATTCACGTGAAATCACGGCCATCAACATCTCTCTTGTTGGTTGTTCTTGTCCCAGTGATTTCACAGCAAACGTGTGTGTCACTGACCCATTACCAGTTGACACATCTGAATTGACCACATTGACATTGGACTCTTTGAAAGCATGGATGATTCTAGAAAGCGGATGTGTGTCGAAAGGAGAGGTCACCTTAACTATCACCTTATCCTGAGCTGTTACAACTTCTATGTCAGGTGGCGGCAATGCCTTCCTACTTGCATGATTATGTTCTGGCCATTTCTCCCTCTCTGACTCCATTTCCTTAACGCGCTGCTGTAATTCTTGAATGTATGCAATGGCATCCCCTAAAAGAGACGCTTTATCCATTTTGGAGATATTTGGTACCACAGCTCTAAGGGCATAGAACCGCTGGTTCAGTTTTTCCCGCCGCATTCTTTCAGCCTCTACATGGTTCAACGGTTCTTCTCTTCCATTAGCTGGTTTGCGACCCCTCTTTCGTGGCTTCCTCTCCTCAATCATGGATATGCCGGTTTGCCTATCTTCCTTGCAGAGTGTCCCTATATTGGAGACCTCTTGATCTAGGGTGGCAATCCGAGCGACCACATGGTTGGTCCCAGATGTAGCTCCACTGCTGAAATCAATGTTTCGTGGTATTGGTACAGCTGCAGCTGGTTTAGGTGAATGTATGGGTTTGGGCAGTACATTCAATTGTGGCTTGGATTGAGTTTGCTGCTGAAGCTGTTGATGTGGATGTGGATGTGGTGGTTTTAGAGAAGTCAAATGGTTAACCATAACATGCTCTTCCCTTGCACTACTGGAGGAGACTGTAAATTGTCTTTTGGGTTGTTGATCTAAATCATGGGTGGCAATCCCCACAGCTCCATTACCAAATTTCACTTCTGTTCTGGCAACAGGACCCCAATTGTTTACCACACCACCACTAGACTGGAAACCAATTGGCCGATTTGAACTCACTGATGGAACTGGATTAGAACTAGGTACGGCCTGAGACCGTGGGGACATTACACTGAAATGCTTACCGAAAATTCTAGGTGAGTGGTTCTCAACCCGACCAGTGACAAACTCTATCTGCTGCAGTCCACCTGAGCCAGTCAATTCATCCTTCCTTCCCATACCAACCTGAGCTGAGACCATCTCGGCACCACGAGAGAAAACAGTTTTGATTCTTTGCAGAGCCTCAAACCCCTGTGGCACAGCCTCCATCGACCCCAACTCCAGCACACCATTCTTAAGTGGCACCAGAACAACTGTCCTGAACCCAGCCGACTGCGCCATGAATGCGCGCACGCAGAACTCAGGCGTATTGCTCGGCCAGTGGAGAGCTGACTCAGGCACCCACAAATGCTTGCCAGAGGCAAGTGTGCGACCGGGCCCCCCAGCTCCACGGGGGAAAGAGAAATACATGGAGACAAGATAGTACATCTCAGCACCGCTGATGCGGTCGAGGCCGTCGAGGCCCTCGAGGCTGACAGCAGACATCTCCTCCTTCGAAGAGCCACCATACAACACATGCAGCTTTTTAAGTACCTTGATGCGCATCTGCTGGTGGGACTCATCCTCATACAGGGAGTGGGGCCCATCATCGGGGAAGTAGCCATCCCCCCAACCGAGCACCGGATCGCCCGATGCGGAGCAAGTGAGCTGCCAGAATATGGCGTAGGTCCAGGTGGAGCTGGGGCCTTCAACCAGGTCTCGAAGCCGGTCGCTGAGGCCTGGGTCGTGACCCACCATCACCAGCCCATCCGAAGACACACAGTTCGTTGCCAGGTAGTCGAATGCTTGGCGACCTAGCACCCGCACAGCCATGGATTTTTCTTCTTCCGACCACATATCCGAATTCCCCCGTTCTCTTCCTTTTCTTCCCGATTTGTTGCTAATTAGTCGATTAATCGCAACGGCGCAGCTTGGAAGAACGGGGAAATCAATATCATGGATTGATTTAGACAGGGTTCAGGAAAAAAGAGAGATCTAAGGTAGGAAGTAGAAGAGTATATAGTATAAAGATTAGATTATTGGATGTTTCCTGTTGAGGCACGACAAAGGGGACTTTGGTCCTAATAGCGCGCGCCAAGGAGCAAAAAAAAAAGGAGGCACACGGAGAAAATGAGAGAAAGAAAGAGAGAGAGAGAGATGCAATGAAACTAGAACTGAGAAAGCTCGTGGTGGAAACAAAAATAGGCAGGCAGAAGCAGGGGATCTGAGAGAAGAAAAGAACTAATAATCCCAGATTTATAAATTAGGCAGGCGATTGAAACTGATTAGCTTGTGACCTTATGTAGACATGTAGTATAGTACCACTGCTACCAGTAAAAGCTAGCCTTTTATTTAGGCCGCGTGTGTATGAATTAGAGAGCGATTTTTTTGTTGTCTAGCTCTATTTCACAAATGTTTCTCTCTTTAAAACTATATAATAAAATTATTCTTATTTCTCTGTCCATATTTATAATTCAAAAACACAACGTTGACAGTCAAAAACTTGAAATTCAAAATCTGAACATTACGTTCAGACTTTAAAAATATTTATATTTAGCATTAATTATTATAAATAAATAATATTTTTTTAAATATAATATATATCTAAATCAAAGATTTTTATTTTTAAATAAAATTAATTGATTATTTAATTAAAGATAATATATAAAATATAATATTTTTCTTTTCTAAGTATGGTTGTACAATGCATAGTATTTTTAACAATAAAACTTATAATAGTTGATATTTAATTTTTTTGATACAAAACTTTTTTTTCAAAATGATTATATTCAGCATTAATTTTATTATAAATAAATTATATATTTTACTTAGATATAATTAATAAACAAAATATAATAATATTTTTTGAGTAAGATTGTACAACGTGTAGTTTTTTTTATAATAAAATTTAATAATAGTTGTTTGATATACTATAGTAAAAAATGGCAACAAAATTCAGAGAAAAAATGAGTTTGACCGAAATCTCATTTATAAAATAAGATATAAATATTTTGGTCGTTACATATTATCTAATAACATTAATGGATAAATCTCATTCATACGCTTTTTATAATATAATATAGATTATTATTTTTTATACAAAGCTTTGTGATCGACAGACAATAAATTAACGATTCATTTGTAATTTAGGTGAATGTTGAGTCTAAACCCCACGTTCACATCGATAATATATATTTTTTATTTTTTTATAAACATTATTGTTTACTAGAGCTGTAACTTGGGTTTCATTCCGATAATATAGTTCTTAAATAAATAATTAATAATATAAAATTTAAAATATATTTAATAAAATTTCACATTAAAGAAAATTTAGACACTGTATTTTTAAATGCTAAATAATAATAATAATAAATAATATAATTAAAAAACATAATAATTTATAAATGATCATATAAAAAGTTAGATTATTTTAAGAGTTAAGTTTCATCTTAAATATATTACACACATTATTTTAAATGAGAAGAGAAACTATTTTATATGAACCCTTGAATTTAAGAAAATAAAAAGATTTGAACAAATTAATGATGGAGAAAAATGATGATATGACATGTTTGAAAAGCTTGAAAACTTAATTCTCTTTATATATTAAAAATTTTTTGAATTGTGAACGTGAATATATGAAAAAAGTGATAATTTTATTTCGAAAGAAAGATATATTTATAAAATTTACTTTTTTTAGTGCCAGAACAAAAAAATCTTAGAAAACGAGATTTGGTTTGGTAGGTAACTCTGGTTGAATAAGCCATTTATTTCTCCTTTTCAATTGATATAACGTCCTGGCCCATAAAGCTGGACTTAGTTTCAGACTTTCAGGTATTATAGATACATCTAGTCAATCTTTGTAACAATGTTTTAATGGTTCAATACTTCAATGAAAGTTTCCTACGGGATTTTTCTCAAAAAATAAAATAAAATAAATGTAACTCTGATTGGGTCAAAACTTTATAGAGGAGGTTGCAGAGAGGAGAGGAGATAGCATGTCAGTTCATTCAGCTTCAGCCCAAATAAAAAAAAAAAAAATGTGTTCTCTGTCTGTTCGCTTATCAAAGAGATATTTTGTTTCGGGAAAAAAATAAGGGGAAAAAGAAGGACAAATTAGTTTAATGTCACTCTAAAATTTGAAAATTAAAAAAATATCACTCTAAACTTTAAATTTAGTTTGATGTCACTCTAAACTTAGTTAATTTAGAATTTTGCCACTCTAATACATTTTTAATTAAAAAATACATGTATTTGAAATAATAAATTTGTATTTCCTAAAATACCCTTACCCCATATCTTCCTCATCTCTCTCCGTCTCTTTGTCTCCCCTCCTGACTTGGTCCCGATGCCAATGAAACCCCAAACAGGCACCAGTATCTTATTTGAGATGAGAAATGACAGCATATATGCTTGTCTATCTGATATTTTTATAAATAAAAAATGTTCTTTGACAATGCTGAGCAGCATAAACCTTCATGGGAGAGTTATGATATCTGCTGATGCGTGAAATATTTTGCAAATTGTTCCTTTCGTAAATAATAAAGAGCAAATACTATCCTTGCTACTTAATCAGAGGTGGATGTTGCATTATAACTAGAGATTTCGCCATCTTCATTTATTAAGACTTTCAATTTATGGTGTTGTGCATGAATTTGAATGGAGACGGCTGCATCAGATGGTGAAGATATTTATCTTCTTTCTTTCCGATTAAGATAAAATTACAAAACCACAAAAATAATTTCAGGAGATTTCTTCTGTATTCTAATTTGATAATAGTATCTGGTATTTGAGTGGAGAGTTCCAAGTCAGGAGAAACCAAGAGATGGATTAAGGGTATTTTGGAAAATATTATTTTTTATTACAAATATGTGTTTTTAATTAAAAATGTACAAAAAATGTATTAGAGTGCTAAAATTCTAATTAACAAAGTTTAGAGTGGCATCAAACTAAATTTAAAGTTTGGAGTGGTATTTTTTTAATTTTCAAACTTTGAGTGGTATTAAATTAATTTTCCCAGAAAAGAAATGATGTGAGAACGTGGAGCGAGCCGATTGGTTGCGCTCGAGCCCAACTTAGCGGCCACCGTGGACCCGACCTTTTTCGTTTCTTTTTTTTTTTTTATCATGATATAGTATAATCCATTATGCATGACGTCGATGTTAGCGATGATGATGATAAATGCGAATTTGTTTGTGATGAGAATTGAGATGAGAACGGGCTGCGTGGTGGGGACAGTGGCGATGGACCCCACCAGATGCTTGATTCGCGCGTAAGGAGTCCGAAGTTGGTGCTTCATTTGGTGGATCGCATCCACACCGCTCATTTTTGTACGCGTTTTTTTTTCTATATGGGTCCGTTTTACACCATTGTATGCAACAGTAAAAGCACTAGAAACAACATTACTATTCCGACTAATTATTTTGCACTAGAAACAATATTACTATTCCGTAGAAAATTATTGTTTGATTATACATTATATTATTTATTATTATATTATCATATGTATTATTATATTATCATCACTGTTAATATTATTATATTATCACTGGTTAATATTATTATATTATTATGATATTATGGTTTTATTATTATATTATTATGATTATGACTATGATTATTATTATCATAATTATGATCATGATTATAATTTAATTATATTGTATTATATTATTATATTATGATTATATTTTTCTTATTATATTATTATATTATGATGATTATATTATTTTGATTATAGTTTTATATTATTATATTATTATGATTATGATTATCATTTTTTTGTTATTATATTATTATATTATTATTTTATTATCATCATCATCATAATCATTGTCAACATTATAGTTATTCATATTTGACCATTCTGATTAATAACTATCAAATGATATTCTATCACTTTTCATAATTATATAAAAAAAGCAAGTTTCCTTGCTAGCATCGAAGAGTGAAATGGTATAGCGCGGTCGTATTTGTTTTAAATTGGTTCCTTCTAACAGAAAAATTCAAATAAAAAGTTAAAGAAAATATCAAAAGTTGAAAAAATGCAAAAAAAGGGCAGCTGATCTTACTTTGGCTACGATTTGATCTCTCTCAGATTCATAAAAGGGGGCTTTACCTCTCTTGTCAAAATGCAATGCTAAAACTCGCATCCATGACTACTTATTGCTTGGAATGGCTAAATAAATCTCTTGAGTCTCAGATCGCAGAATAGCAGTTATTTCAACCTTCACTAGCTCCTGCCATAGTCGGAAAGTGAAATGGTATAGCGACGGTCTATCTCGATTTCTAAGTCGTGATCCTTGCTAGTGAAAAATATTATATATATATATAGTAAAGATGATACTGTGAGTTTAACTCAAAAAGTATATCAAATTATCTCAAATTTTAATTTATCACGCTCATTAAATTTTTTATATGAAAATCTTATGAGATGTAAGAAATTGGAGTGTTTTGAGTTTTTTAAGTCATGGTTTTTAATTTTTGAAAATCAACTCTAAAAATAATAATAATATATTCAATACTTGAACATCATTTAAAAAAATTAAAAATGGTGATTTAAAAATTTCAAAACACTCCAAATTTTTACATCTCACAAGATTTTCATATAAATAATTTATTGAGGATGATAAATTAAAATTTGGAGATAATTTGATATACTTTTTGAATTCAGCTTACAGAAGACCTCCGTGAGTTTAAGCTCACAGTATCTTAAATATATATATATATATATATATAAGTTAGGTTATGGTGCTATGCGAAGTTAATGATCAAATTTATTATAGACTCAAAAATATAAGTAAATCATCTCAAAATTTTGATTTATGGATCTCAATAAATTATTTATATCAAAATATGATGGGATATAAAATTTTTCTATCTTTTGAAATTTCTAAGTATTAGTTTTTAAATTTTTAAGATGATTCAATAATAATAAAATAATACATATTTTCTATGTCATTTTTAAAAAATCTAAAACTAATGCTTTGAAAATTCAAAAAAAAAATTATATTCCATCATATTTTGATATAAAGAATTTATTAAGATCCATAAATCAAGATTTGAACATGATTTAATTATATATTTAAGTCCATAGTAAATTTAATCATTAACTATGCGTAACACCATAACCTAACTCATATATATATATATATATATATATATATATATATATATATATATATATATATATATATCAAAATTAGCTGCAACAAAAATTTTATGGCAGCAGATTCGAATTTCTTTTGTATATATACAAATTGGGACCCACAAAAGAGCATACAAAATGGGACCCACAAAAAGAGCATTTTTTATATCAAAATTAGTATCATCCAAACTAAATCCAATTCTCTATATGCTATAACAGTCAATGGCAACAAAATTTTATGGCAGCAGATTCGAATCCGCTGGATCTACTGTGAAGTCTGTGATGGTATGATTCTGATTTCTTTAACAGTCGAGTCGGGTTACGGACGAATGGTTAATAAAATTCGCTTTGGTTCTGATCTGCTTGGTCTTTTTTTTTTCTGTTGCTGGTTAGTCGATTCAAATAATACAGATTTAGCTGGCTTATATCGCACGTTTTTCTTATTTATATCGCACAAATCAGTTATTCATAACTAAATCAACTAATTTGTAATAAAGTTATAGTTTTTTTTAAATAAAGCAATAAATCATCTGTCAATTTTCATTTCTTTTTAGGAACTGCTTACAAAATGTCAACGAAAAGAACAGTAAAATAATTCATATTAATAATGATTTTGATAATTATTAATAATTAAAGTAGTATCTAATTCTTATTAGTTATATATGAAGCTATTTAATATGTGTAGTGCATGGATATGTAACAGATCATATTTATTTTTATTAGGTACATATGAAGCTATTTAATATGTAGTGCATGGATATGTAACAGTTCAAGAAAAAATCTATTTATAGTTACTATAACATTTATTTATGTTAAAAATTATTAAGGTAATAATTTATGTTAACTATAGGAACTTTTAAAAATTTTTACACTTATCATTGTAACTATTTATACTAACCATTAAACTCACAATTCTTATTGCAATTATTTGATGGCGGTTTGTTTAGTTCTTGCTCATGACGTTACTTACAGTTAATCTATAATTATTCTAGGCATTGCTCATACCTATTAGAAGCAAAACTGATGGAGATTTAAGTATACATCCGTTTTTATATGACTTGTGTGACCCAATTCCACAAAAGTAAATAATAATATAATGCACACTAAACAAAAGGAAATAAGTAAAAGATGTTTACACGGCCGGTCAAAAAAGGACATCAATATTATAAAGATTCATTAATCCACACAAAAAAAAGTTGAGATTGAAAACAGAGAACTTTCAATTTGACACTATGCAATTAAAGTAATAAAATGGAAAATGTATTAATATGAGATCGAAAAATGTAAAGTACTGAATAATTAATCTACAAGTCGTAGCATGACAAATAAAACTATTATCAACGGTTAAGATAGCAATATCAATACCAACGGAGAAATAGATCTTTAATGGCATTAAATCCATTACAAACGGAAAAAAAAACGAAAATCAAACTTAAATATTATAAAATTAATAGTACATAGAACATTAAGTGTGAGGAATAAGGAAAATATGAAACCCAAAGTTGAAGCATTTTAAGAAAGAAAACACGGAAAATGAGAATTTTAACATCGGGAAAATTAACAGCTCCATATTCATCAGAGAAAATCGAAAGAAAAATTAATAACATGCTGGTTGTATCATATAGCCAGCATCTTTTTTTCTTATTTCATTTGATAAATCTTTATTCGACGAAGGTTTGCCTCATTCTTTCAGTATAAGACATGAGAAGATAACAAAACTTTGTGGGTAGAAAAAATAAGGAGGGTTTAAATGACATCACTTTTATGTACTATTAAATATCATCAATTTAATTTTTACTTTAAATTTCCAATCTCGATATTTAAATTTAAAATTCAAACTTATTTTTTTATTGTAGATGTACCCCATAAATTTTTATGATTTTTGAAATTTATTTTATAATAGACGAAATGATAACAATGAATAAAAATCAACAAAATCAACGGATTGTTTATATTTCAAATTTGAGTGTTAAATTTTCAATATAAATTAAAAATTAAATTAATGACATTTGATATGGTGCACAAAAGTAATTTGAACTCTCCTCAAATAGAAAACTACCCGTACCCCTAAAATAACAAACAAAAAGAGAATTGAGATATTAAGAGGTCAAGAGCGTTGTTAGTCAGTTGGCAATTGACATTTTTCGAAATCAATAGCTTGAAATTTGAGCGCTGAACGTGTGAAAAGGCGCTTCTAAAGAAGGAAAGAATTAAATGAGCTATTGACAGTCAAAAATGGAAATAAAGAATTCATGAAACGTTGGGATGGTAATATTTATCTAATTTTTTATTTGGAATTTATATCTAAGGCTTTCAAGCTTCAACTAGTGTTTTCTACATGAGTTGGTTTAAATGAGTCGGTTCAAATTTGGACGATCCAACAAATTTGATGGGTCGGATTATGATGTATTTTTTGAAGAGTTAGCCGCGATCTCTACCATAGGATCATGGGTTGGATGAGTCGGTAGATTGAGGTGAATTAATGGAGTGTCATGTCAGATTAGGTCGGATATTTTTAAAATATTTTTTTGCTTAATTATTTGGAATTTAGCTGTTTTTTCGAATTTCACTAGGTTGCCCGAGTTTCTTCAGGTTTGGCTGGGTTTCACTCGGATTGGTGAGTTGGTCGGGACGAGTTTTGAGGGATTAAATTTTGCTCGAGTTTTTTAGATGGACCGACTGCAACCCCTCTTAGGATCATGGATTTGCTTATCCTCGAGTTAGCCAAATTTTGTCTCGAATCAGGGCGGATTGAATCACGACCCCAAATTTATCAGGTTGAATTTGATCTGTCCGGATTTTAGATAAACGCTACTTCCGACACGAAAATTAATCTACATGAACTCATAAAATTGAGTTTTTAATTGTTGACGAGATTGATATTATTTTGAGATGATTTGTTCCAAGTCGAGTAGTCAGCTCCAAATAGTTCTGTGTGTAAATATGTTAGTCAAATATTTAACCATAAATCACAATATAGTATAAAATTACTCGATTTTATAGGTAGCCACTAAATATAATTTTATGAAGATTTTATAAGATCAACATATTAATTATGATTATAAGATCAATATATTAATTATGAGACCAATTTTATCAAGAATACAATGAGATTATTAGTAATATTTTCTTAACTTATATAAACTAATTAAAGAAAGAAATATCTAAATGCTAACAATTGATCCATTTTTTATTTGGGACTTTGGGTGTTTTGAGCTTCTAGAAAAAAAGAGAGAAGAAAATAGAGGAACGGCTGTGGAAATTAAACTGGAAATGGATGATGATGATGAAGAAAAGAAGGGCAATTGAATTGTGTTCATTTTTGTATTCGGTCATTGGACGGCGTGTGACGATGACACTGCACTCACATGAGTAATAGAAGGATTTTTTTTTTTTAATCGGCTTAGATTTTAGTAATAGAAGGATTTTTTTTAATCGGCTTAGATTTTAGTAATAGAAGCATTTTTTAATATTTAATTTGTGGGTCCTATTTATCAAAGACTCTATGGCAGCTTGTTATTATAGACAAAGAGTGGGGATGCATTGACAATGGGTTATTTTGACACTTGATAATGGACCTCTAAATAAATATAAAATAAATTTAAAAATGATTTTTTTATAAATGTATTTTTCTATCTTTAGATTGATGATCATTTAAATTTCATACAATTTCATTATCGTTTGATAGTTTATCAATGACTATTAAATTGGAACCATTGCAAATTATATGAAAATTTGATGGTCTTTGATGGACTATCAAACAATAATGAAATTGCATGAAATTTAAATGACTATCAATTTAACGGTAGAAGAACACACCTATAAACTTTTTTTTCCATTTTTTTGTATTTATTTAGAGATTCATTATCAAAATTATCAAAATAATTCATTGTCAACTGATCCCTTCTCATAGACAAATATGTAACGGATGTGAATTCTACATTGATGCGCTATTTTCCGGTACGTCTACAACACGTCTACCATAATCATTTGGTTCATTTCAGATTGCCTTTTTTTTTTGGAATTTAGGATCGGTGCAAAGCAGCACAAGGGCAGAGTTAAGATTTTGTCTTAGTGAGATCATCACATATATTTATACAGTTATCTCAAGTGAAATTATGTTTATAATCTTGAAATGAGATAAAATTGGACTACAATTAAAATTAGAGAATGGAATGAAATCCTTTTTAAAATTATTATATATCACAATGGGATTATTATTTAATGTATAATCAAGATAGAAATGAGCGTATAAAGTTTGAACGGGTCATGTGACCACATTGAACCATATGTAGTTCCATCACTGCAGGTGAATCATATGCTCTAATTTTTGAGCTTGTTCGGAACAATTTTTGCTGTATTTTCCGTTCACGGTTCACCACCAAAAGCATTAAAGAAGAAAATTATGTTATGAAGATCACATTGAAAATGTTTGAACTTTAAAATTGGTTCCCTATAGCTGGATCACGTTGCCAGGTGTAGGACCAAATTTCATGCAGATTGAGATCTTGGGCAAAGAATTCACGTCCATTAAATGAAAATTATGTTATCGATAAAACAATATACACCAAATTTGATCATTTGTTATAGTCATGATATATAATATACGTCTTATTAATCATATATGTGGTATTATATATATGTCAAATCTCAAATGTAACTTTTATTTCGTACAATTGTTAAGAAAGACTTGGAAAGAGACAACTAAGTGTTACCCCATTTTGTATTTTTTTTATTATTTTTGTAGATAATTAGAAAATCAATTATTTTGGATGGTTCATTATAAAGTTATTGTGATCTTAAGCCCACTAAGATCTTCAATGAATATAATTCAGAAATATATTTAATTATATTCAAAAAATTTATTTATATTACTTAATAATTTTTTTAGCAAAATCTTATGAAATACAAAAAAAATTAGTTTTTTTAAGCAGTTGTTTTGATTTTTGAGAAGTGACATAATTGTAATTTATGATATAGATTATTTATTAGTTTCATAGAGCCATCTTAAAAAATAAATTATTTAGAAAATTTTGTATCCAATAAGATTTTAGTACCAAGATTTTTATTGAGCAATATTATCAAAATTTAAAAATAATTTGATATATATTTTTTAATTAAGCTTATCGAAGGACTCCGTGAGTTCGAATTCATGGTAGCTTCATATATATATATATATATATATATATATATATATATATATATAATGTGTGTGTGCGCACGTGCTGGGATGCTATCTACAGTTATAAGTCTCAATACATTTATGAGTCTCAATAAAAATTTTATATCAAAATGTTGTGGGATATCAAAATTTTAATGTTTGGAGTTTTCTAAGTGTTGGTTTTAAAATTTTGAAAATAACCTAGAAAAAAATTATTATTATTGAGCCATCTTAAAAGTAAAAAAATAGATACTTCGAAAATCCTAAACATAGCACCTATGTAAGGTGCGCGCGCGTGAAGAATTATTATTTTAACATGAAGAATTTATTGAGATACATGAAACAAAATTTAGGAATGATTTATCTATATATTTTTTAGTCTATAATAAATTTATTTACTAACTACGCATAGCACCTCACATATCTCTCTATATAAAGAGAGTGGAGGATAGACTAATATACTTATATTTGTATTTCGGCAGATAGGCCAACAACTCAAATTTTAAGTTCTCTTATTTGAAACGTCGATTTAACTCATTAAAATAAAGACTTCATAGTTAATAAAATGAGTTATACAAATACTCGAGAATAAAAATTAATAGCCCACGACAACACGAAAATAACATTTCTTATTGGTTACTAATGTGGAATTGAGTCAAATTTATTTATCTCAATAAATATTTCATTTAGTACTCTGAACATATAGCAATACAAGCATCATATATATAGTTCATTTTGGCTTAAAAACTATAATGACAATTTATATGTATTGGAAGTCTCGCAATAGAGGAAAGGGGCTGAAATAAAGGATTTATATTTTGGATGGATAAATTGTCTATGTTAATGTGGTGATAGAAAAGTGACTTTCTTTTAAAAGAATTATGATGGGTATGTCAATGATTATCCCTAGATGAAGATAATCTTCAAAGTTAGAGATTATTATAATTTAAGCCCCGCAAGCTTCCGTTATCTGTATTGGTATGTCATGGTTGAAATTTCTATTCAAGGCTTCCATTTTAATTAGTTATGACATTTCGTTATTGTTTTCTCAATGAAGTATTCCATCACTGAATTTACCATTGCAACCGATAATCTTCCATTAAGAGCTAATTCTAGAAGAAATGAAAACACGTGCGTCATGTTTGAAGGGGAAAAAGGAAATTTGAGGACTCAGGAGAATCTTTCAAATTGACTGAATTATGAGGTGTTGCAATAAAACATTTTACACACAGGAAATAATAAGCACGCGAACAACATGCAGCGGTTTCTACTTTCTACAACACTTGCAAGAGATAGTCAAGATCCCAAATTAAAAGGATAGATCTATATTTTTCTACTAATAAATAAAAAGGTATAGTTATGACCTTAAAGTAGAATGAGCGTTAGCCATGAGCCCATGACTACATTTATTAATTCTTTACCTTCCGTTTTTGGCAAGTGTACTAAAATTAAATAAAAATATAGTTATCAGTGCCTAAAAGTAGCATGTGCTTTCGCCATGACTACATTTATTAATTCTATACTTCCCGTTTGACAACGGTAGTAAAATCTCGTTCAACCAGTAATGTTTGATAAAGTTTACTTTTTAAAAATAATTAAATATAGCAAACTTACTCCAAACATGATAAAAATTAGTATTATATAAAATTATGATATAAAGATTTTATTGAGCTATTAAAATTGAAATTTCAATCATGAAAAATTAAAATTTAGACTAATAGAGTTTCAGCCGAAGTGTTATATTTATATATAGAGAAAAAGTTGGGCTATGGTACTATGCATAGCACGAATCGTCTCCATACTATGGATCGTTTCTTTGTTCTCAAAGTTTAAATGGTCTATCCAACCGTACAAAATGATTTTCATATAAATATCTCAATGTAGATCAAATTTTATATTTTCTAGTTTTTTTACTACTTTATCAGTTAGTTAGAAAATCACTTGATTTAGTTATTATGAGCCATTAAAAGAAGTGATTTTCTAACTATTTTAAAAAAATAGTAAAAAAATTAAAAAAATATATATAAAATTTGGTCTATATTTAGATATTCATACAAAAATTATTTTATACGGTTGGATCGACCATTTGTACTTTGATAATGAGAACCAATTCATAGTACGGAAATGATCTATACTATGCATAGCACCACACCCAATTTATATATATATATATATATATATATATATATATATATATATATATATATATATATATATATATATATATATATATATATATATATATATATCAAACCGTTAAATATGATCTTCATATCAAAATCTCCTTGGTGATCAAATTTTATATTTTTTTTTAGAATTTTTTTACTATTTTTTTGAAGGGCTACAAAATTCATTGATCTGACGTCTTCTGAACCATTTAATATCAATGATTTTCTATCCATTTAAATAAATAGCAAAAAATTCCAAAAAATATAAAATTTGATCACCAAAGAGATTTTGATATGAAGATCATATTTAACGATTTGGATCATCCATTTAAATTTTAAAACATGAGATATAAGCATGAAGTACGAAATATTTTGTGCTTTATAAAGCACATTAGCACACCCCTCTCTCTCTCTCTCTCTCTATCTATATATATATATATATATATATAGATACAATGGTGCTTTGCAAAGTAAAAAACCCATATTGCTTTGGGGTGAGATTTAATATTTCGAGATCTCAAATGATCAATCTAAGTTGCTCAATAACTTCTTCATGTCAAAATCTTGTGGGATATTAAATTTCATGATTTTTTGAGATTTCTAGTTATTTTTTTTAATTATTTTTAAAATCAGTCTTGTTTAACATAAGAAAATAGTCTATTTCAGGTTTGATTTTAATAATAATTTAAAAATACTCAAAAAATTAGGAAATTTAATATCCCACCAGATTTTGACATGAAGAAATTATTGAGCAATTTAAATTGATCATTTGTGACCTCGAAATATTAAATCTCACCTCAAAATAATGTAAATTTTTTATTTTGCAAAGTATCATAACACATCTCTATATATAATTTTGCGTAAAAGGTGTTGAATTTTTTTTAATGTTTTAGTTTTAAAGCATCTATGAATGCTTTAACTTTACTCCATCTTAAATCACTTATATTTTATAGTGTAAAACGTTCTAAAATATTTGCTACATTTTTACCGCATCTATTAAACAAAGAGTGTATTCTTCCATAAATGTGGTAAAAGTCTAAAGTAAAAGCATAAAAAAAAGCTATATCTGATTCAAGGAGAACATAAATATCACCCACACAATAAGTCAATGGATACTAGTAGTCTACCCATGCCAACATAAAAAAATAAAAGGAGACTAAGGGGAGGTACCAGCTAAGCTGATTCAAGTAGTCAACATCCAGTAAGGCAACAACTAGCTTGGTAATAAATTCTATGAAGTCAGATTTTATTGCATTACACATACTATAAAGAAGCATTTAAAATTGGTCCAAAAGACGAAGGAAAAACTATAGCTTTGTGGCTTTGCTTTATCCGTTACTATTTTCTTTCGCAAAGGGGAAATAATCCAGAGTTCCAGACAAAGTTATTAAAACATTCTGAGCCACACAGATGGTGGCATGGAAAATGGCCGCAGACAACCGGAGAAGAAGAGTAGGAGAGTACAGTACCACCCCCCAGCAGAAAGACCGTGACTAATTTTTTACATTAAATTATTCAACAATTTATATTGTTATTAGTTGACGAAAGAAACCAAGCAGAAGCACGAGCACGAGTTGCACGCACGTGAAGTGTTCTAGACTCTAGTGCCCTGTTTGTTTCTTCCTCTCCTCTCCAATTGCACGCTAGTCTGTACAATCTCACGTGATTATTCACCGTTGGATTTGAATCGGAAGGATCATCCTCACATTCCAAACAAGTGCGTGGTGTGGAATTCACACAGCGTTCTTCGCTCCAGCTCACGCAAGGCGTTCTGGATGGATGAGAATGAATATGAGATCCTCTGTGTGTACGGCCTGCGAAGAAATCGGAGAGTCCAAGTCAAACAGTGACTCTGTTTTGTGGGATCTGTCCAATTTAGGCAGGAGGAATGGAGCATCCTGCATCCCGAATTGTTTATGATGGATCACGGGACAACAGTAACGGGCTAACGGGTCCCTTCTTTTGTGTAATTGTATCTGGCATTCTAGCTTCGTTTCAACTCCATTATAGTTTTTTCTTAAAAAAACAATACTTTTAATATTCGTGATTTTAGAATTTTGATAGCACCGAGGATATAGAATATATCATATATTCATTGTAAAATATTACAAAAAAATACGATATGCGGATATACGATAGCGTATATACAATATACAAGTGCATATACGATTCAGTATGCGGATTACATATGCGGATATGTATTCTAAAAAATTCTTATAATATTTGAATCGATCATTTAATTTTGAAGAATTTTAATGTAAAATAAGAAAAATATAATAAGATATTAATATAATTTTAAATATTTTACATGAATAATATAATATAATTAATAGACTTAATACGATAAATATTTTAAAAAATAATGTGTATTGTTGAATATGCGGATGCATAATATTGTGCACGCGGCATTGCACCGGATATCATAAGCGGACCGCATATACGATCATGCGGTCACATTTTAAAACAATGACAAAAACCGTTTTCAAAAATAGTAAATGAGAGAGCGGACCGGAGTACATGCGCCCAAAATTAATTAAACATTTATTCCAATTTAAACTTTTAATTGCACAATAACGTGTGTTTGACCTGAATGTATGTTTTTAGTGGTTTTGAATACTTGTAGATGCGCGTAGAATTTATATTAAAAAAATAATTATTTCAATTTTTTTTTGAAGTAGGTTGATGTATAGTTTGACCTATTATTAAATAAAAGAGCTTTACAAGCTAGAGGGGAGTTATTCAATATTATTTTATCAGTTTTTATTGTTTCACATATATGTGGTTACGAATGCATATATTTTGCTATTTAAATACCTATTTCTATACTAAATAATCCGGACTGACTGACAGCACAGCAGCTGCTTGTATATATTCAGATCAATGTTTATAATTAAACAAAATAGAATAATATTACAGGATAAGCAACAAACAAGCTGCATAAAATCAAGCCTCTCTCTCCACTCCGAAATCCATTAATTTAGCATAATTCTTCTATTGGCTAATTTCTCAAAATAGATCCAACTATATTTTCATGAATTAGAAATGTATTAATACTCAAAATGATAACGAATCTCATAGTTACTCGCATTCTGATTCCTCATTGGATGAGTGAAGTAAAATTAAAGCGAAATGAATATTAAATCATTTTAATGTATTCGCATTTGATGGTAGTAAAGTAGATGAAATAATAAAAATAAAATAATATTAAAAAATAGTTAATATTGTCAAATAATTGTGATGGTCTTTAATGATCAAATGACACTTAAATTGCATCACTATTGAAATAAAATCAATCTATAAGTTTAAAATTATATTTCTTTTTTAATTTTTAAAATTTTATATGAATTTGTATTAAGTTGGTTGTCAAAATTTCCAAACTAAATAGTTGTCAAAGGATAACAACCTAAAAAATAAGAAATTGATTATCTTTACTATATATATATTTGATAAAAGTCTCATAAATATTTTAACTTACTCAACGTTAAATTATTTCTGTTTAATATATCAAAATGTTTTAGAACACTTGAATCATCATCATCATTACACTTATCAAAAATAAAGATGCACAAATAAAATCAGTCCAACATCTATAACCATCGAATAGAATAGTACCATATCAACAACCAACAAAACAACAAACAAGCTGAATATATCAAGGGCCAATAGAAATAAAGGAATAAACGATAAAAGTAAAACTGTAAAACCCAATCCAATCCAAGATAAGTAATAAGTAATAACTAACGATCACCCAATTTTTTGTCTCAGAAGTCAGAATCAGAGCAGACAGCAGATAAATGTGGCCTTGTCGCTATGAAATCATTCTCCAATACGAATTCAGGAATTAGCAACACAATTCCTTCATCCGCTTTCGTCAGAAAATGATATCTCAGATATTATTGAAGCACCGAAATTTAGAGATTGGTTGTCGATTTACTAACAAAGATAATGTCATATTGTGACTGTGTGGAAAATTATTGGTTCAGAATTTAATTGAATTTATTTAGGAAATAAATTGTTGGAAATCTCCATGGACCTAATTCTCATTATAGTTTTTTTTTTATTTTAAAGAACTTGTAAGAAGACTATCCTTTGCAAATAAAATCATGCTGCAAAGAGATCAAGACAGACAACTAAAATTGTTTTGAGCTTTGAAACAGATGTTATTTTGACTGTGCTCCTACAGGCAATTTGCTGGAATATATAAAGTTCGATACAAATGTTCCAGTGATAGGGGTTTAAATGGAGAGATATCTGCTCTGTTCGGCTCTGTATTTGAAAAATATTTGTAATCAAATTTTAATTATCTATATTTATATATGATTCGTATCTATAAGAAATGATGCAGATACGAATTTAG
The DNA here is from genome assembly GCA_037127355.1 of Schoenoplectus tabernaemontani. NCBI lineage: Eukaryota > Viridiplantae > Streptophyta > Magnoliopsida > Poales > Cyperaceae > Schoenoplectus > Schoenoplectus tabernaemontani. The sequence continues at coordinate 8,038,918 of CM073744.1, read as the reverse complement.
TTTTGGAATATATATCCGTATGGACTGTATCCAAGATAAAATATATATTATAAAATTTATTTTGTAATATTATCTTTATAAATTCTAACAAATATATGCTTATAAATACTTACTATTAAATAAATATTTATTTTTATTATATATGTATAACTATTAGTAATATATTAATTTTTATTTCATGTCTATCACAAAATTCATATCCGTTTTCTATCCGTATTCATCTAAGACAGATTTGATTTTAAATTTTAACATCCATTTGACAAGAAATTGATCTTTATTCTTTAATTTCTATCAGTTAGGGGTGTTAATTCTTGACCCGACCCGACGGGTTAACCCAACTCGATTCAAATCCAACCCGACCCGACATGACCCGAAAATAAATGGATCGGGTATGGATTTAATTTTTTTGACCCGAATCGGGTCGGGTCGTATGCGTTTATTTTTTTTGACCCGAATCGGGTCGGGTCGGGTTGTGGTCAACCCGACCCGACCCGATTAATTCTAATTAAAGCTTAAATATATACTAATTATACACTAATTAAGATTAATTATAAATTAATTAATATTTTATTACTTAAAATTATATAAAAAATATTTAATTATTTTACACGAGTTGACCCGTGATCCGTCGGGTTGGGTATAGATCAAGATTTTTTGACCCGAATTTAATTGGGTCGAGTTCGAATCAGATCAAGAAAAATAATATGACCTGATCCGACCTATTTACACCCCTACTATGAGTGCTTTGGCAATTTTGGTAAAAAAATCAACTGAGCATTATTCTGAAATCGAAAAACCTTGAAATAAAAAAAAAATCACAGATTTGTTTGTTCAAGATTGCACCGAATGCTGGGGACTTATTACTTTTGAGGTCCCCATTGGTGTACTACTGTCTTTCAAATATTATTAAACTAATCTTTTGCTTCAAGTTTAATGTGTCACCACAAATTCTTTGCACTTTCTAACACGCCAAGCTAATCGTGCCTCAGAAAGCAATCTTAAAGAACATGATATGTAGTTAAACCTTTGATTAATTCCTCCATTTCTGATTGTCATATTAAATAAAAAATTGGGATATATAAAATCAGAATGAGGCTATTGTGCTTCATGGAATACAGTGAGAACGGGACTACAAAATAAATTTTATATTTTTTAAAAAAATTTTAATGAAAAAAAATATTATTTTTGGAAGAACCAGAATTCTAAGACATATCATTTTCTTTCTATCTGCAAATCGCAAAAAAAATATATAAATTTTGAATTACTGATATATTTTATATGGAGATTAAATTGAACGGTTCTGATCAATCATTTTTTATTTAAAATTAGAAAATTAAATTAAAACACACTAACCATCGTCCATCCTCAAGCACAATTGTTTCATCCCATAAAATAGAAAGCAAAGTTGGCACACCCCTTACCCTATTCTTAAATAGAGAAAATATAGACCGATAAGCTTTTCAATAATTGATAAAGGCCGTTACTTTTATCTGGTAATTTACGAAAGTGTCTTTGTCGGCGCAATACATATAAATTGTTGAACTGGCAAGACAGGAATAGGATTAAACGAGTCACAACATGACAAATATTAAATTTTTAGACAAGATTGTCGAAAGGTACAATACTAAGATTTCAAAAGTATATGTTACACCAAGAATACAATAAAGAATAGAGTAAAAAAAAATCGATCTGAAGAATAAAAATGTTACTTGTAAAACAACTTGGAACGTATGCCTCTTTAATGTCATGTTTGAAGCTTGTTCCTTATAATCGGAAGCATGTTATCAACCAAATATATATGATATTATAAATATGCGCCAATTCGTAAAAATAACATGTTCAATTGAATACATAGAAGCTTAACACTGTCAAGGTAATCTTATAGCAAAGTTATACATATAATAGCATTAAGATTGACTTTGAAAAAAAAACTTTTGATTGGATTAATTGAGATTGTAGTACAATTTATATTAATTTTAATAGAGAGTTAGATGCATATTTTCACTATAAAAGAGGAGTGAGGGAAGTGAACTCACTTTCTCCTCTCTCTTTTTTTTTTTGATTTTGTTGCTGGGTGCTATGTCTAGAGAGGATTATTATTATTTTTCAGCACTATGTCTAGAGAGGAATATTATTAATTTTCAGCACTCCTCTCCATCTTCTATAAGGTCTCTCGGAATGAAAATTATTGCTTTTAACACTTTTTAGTCTACTACTAGACGTACATAATTTCGAATTATTAAAGTTTTCTTTAATATTACTCCAGGGATAGATGATCTTACTTTGCAGGTCGAGAAAATGCTTTTACAGGAGGGAGAGAAAGCTCTCAAATCAGCAAATCTAACATTTGGATGAGGCAAAACCAATGCTTTCGATCGTTCTTATTCTGTGTACTTGCTTGGTTTGTTGTTGTTGATTACTATCAGATGTTTGGTTTGGTTTGTTGTTGCTATTAGATGTTTAATGTAACTTGCTTCTCTGTTTTTGTTAAGATCTTCTACATAGCTTATCAGTGACTTTAGAACTTTGTGTTGTTTTAGAATTTATTCTGTTATTTTCATGGCTCTGAGGTAGAGGTGTTAATTATTAACATGACTCAACGGGTTAATCTGATCTGATCAGAACTCGATCCAACCTGACATGATCCGAAAATAAATGGATCGGATATGAGTTTAATTTTTTGATCCGAATCGGATCGGGTCCCGACCCGACCCGATCAATTATATTTTTTGAAGTAATTTTATGAGTTATTATTAATTAAATCTTAAATATATACTAATTATATATCAATTAAGACCAAATATAAATTAATTAATATTTAATTACTTAAAATTATGTAAAATTAATTAAAAGATAATTAATTATTTTACACGTGTCAGGTCGGGTCGACCTGTGACCCTGTCGGGTTAGTTATGAATCAAGATTTTTTGATCCGAATTTAAACGGATCAGATTCAAATCGGGTTCAAATCGGGTAAAAATAATAATAAAATAATATGACCCGATATGAACCCGATCCGATCCAACCCATTGACACCCCTATTCTGGGCTGTAGAAGCCATTTGGTAATAAGAATATAGTTGTTTGTATGGAGATTCAAATATCAAATTTTTGATGTTTGTTATCTTCGAAATATGTTCAAAATACTGTTTTTAATTAATTGTATATTATTAAATATAAAAGCTATTTGTACAAATAATTATATTTCTACACACTATTGATAAAAAAAGTGATATACTCAAAAATTAAATCTATAGATATATTAAACAAAAATAGCTGAAATAGAAAATTAAATGTTTAAATACTCTAAATATTGCACGTAAAGTCAGTGCTTTTCATGACTCAGCATAAAATAGTAGCATAATTGAAAAGTTAGAAATTCACAAATAAATTAAGGTAAAAATAAAAATTATAATTCAAGAGGTTCATCAAAATCCTGCTCAATAACTAAAATATTATGATATATATCATCACTAGCATATGCATCTCTCACTTTATCTTTCATGATTCTTGTGACCTCAAAAATTTAAAACATCATTCGTTGTTTGTGCAATATTTTCCAACTTAATGTTGGAATCTGATCCATTCATATACACATATTCATCTACAATATGAGAAAAGAACATGTAATAATATAATTAGAATATATTAAAATTCATATTGAAATTTATCAATATGAGAAAAGAACATGTAATAATATAATTAGAATATATTAAATTTCATATTGAAATTTATCAAAGTGAGAAGAAAATATACATTCTTCATCATTTTCTTCAATCCCTTCTTCATGTTTTTCCTTTCCAAATAGTGATTACCTCTGAATAATGTTTCACACCAAAATTCTCACTATTTAATAGTGAAAAACATGAAAGATTTAAATATATATATATCACGCCACTTAGCTTAGAACCCTCATAAAACTTGATTCTGAACACAATCAATTTATATATATTTGCTGGCATGAGTAATGAACAATAAAATACACAATTGAAACAGGGGCATTTTAACAAACAGCTTCAGTGCATTAAGTTAGACTATAAAAATAAGTTAACTATGACTATGTTAAACTTCCAACTACTATTCAAAACAATACAAATTAATGATCCAAATACATCCAATGCTTAATTAAAAAAAGTGAAAAGAATTTCAAACCGAGTAACAATATATAATCCTATACTGTAAGTGCTAGGGTGGATGCTAGTGATGAACAAGCAAACAAAGAAAAAATAAAATAAAACTTAATCTACGATGAAATTACTTACATATTGTTGTTTTTGTCTGGAGCCTTCGACCAATCAAATTGAATTATATTAATTTATAGCTTCCGTTGTCTTCCTTTAATTTTCTAGTTAGGAGACCTTGAATATTTGAGAATGGGATGAGCAGGGGCGCATGCATAATTTTGATTAGGGGGCAATTATCGGATTATAATGGCTTATCGGATTCAAACTCATTAACTAATCGGATACTAAATAAAATAATGATAATTTAATATATATTCTTACCTAATAAAAACTATTAAAATAATAAAATTTTATATATTAAAAATAACAACAAAATAAGCTCAAAATAATAAATAATCAAGTTGATGAATAAAATTTTCTTTTCAAAACTTTATATTTTGACATTTTTGTATAATTATTTCATTATGCACGATATTAAATATTTTTTAAATAAAAATAATTAGACAATTTAGGGGGGGGAAAAAAAAATTCTAGAGGACAGATTACCAAAAGGATAACCTCAAATCACTATTTTTCAAAATCTAAGGAGGACAGCTGCTCCCTGACATTAACTAGATCCGCCCCTGGGATGAGAAAAAAGTCAGCATATTGGATTAATTTGATAAATCTCTCTCCTAAATCACGAAAGTAAGTTTTCATTTTTTGGGTGGAGAAAATGAAAAGAAAACTACGAGAGTTATTAGAGAGACGAAGAATAAGAAGTAAATCAAACGCGCCAAAAAAAAAACGATTTTAGTTCCAAATGGTTTATAAATTTTCTTTCCGAAACTATTAATTAACCCGGTTTTTTGACGGTCTAAATGCATGAGCGATCTTTAAGGTGAACTGAATCGACAGTGTCCAATTCTGATTTAATCCGGCCGAACCGTCCGATCCGGTCCGGTTTATATAACACTAGATATTTTACTTTCTTGCAACTCCACGTAAACCACACGCACTATTTTTTTTTTTTTTTTCATTAACACCACACGCTCTCAATATCAAAAAATCTCAGATTGACACAAAATCTTCCAAAAACAGGGAAAAGGAAAATATCTTAAACGTATCCAGACGCCTTGCCTTGATATAGGCATATAGCATTGAGCTTTGACATTGATTTTTGCGTTGCTGTTTGTCTTCCTTGTCGCAATCGCAGGAACTGGTTGCATCACGGCCGTCCGATCAAAAATAAATCTCATTACACATTATAGTCTCTCGATTGTTTGGGGACATCACCGCAAATGTGTTCCCTTAATTTTAATATTGGGTTGGTTTTGTTAAATACAAGAGAATTAGAGAAATATTGATGTCTTAAAAAAAATATCTTCCTCTCAACCAGGAGTTCCCAAATCATAACTACAATAAAAGCAATGCAGCATTTAATCATTCAATTAGGCCCGAAACTTTTTATTTGGAATTGCAATTCTGTAATACGGTGTTATTATGTACTTGTATGTATTATTAATTTTCTTAAACTTGGTTCTCCACTTCTCCTCCATTTCAAAGAACCATATATATAGGTCTCCACTGTATATCACATATTCGTACATGAATTGATATCTTGCGCGGATAAGGATATGTAATTGACCCAAAACATATATATAACTTTTTGGCATCCAAAAAGAACATTATAACAAGATAAAATGTTTCTTTCATTAAAAGAAAATTATTGTTGTATCTCATGTTTTGGCATCCAAAAAGCGAGTAAACTCTAGCGATGTATGATGTTTATTTATTTATATTAGTACAGAAACCTTTAGAAAAAGTTGTTTATTTATTTATACCTGTGAATGCATAGTAAAAATATAACAAAGGGAATTTATGAGGAAAAATGAGTTTGAATTAAATATGAGTATTCCGGTAATTACACATTATCTGATAATATTAATGAACAAATTCAGTTCACACACTCTTAAAAATACTTATATATATTTATTATAAATAACTAATATATTTTACTTAGATATAATTTATAACTAAATTAATTATAAAGACTCTTAAATATATAAATAAAATTAATTTATTATTTAATAGAATATAATTTACAAAACATACTAATATTCTTTTTTAAATAAAGTCGTATAGTAGATACATTCTTTGTTTTAAAAAATAAAAATAGTTGATTATTAATTATCTGATGGATAAATTCTCATTTTGGACTTCAATTAATGCACAGTAAAAAACAAAAAATGAAATGGAGCAAAAAAATAACATTGACCAAAATGTAAACCATTAGTTTTTGAAAACATTGATATGCGCCAATGAATTTGGGACGTTTTAGTCATTAAAAAGAGACTGAAAAATTGAACATTAATTAATGATAAATTTACTACATATGATCTTTATAATATAGTATAGATAAAAATAATCAAAAAAATTATTATCGGAGAAATTATTCTTCCACGTCATATTTGGCACAAAGTAAAACCATTTTTTAAAAATATATATTTAAAAAAATTGAGTTAGATATTATAAATTTTTAAAAATATATATGTATTTAACACTGTGTAAATAAGGTGTGCAATTATCTTATGTCTCATTTTTTGCATCCTTTATAGCAGATTTTTTTAATTATGAAAATAATTATTCGAAATTAAACCTGTAGGGAATAATAAAAATAGATAGAAAGAGCTATTATTTTAAATGTGACAGATGTCATGCCTGCAGAATTCACGTGAAGAGAAGCCATGAGCTGGTGAATAAAGCCCAAACCCTCCTATATCCCGAATTTCCTGTTCATTTAAATAATTACTTTTCTTTATTAAAAAAATCGGTTCCTTTATATGCACTGCAAAAATTACTTGCTTTTAATATAGAAGTTATTTATGTATAATTTTGAAATTGTTTATCCGTAGTATGAGCAGCGTTCATTAATTTTTACTTTCTGAAATGACATATATACATTATTAAATAAATGCAAATATAATTTTCGAAAATTTGTTTTTGCAATGTAAGACATAGAACATAAATATTTTTCGGAAAAGTAATAGACAAACCATTAGTACGAAGTACAGAGTATCGGTTTATTATTAATTATCTGGAATCAATTTGTTCCCAAAATTCAACGAATTATTTAATTGAATCAAAATATCTAATCAGAATGAATTTTTAAGATAAAAATTAAAGTTTAACTCTCAAATTTCAGTTTTTTTATAAAAATATCTTAGTTAGTTACTATTTGAGCGATTAATTATAATTTTTATCAGAATGGTAAATAAATATGCAAGTAACAGAAAATAATATGCTCCTCTCTAGGTAGGTATTGGCCATATAAAAATGCAAAAAGATAAAAAAAATAATGTTATTCATGTAGGAAGTTGTAGGTTTGAAATTCGGATGAGCGGTTTTTTATAGACAATAGTTAAGTTAAGGTAAGAATTTGGCTCTTTATTTTTACTAAAAAAATGCAAAAGGGATTAATCCTTCTACTGCTGATTTTGGAGAATATATTAGTCAGAATCGCGCAATATATATGACAACACATTGTTGTTCAAATGCCATAATTGTTTAAATAAACTGACATATAACGAGGGGACAAGAAAAGTGCTCTTCAAGTCACATAATTAAAGAGATCTTTTTTGTTTCAGATTATATTCAAACCTTTCTGGGAAAAAAAAAAGACTATTGAATCTGTGAAAGAAAGTCAACATTCGGTCAAGAAAAAGTAATGGTACAAATTTGGACCAAAGAAAGGAGCATTTTTACCTAAAAAGGTACTGGGTAATTACCAAATATATATATATATATAGAGAGAGAGAGAGAGAGAGTTTGACTACGGTGTTACGCGTAGCACAGATGGTCCATTTACTATGGACCGTTTCTCCGTCTTCAAAGTTTAAATAGTTGATCCGATCAGTCACGATATTTTTCATATGAAAATCTAATTGGGGACCAAATTATATATTTTTTAGGATTTTTTTACTACTTTTTAAGATAGCTAGAAAATCACTTGATTTAATTATTATGAGTCATTCTAAAGGAGTTATTTTCTAGCTATCTTAAAAATAGTAAAAAAAATCCTAAAAAATATAAATTTAGTTTCCAACTAGATTTTCATATGAAAAATATTTTGACTGGTCGGATCAACCATTTAAACTTTGAAGATGAAGAAACGGTCCGTAGCACATAGGCCATCCGTGCTACGCGTAGCACCGTAGCCTAACTCTCTCTCTCTCTCTATATATATATATATAGAGAGAGAGAGATAGAGTTAGGCTACGGTGGAGAGAGAGAAACGGTCGTAGCACACGGGCCATCCGTGCTACGCGTAGCACCGTATCCTAACTCTCTCTCTCTCTACCGTAGCCTAACTCTATCTCTCTCTATATAGAGAGAGTTAGGCTACGGTGCTACGCGTAGCACGGATGGCCTATGTGCTACGGACCGTTTCTTCATCTTCAAAGTTTAAATGGTTGATCCGACCGGTCAAAATATTTTTCATATGAAAATCTAGTTGGAAACTAAATTTTATATATTTTTAGGATTTTTTTACTATTTTTTAAGATAGTTAGAAAATGACTCCTTTTGAATGGCTCATAATAATTAAATCAAGTGATTTTCTAGCTATCTTAAAAAATAGTAAAAAAATCCTACAAAATATATAATTTGGTCCCCAACTAGATTTTCATATGAAAATATTTTGACCGGTCGACTATTTAAACTTTAAAGACAGAGAAATGATCCGTAGCACACGGGTCATCTGTGCTACGCATAGCACCGTAGCCAAACTATATATTATTGTGAAAATATTTGTATTTCGGCCGATATGCAAATACGTCAAAAAATATATTTTAAAATCTAAAAAAAATTAATTTATGGTTTCTACTAAATTTTTTATATGAAAATCTTGGGATACAAAAATATATTTTAAAATCTAAAAATTAGAAACGTTTTCATATTGGACCAAATGGAAAGGAGAATATTTTCTGATTGAATATTGAAGTTGAATTGGCAGCACTATATATTGATAGTAAATCTGATTTGGCTATGAGAGATTGGACATCCAACCAAACAGCAGGTGATAGGTAGCTCAGCAAGTTCCCCTAGTAAAACTGTAAAAGGGAAGAACGTGCATTTCATTCACTCAATTATGATCCAGGGGTAATTTTCAAAAATAGGGGGGAAAATGTGATGATGTGTGGGGCATAATCATTCAAATTGGCGAAAAATATATTCTAATCCGCAGAGCAGCTAAAAAGATTTCGATCCGAATTAAATGAATTAGAGATGGCACATTTATGGAAAAAAAATGAATAGGTTATAGAGGTGTTAAGGTTATATTATTTTATTATTTTTTTGATTCATATCTGATCTGCTCGGGTCATGGGTCGACCCGACCCGATCCGTATAAAATAATTAATTATCTATTAATTATTTTGACATAATTTTAAGTAATTAAATATTAATTAATATATAATTGATCTTAATTAATATATATTAGTGTATATTTAAGCTTTAGTTAGTACTAAATTATAAAATTACTTCAAAAAACATAACTAATCGGTTCGGGTCGCGTTGACTCGAACCCGACCCGACCCGATTCGGGTCAAACAAATTAAATTTATACTCAACCCATTCATTTTCAGGTCATATCAGATCACATCTGATTTGAATCGGATTAGGTTAACCCGTTGGGTGGGGTTAATAATTGACACCCATATGTTATATCTAATAACATGTATGCCAACTTATTTGACAATGCCAACCATCCAAAATAGTAATCCATATGTAATGAACAAAATTGAGGATATTATTGTTGTAGTTTTGATAGTACATCCATAGAACTATTTGATAAATTAATTATTCAGCTTTATAAGCATTTATAGATGACTAAATTATTTTGAAATTATACTAAATTTAATTAATAGTTTTACTAAACAAATAGTAAAAATACTTTGAAATTTAATCAATATTTATTATTTTATAGTTACTTTGAATTTATAGATGAGACAATTTTCTTCTCCATCCAATGGCACCAAATAAGAAAGATCAATCAGAGGAAAACATTTAGGATCAGATTTTATATACTTTATACAATGTAAACTTTATGCAATTCACAAGATATTAAGCATATATTTTTGATTAATTTAAAAATATAATTTTGATTAAGTCAATGAAAACTTTGACTTTTTTATGAAAAAAAAAAAGAAGATAAGGGCTAGACCTTTTCTGACAAAATTAAAATGATTCGACCGATTTTATTCAAATAATCATAGTAACCATACAACCTAGCATTTAGAACTGACACCAAAACAATAATATCAACCTAAATATATGCCATAAGCCTAGAAACATACTACAATTATGCTAACAAAAACGAAAAAAAAAAAACTGAGAGTATCGAGTACAACGCATTACAAGAGTCATTCATTACATCAGACCAATGCATTGTCTCTTTAGCAAAAACATACACAAAAAAAAAACAAAATACAACAACAACATATTAAACTCATTCAGACCCGTTTCCAAACATTGAAAGAGGAACCAGTATCAAACCTGATCCCTCTATCAGTTGTTCCTCTGTCTCTTGAATAGTCTCCAAAGACCTGGTACTTGAAGATAGAGATCATCTGTATTTTGGTAAAATTAGAGATAATTTCAAGATATTATCATTATCTGTATGAATACACCAAAAGATATTCAAGGCTATAATTTGTAAATCTATATTTAATATTCCTACATTTAGTGAAGTATAATTTATTTTTTTCCAACCACATTGTCCATAACATTGTTCCTCTAACAATTTCAACTATAATAACATCTTTTTTTAGTAAAGATAAGAGTCTAAACTACTCATTTATTAATTATTCATAAAAAGTACACATAGTGTACAAGTACATATTGGTGAGATAAAGATATCATAAAAAATTAACGTGTCATCAAATATTAGTGAGATAAAGATAAAAATAAAAATTATGTGTCATAAAAAATACATGATATATACAGGAAATAGTTATATATAAATGTAAAAGAAGTGATGATGAGAGTAACAAAAAACTCAATTCACTGAATTGATTTTTTGTTACTCCAAAGGTTCATCACTTCTTTTACATCTATATATAACTATTTCTTGTATATATCATGTATTTTTTATGACACATAATTTTTGTTTTTATCTTTATCTCACCAATATTTGATGACACATTACTTTTTTATGATATCTTTATCTCACCAATATGTACTTGTACACTATGTATACTTTTTTGACTTTTAAACCTGTGATCTCTTACACGGAGGGCATTGCTTTTGCTACTAGATCAAAGACTGATTCTTAATTACAATAATATCTTTTAAAGGAATTGAAAAATCTAAACACCACACAAATCATACAGTTGAGTCCCTATAAAAATAAAATTATTATGTCTTACAATCCATTGTTAAAATTTACAACAAGGTGATTTGAAGATTCAACTTTCGAACAAAAAAAACAATGAGTGAGACCTTATCTTTTTTTTTGTAAAAGGGCTAGACCTTATTTTTTTTACTCATTTTTTTAAAAAAGTTATTACCTACAAAATCAACCCACAAAATTAAAGTTTTTATTTTAAAGTGATAAAATTATAATTTAAATGTTACTTGCACTTGAACTTGATTGAATATTAGTATATCTATTTCTTTGTGTGCTTAGGTGTGCCGAGACTTGCTTGGTAAACTAAATCCGCCCCTAAACATGCATGACGAGTTGACAATGATACTGCTACAGTATATAAATATTTATAAATTTATTGGATGTACTCACCTACTGTACTGTGTATTCTTTCCAATAATGGAATTTCCCATATATTGCTTGATCTCAATTAAATAATACAACATGGCAATACGATCAGAAATCGCGTTCTGATGCGCGGCTCGGTGCAGCACAGAATCAGCACCGTTAATTTCACGTTAATATCGATATATGCTCACCAATCTCAAATCACACCCGTAAATCTCAAGTTAAAGGATGAGCACGCAAACCATCGTGGGAACCACCTCTCCTTTCCAACAACAAAAGATCGATTGAAGACATCATGTTTAATGAAAGTTATGATTTAACTTGCATGAACGCCCAAGGACCATTGCCCTCCCTCCTAGCTAGTTCAATCAGGATTTAGTTAGATAGTTTGTTCACGACTGCATGCATGCACGCTTATGCGAAAAAAATAAGCAAAAAGCAGAAAAGATGATATGAGAATAAATCAATCAGCCATGCATGCGTGATGGAGCAGGACCATCAAGCAGCAAGAACAGCTGGACAGGGAACATGATTTTGGCATGGGGTACTTCCCCATCTAAATTTGAAATTAATTATTATTATTAAACTACGGTTGTAATTCGAGCTTTGTTCTAATAATATAATTCTCAAATAAATAACTAAAAATATTATTTTTTAATATAATAAAATTTAATATTAAAGAAAATTTTAAACATAATTTTTTAAATGCTAAAGATGTATATAATAATAATTATTAATATTATTAAAATATAATTACATATGATAATTTATAAATGGTCAAAAAAATAGTGAATCATTCTAAGAGTTAAATTTCTCCTTAAATATATCATACACATTAATTTAAATGATGACAAAAAAATATATATGAATTATTGAATTCAAGTAGATAAAAATTTTAAATAAAATTAATAGTGAAGAAATCTTAATGATATGACATGTGTAAGAGGGTAGAACACTTACATATCTCTATGGAGTATAATTTTGTAATATTCCATCCCACATGACTCGGTATTATCCAAACTGCAAACATGCATGTACAGAGAACGAAAGAATATGAAAAGGTTGTTCTAGACTGTCTCCATTACATGTTGCCACTAATTTAGATGTACATCGTATTTTCGAAAAGTGCATAATAAGGACCGATATTTCATGTTCATTTTCATTATAAGAGGTTAAAAAAATAAAATAAGGAAAATGTTAGGTGTTCCGACACAGTCTGTCACGCACTTGTCCTTTTCATGCTATGTGTTAACTATAATTACTCAGTTGTTCATTAAGAATATAATTTTTAATCACAAAAAATATACTTTTCTATAGAAATATGTTGAAAAATTGAATTCCTGCTAGCTTATATTTGTATATTCCGAATTGACAAATAAATTATTAGAGTTCATGATAAATACATCTCGGACCAGGTGCAATTCTGAAACTATTGAAGCATCCTTTAGACATGGTTTTCTATCAATCGCCGGTTCTAGAGACCGCTTTAGAATCGATTTTCAGTCAATAATCGATACTAAAGGTTCTGTTAGAACCAGTTTTTATAGTTACCTTCAGAACCGGTTTTCTGTCAAAAAGCTGATCTAAATGTCCACCCTGCCATTTGAGAATGGAAGACCTCTAGAAACAGTTGTTATTTTCTTTAGCAATCCCTAAATTTACAAACGGTTGTATATCGTTTCTAAATCATTAAAAAAGATGGTTCAAAATCTTTTTTTTTCTCTACTAGTGATTAACTAGAATCAAATTTTATATTCTTAATGGAATGTAAATTTTATGCAATCTGAAGTTATTAAACATATTTTTTAATTTAAAACATATAACTTTTATTAAGTCAATGGAAACTTTAACTTAATTTATCAAAAAAAGAAGACCATGTCTAAATAGAGTTAGACTATGATGTTACGCGTAGTTAATGATCAAATTTATTATGGACTCAAAACATAGTTAAATCATCTCCAAAATCTTGATTTATGGGATTAAATAAATTCTTTATGTCAAAATATGATGGGATATAAAAATTTTCTATGTATTACTTTTGGATTTTTAAAAATGACCTAAAAAATATATATTATTTTTTAATATTATTGAATCATCTTAAAAAATCCAAAACTAATACTAAAAAAATTCAAAAAATAGAAATTTTTTATATCCCATCATATTTTTATATAAAGAATTTATTGAGATCCATAAATCAAGATTTAAAAATGATTTACCTATATTTTGAGTCCGTAACAAATTTAATCATTAACTACGCGTAGCACCATAGCCTAACTCGTCTAAATATATTATATATGATTATTAGACATGGTTTTCTATCAATCGCCATTTATTAGTATTATTATATTATGATTATGATTATTATTTTATTATTATTATTATACAATAATTATTATACTATTATTTTATTATCATCATCATCATTATTAGTATCATAATTATCAATATTTTAACTATTCTAATTAATAACTGCCAAATGATATTTTCATTCTTATGAATAGTTAAGAATACCACTCTTTCATTACTACCACTCTTTCAAAGATTTTCTTTAATTTGCCAAATGAACCTATTTTTTACTCAACTATTTTTAGAAAAAATGAATCGAACAACTTGACCAGTGAAGAACCAATCTAGAGGCAAGTCCAGATCATTACCTACATTTACTTTTCAAAATTAACTCTCAAAATAATCAAATTTTATTTTAAAATAATAAAAGATAAAATATAAATGTTACTTTAGCTTGATTGAATATTGGCATATTTATTTCTATTGTTGACAATGATTCTGCTACAGTATACATATATTTATAAATTTATTCGATGAACTCACCTACTGTGTATTCCTTCCAATAATGGAACTTCCTATATGTAGCTCGATCTCAATTAAATATTACAACATGGAAGTATATATATATGGAACTTCCTTTATGTAGCTCGATCTCAATTAAATATTACAGCATGGAATATATATATATATAGAGAGAGAGAGAGAGCAAATCTATGATGTTTTTAAGTTCATGAAAGACTTCCGTGAACTTAGCTCAAAAAGTATATCAAATGATTTTTACATTTTGATTTTTTCACTCTCATTAAATTTTTCATATTGAAATCTTATGGGGTACAAAAATTTAGAATATTTTGAGTTTTCTAAATCACTCTTTTCAATTTTTGAAAATCAGCTCTAAAAATAATAATAAAATATTTAATGTTTGTACATTATTTTCAAAAATTGAAAAGAGTGATTTAGAAAATTTGAAACATCCCAAATTTTGGTATCCCAAAGATTTTAATATGAAAAATTTAATGAGAGTGAAAAATTAAAATTTAAAAATCATTTGATGTATTTTTTGAGCTAAGCTCACGAAATCCTTTCGTGAACTTAAAAACGCCGTAGATTTGCTCTCTCTCTCTCTCTCTCTCTCTATATATATATATATAGCTCGATCGTGGGAACCACATCTCTTTTCCTAACAACTAAAGATCGATTAAAGGCATCATGTTTACTGGACGTTATGATTTAATTTGCATGAACACCCAAGGACCATTGCTCTCCTAGTTCAATCAGGATTTAGTTTGATGGCTTGTTCACGGCTGCATGCATGCACGCTAATGCGAAAAAAACACTCAAATAAGATAAAATATAATATAATAATAAATCAATCAACCATGCATGCGTGATGAAGCAGGACCATCAAGCAGCAAGAACAGCTAGAAAAAGGAACATGATTTTGGCATGGGGTACTTCCCCATCTAACATTCAAATTAATTATTATTATTAAATTTGGTAATATTTCAACTCCACATGACTTGGTATTATCCAAACTGCAAACAAGTTCAGAGAATGAGAGAATATGAAAAGGTTGTTCTCGACTCTTTCTTGGTCTCCATGTACTTCATTTTTCATTAATTATATATAAATGATCAATACCAGAAGGTACGGTAAAACTCAAATTACAAGTTGCCACTTTGGATGTACATCGTATTTTTTAAAGAGAAGGATTCAATTATCATTATTTTAGTATCACATTG
Organism: Schoenoplectus tabernaemontani; assembly: GCA_037127355.1. Taxonomy (NCBI): domain Eukaryota; kingdom Viridiplantae; phylum Streptophyta; class Magnoliopsida; order Poales; family Cyperaceae; genus Schoenoplectus; species Schoenoplectus tabernaemontani. The sequence goes on along the minus strand of CM073744.1, from coordinate 8,022,954 downwards.
GTGTCATTAAAATTAAATATTAAATAACTATTATTTAAATTCTTAAATAATAAAACTAATTGAAAATATATTTTATAAATATCATCTTATATATGTATACAAAAAATTATATCATTTCGATGTTATTTATATAGGCATCAAGTATTAATAAAATCAACGGACCAAATTTTACAATTTTGATACGTTACTTGATGGTTATTCAAATGAAATTAAAATTTTATAATTTTTCATACACATATAATTGAGATGATATAGAATACATCTAACTGTTCACATTTTTTAATTTATACATAAATAAATAAATAAGCACCATGGACACCAAAATGATAGTAATTGAATTCCTTCTCTTTTTTAAAAGCGTATAATGGAGGATCAATATTTCAGGTTCATTTTTGTTATTAGAGGTTGGAAAATAAAATGAGAAAATATAGGGTCACTGCCACACAAAAAGAATTCTCAATGGTTATTAACTGCATTCAACGGTTCTCCAATCGTTATTGAAGGGATGTTATGAAAAGTATAAACAATCCTTATTAAATCACATTATTAAAATCATTCTTAAAAATCTTTAGCAACTTTTTTTTTAACTAAGAACTATTATTAAATGGTCTTTTATTTACGGTTCTTAACAAAGAACCATTACTAAAGATCATTTTAAAAAAAATTAACATGAAATTTCTTTAAATAATAAATAATACACAATGAAAATAGAGTCGATTAATTATATAAGAATAAATATTATTATATATTATTCATTCAATAATTAATATGAAAAAAATAATTATTCATTTAATAAAAATCAGATTTATTCAATTATACATCTTATTCTCTCAATAATATAAAAATTTACAAAATTTAACAGAAAAAAATGAAAAAAAAACAAAAAAAAGGTTCATCTCAACAAAAGGTTAACACCAACACATCTTATTCACTAAGAACCATTATTAAAGAATATTTTAGCAATAATTCTTAGTTTAAAATCATTGCTAAAGGCTCATCCTAATTTTTTTGACTTTTAGGCTCCATTCGAACGATATTTTTTTATTGAAAAACCATTGCTTAAGTTATTCTCAATATTTTGATAATACCATCGACTCCTTTTAATAATAAAATTTATCAATAATCATTATTAAAGGGGTGTTGTCTAAACCTCTTTTGTTGTAGTGCCTTCCTGACACTGTCTATCCCCCACTTGTCTTGACACGCTATGCATTAACTATAATTGCTCCTTTGTTATTTAAGAATATATAATTTTATAAAAATATGTAGAAAAATTTAATCCTGCTAGTAATATTTGTATATTCTGAATTGATAAATAAATTATTACAGTTAATAAATACGTGTCGGAACAAGTGCAATTCTGAAGCAATTAAAGCATCCTTTATAGAAATGATTTTTTTGTCAAACACCTGTTCTAAAGGTTGCTTTAGAACCAGTTTTCAGTCAACTAATACCAAAGGTTTCGTTACAATCAGTTTTTATATAATAACCATTTAAAAAAATGTACCTTTAGAATCGATTTTCTGTCGAAATCGGTTCTAGAGGTTAATCTTTAGCACTAATTTTTCAATAACCTTTTCTAAATGCCCACCCAACCATTTGGGAACAGGAGACCTTTAAAACTGGTCCGGATCCGAATCCGATTCAATTCATTATAATATTTAAATTTAAAAATAATATTATATGCCTTCAAAATAATTTTTAACATATTCTGTTGTAAATATTGTGTATTGTTTTAGATTAAAAGCTTCAAAACTACCATAATATATTATGTACAAAATGATAATTAAATAATAAATTAATAATCAAATCTATCATTATAAAAAAAAATAAAGTAACTTTACTTCATTTAGAAATTTATTGAGATGATGAGTAATATTGTATATATGTACATATTTTACTGTTATTTTTATATTATCAATATATTTATATTTTATAACAGTTTCAGTAAAACATAATTAAAGTTTAGTTATCATCTTTTGATTTTTTGAATTTAAAAATTTATAATATTAAATTTTATAATATTAAATTACCTTTCAATTGTATGTTTTTGCTTTATTTGAAATGAAATTCAAGTATATTATATATATTTTTATATTCTAAGATATTATATATTATTTAAAAATAAATTTAGTGATAATATATTTATATATCAATTTTATTTTTATTAAGGTTTTTATTATACTAATTATATGTGCCTCAGATTACTTAGTACTTAGGCGCGCTATTTTTGTGTATCTTGACTGCACCTTTTGGTGACTACTTTGATGGAAACTTTAACTTTATTTTAAAAAAAAAAAGAGATAGATTCTTATTTTTATTCAATTTTTTTTTAGAAAAAATGAAGCGAACAACGTTACCAGTGACGAACCTATGTAGAAGCAAGTCCAGATCGTTACCTACATTTAATTTTAAAAACTAATACTCAAAATAATCAAAATTTATTTTAAAATAATAAAAATATAATTTAAATGTTACTTGAACTTGAGCTTGATTGAATATTGGAATATATTATTTCTTTGTGTGCGTATACCCAGACTTGCTTGGTACACTAAAGGCACCCCTAAACATGACAAGTTGACAATGATACTGCTACAGTATACCGATATTTATAAATTAATTTATTGGATGTAGTCACCTACTGTGTATTCCTTCCAATAATGGAACTTCCTATATGTTGCTTGATCTCAATTAAATATTACAACATTTCAGTACGATCGTGGGAACCACCTCTCCTTTTCCTAACAACAAAAGATCGATTGAAAGCGCCATTGCTCTCCTAGTTCAATCAGGATTTAGATCTAGCTAGTTCACGACTGTATGCATGCACGCTTATGCGAGAAAAACATTCAAAAATGATAAAAAAATAAATCAACCATGCATGCGTGATGGAGCAGAAACATCAAGAACAGTGATGAATAAATTAAAATGTTATATTTTTGGAATTGGTTTAATCTCAAAACTTAAAAGTAACTAGGGTTAATTTAGTTGATTTAGAGTTTAAATTGTATAAGTTTAAAATACTGCTAAATTTTATTTATATTTCAGGTTTGAAGACTAGAAGACTTGGAGCAAATACACGTGAACCGGAGCTAAATCATATATATATATATATATATATATATATATATAAAGAATGAACACACAACAATTGAAACAATTTTCAGTCGAATGGTACTGTAGCAATTGCTGTTCAGACCGAATGAAGAGTAAATTCGGACTTAATAGAAGAAAAGAAAACATATGCACTGGGTTGAAGTAGATAGTGATTTCAAAACCTTAAATTTAGTTAAGATGGTTCGTTTTTTGGAATTTATTTAGTTTAGATATAATTCTTAATTTATAATTTAGCTTAAAAAAATTATCTATGTAGATATTTTAATCATTCTTTCTGAGATCGACATCTATTTACTACACGGTAGGTTATGTGTTTACAATTCACCAACTAATTTTATATTAAATTAAAATTATTAGTTTAAAAATATTATAACAAACAACTAGAGAAGGAACATGATTTTGGCATGCGGTACTTCCACATCTAACTTTGAAATTATCATTGTTAAATTTGGTAATATTACTTTCATCTCCACGTGACTTGGTATTATCCAAACTGCAAACATGTACAGAGAATGAGAGAATGTGAAAAAGTTGTTACAGCATTTCCAATGGAGTTTCTAATGAGTTACTAAATTTTATATTGGAGTTATTATTTTAATTTTGGATATGTGGCAGTTATTGGCTGTTTCTTTGTCTCCATTACTTCATTTTTTTTTCTTTAATTATATATGAACAAGTACGTAAAACTCAAATTACATGTTTCTACTAGATGTACATCATATTTTCTAAAAGCACATAACAGAGGATCGATATTTTAGGTTCATTTACATTATAAAGAGGTTAAAAAAAAAAAAGTAAGGAAAATGTTACTCATTTATTAATTAAAAATATATAATCGTTAACCATAAATTAAAGTTTACATTTTTCTATAGAAATATGTAGAAAAATTAAATCCTTGCTAGCTAATATTTGTATATTCTGAACTGATCAATAAACTATTACAATTAACTGCTACGCGTCAGGACAAATGCGAGACAGATAGACATCGGGACAATGGACAACGCTCAAAAATAAATGTACACAATATCATCCAATTTTTTTATAACTTTATTCACGACAACAAAAACGATTTCAAATTAATTGGAAAATTTCATTTGACAATTGTCATTTGAATTTCAGAGATGCAGAGATTAGGTAAAATTAGAGAATTGTCTAAATTTGACTGTCCATTTGACAAGTCACATCAGCGAAGGAATAAAAAATTAATTACGAAAGTATCATTTTAACAATTTTATTCTATTCATGGATGTCATTATTAAAATGAATTGTCAATTTGATGACGTGGTATGAAAATTTAATTTTGACAATCGACACCAATGCGGATGCTTTAATGCTAAAAACTTTCCGTACTTGTAGTGAATAATGATCGGACAAATATTAGCGAATTCGCTATATATATATTGTCTAAAAGTTGATATATGTAGTCCGAACGAAATTACCTCAAGTTTATTACTCATATTATTTTATTTAAAAAGGAAGTAAATCTGGATTATACAGGTATATTGGAGAATTATACTCTTTGTTATCTGGCGGTAGGGTTAATTAAATTAAGAAGTTATACAACAAAGAAGGTTCTAATTGAATTTCTTCTTTTTGTTATCTTCTGAAGCCTCAGAACAAATCCTGTTGGATTCTTTGCTGAATCTATGTTAGAGTTTTTAGCCATCCTTACAGGATCCATAGGCTGAGATCAAGCAAAGTGGGCTTATACTTATATCTTCAAATTTAATAACAGGTCTACTGGAATTATATTAGCCCACTACTAATTTATAATAACATCCAGTCGAAATCATGAAAGCACCTTAAAGAAAGAAACGAAGGAGAGAGCGCCTGGCCATGGCTTTCTCGTGATGAAGGCATTTATGTGTGATGCATACTGGAGCTTCTTTGATTATTTTCATGCCATAACAGATTTCTGAATTCCTAGTACAAGCGCAAATTTTGGAATTTTTACAAACTATTATTCTCCTTATAAAGCTAAATTCAAAGAGATTGATAAAACCAGCTAAATTCAACAACACCAGTTTGTCTCCTATGGAACTAAGCACCATCACTCCACCCAAGCTGATGCTGGACTCCCTGCCACTTCACCGGCAAGAACCTCCTGGCTTGGCAACACCACCCCCTTTTCGGGTCCCGGTTTCCATTCCCTTTGTGTGGGAAGAGGAACCAGGGAGGCCAAGAAAGGAATCCATCCTCATCAAACCCAATCAAAAATCTTTTTCATATAGATCCTTAGAACCGCCCCCGAGAATGGTAGCAGAGGAGTTGAGAATGAAGGCCGGCATGAAGCATGCTACCTCCCCGACATCAGTTCTTGATGTATCATGTTCTATTACCCGATCAAGATCATTGAGTAGGTGCTGTTCCTTCAACACTGGGAATGAGAGAAGCAGGAGTTACAGGGAGAAAATAATGCTAAAAAGAGGGAATCAAGCGGGTCGAGTAATTCATCAATGTCTTCTTCATCATTTGATGCATCTTCTAGCGGTTGTGATGAAGAGAAGATCCATGTTAAGATGACAAGGATTAAGAGGCACCATAGCATCCTAGATGTCTCTGTGCATGCCACTTCTAGTTTTCTGGTAAAGCTTCGATCTTAAATCGTCTAACCAAATTTCCATTTTGGCCCAACTTTACCCATCTTTAATATAAGGGATTTGGTTCCCGGCGAATTAGTTAGCTAGGTTTCTTCATTCTGGCAAACACCTTGTAACTAGAGTGGTAATGATATTTTTAAATATTTGCATCAGATAAAAGCAATATATACTAATCTTTTTGTTTTTTTTTTTTTTGGTTCTTAATTCAGATTGGCACTTGCAAAAGCCTGAAGCAGGTCATACAGTGGAATAGAACTTGATATGTTTCTCTCACAATGGCATACATGATAAGGAAATAATGAGAGAAATCTAAAAGATGACAACTGTTCAATGCAGATCATGATATTTGGACTCGGTATTGGAAATTAGAATGTATAATTAGCAACTAACTTGATTGTATTATAAGATTTTCGAGAATATAAATTTTCCTCATGTTCTACTGAGATAAATAAGCCTCATTTCTTTCAAGGATTCTTCTTTTAAAATTTTAAATTTAACAAAAGACGTTTTCTTTAATCAGACACCAGTTCGATGAAAGTATAAGAAATACTACAAGGAAACAGAAAAGTATAAAGAAATGAAGCAAAGCAAAAAATTTAGGAAATATAACAAAAAACAATGAAAAGCTGTTGTGCAGAAGATATTCGGATGTAATTTTACTGGGTTTTTTGCTTATTACAAAAAAAAGCAATGAAGATCAGGTTAGGGCACATTCTATAATAATCTGAATACCAATTCCTAAATGACTCAAACAGAGAAACAGAAGAAATATAAAGAGATAATCGAGAAATAGCACACTTAAATGGTGCACAAGTCCCTTCTATTTCATGCTTGGCAGCCGCTGTCAAGATTATAAAAAAAAGTCCCTTCTATTTCTATTTGCCTGTTACACCAGCAACAACCTGCAACAAACAAACAGAAATAATTTTAAGGTGCAAAGCAAACCTATAGCTAAAAAAATGTAACGTGAATGAAGTGGTAAATACTGGACAGAGAAAAGATTAAAAAATACAATAATGCTTCTATCTTCAAGTAATTTCAATTATGTTTTAATTGGACAATTGCACCTATACCCTCCACAGTGAAATACGTGTCCCAACAAAATTACATACATTACAATACATAACCCAAAAATGAAGAATCATGACAGTATCAGACATCACAAACATTCATGAAAAATCAAATGTATGGTGCATACTCCATTCCTTCCCTCATATACTTCAAATGATGTCCAACGTACATACTCTGTTCACCACTTATACCCACTGGCATGGAGAAAAAGTTGGATAATTTGGGGATATTTTTTGAAACAGCTAATCAGGAGATCAAGCTATATGGTGATTTCACGTTTTAGAAAAGCCTAAGAGATATCTCTAACTTTTCATGATAGGCATGGTAGCTGCTAAGTTCTATTTGGGGAGTGAGACCATCCTACTTTACTAGACTTCTCACTTTGTAATATGCGATGAACAGTGTTAGTTAGGCACTTGGATGCTTAGAGAAAACTTTGATGGTATTAGGGTATCATAGCATATACGAAAAAAATATAACAATTGAGACTTCTTGATAAGTTTTTCATTTCCATCAAACACAGTAGTCCAAATAAAAGACTAAATAATTCATACATTTACACGGGCAATGGCATTATCGAACAAATTACTTTCTTTATCCACTATTGTCAGGGGGTCTCCAAGAGTTGCTTGTTGAGAACATAGAATTAGGGTTGGGATCCATGAACTGATTCCCCACATTTAATGCATAATCTATATTGGAAGAATATCATGCAGAAAACCATTAGTACATTTGGTCCATGATATATTGTTTTCCTCAATGATCTCGATTTTACAATGTCTGAACTTAACAACCATTGATGTATCATGTATTATGAAGCAATACACGAATAGCAGAAACTTCATACCCAATAGGTGGACTATCATCTGAGAAACATGTTTAAGATCATCAAGGGACCCTATCCCATGGAAAAAAAAAACCCTGTCCCCCTAAAATATGAACTTAACTCACCATCAACCAAATTAAACACACTCTAGCATTGCCATCTGCTATCTTACGTGGCATTCAATTTGAAATTTTGAATAAAACTCCTATACCAGAAAATTGTACTAAAGTATAAAGAAACTTACATCACTCAGAGCTGGTGGTGGGACTTGCTTAGTTGTCTGAAATGAATCTAATGCAGGCCTCACCACTGCTGGAAGCAGCAGCCCTGGTTTGTTTTAAAAAAATTAAAAGAAAAAATTAGTTCAGCATGCAACATTTCAAGAATAGAGCAAAAGCTTAATGCAGCATTGGCTGGGACGGTGCTTAAAAGAAATCAATGGATTGATAAGTAAACCTAAGAGAAAAATAACTAGAAAAAAGCAGGTTTTCACAGACCAGAAGCTAAAAATGAGCATAAGCGAGCTAAATTACATCTAATCCAGATCCACAAATTCGGGAGAGGCAGTGCAATCGATCAAAAACAAGAAAAACTAACTACACAACCTTAGAATTAATCCCAAAGTAAGAACGTATTTAGCTAATTTGGTCTTAAAATCGGAAAAATTAGATCGATCAAGTAGGTAATTGGGAGCAGAGAGAGAGAGAGAGTACCGAAACCAGCGATTAAGCAAGACGCAACAACAATCGGTTCTTGCACTGTAAAAATCTTCAACTTCTCCATAATACCCATTTCTCTCTCTCTCTCTTCCTCGGCGATCGGAGGTATCGGGTCGGATTCACTTGTCCTCTCTATCCAGCCTCAATCGCTCTTCGCTATCTCCGCCGCTCTGCTTTCAACATTTTTCTTGAAGCATTTCTCACTGGGCCTTTTGGAGAAAACAGGCCTCCTTTATTTAAAAAAGAGTAGCATTAGATAAAGGGCCTACTAATTGAAATGGGCTCGGTCCACAGAGACCGACGCTGGTATGAGGCGGCGATGGGAGCGGATATTCTAAGAGGAATATTACGTGTCATGTTTGCTTCGCAAGAAGCGAATCTACGGAGGAATATTACATTCTCAATTTCCTAGCAATTGTAAGTTCACTGTTACTACGCTTGCTGATCTGGTCTCCTTGTTATTCTCTTCTTCGTTCTTGCCTTTTTCCATCAATTTTGGTTCTCTGTCAATCCATCAAGCGTTCAACCATTATGGGGCAAAAGGAGGTTCATAAGATGAGAATGGAGCGAGCAACAATGGCCTGTGCGGGGTGCTTTTCTCGAATCGTTGACCATTTCTCCATGCCTCTATAGCAGGTAAGGTCAATACTACCTGTATTCTATTCTACAAATCGTTGGTTACGATTTTTGTCAGAATTTACACGAATATTAAAGCGTTTATTTTTATTTTCTTCTTTGTTTTACTCTCGTAAGTGTGTATGTTTCGTGCATTTATTTTTCTTCGATAATAATCTCTATTTTATCTGACCTTCGTTTCATGGTACTATTTGGTATTTTTTTTTTGTTAGTTACTGTTGTCAATGCATCAGGAATTCGATGGTATCTTTTCATTAATTTAATTCGGTTCAAAAGAAAAGATTAAAAGTGGACATTCCTTAAAAAAATAAACAACGTGGCAGTAGCTGAATTTGTGGCTTGTATTAGGGTGATTAGAAATTTAATTATAATTACAACATAACCTGAATTCGGATGAGTGATAGTTTATCTGCTCTCTAATATTAATGATAAAAGTATAAGCTAAATAACAGAAAGAATTGAGTTCTCTTTAGGTTGTCAGTTGTTTCTGTTTGAGATTAGCTTGTCATTAATTTAGTGAGAAGCTTGATGAGAAAAGGATAGAGGAAAAAAATTATAAGCGTCACAATATGAGAAATAAAAACACCCGTGCAAAAAGCTTAAAAAATAATATATAATATTGTTTAGATTTTAGACAAAAGTTTATCTGATGCTACAGCTGTCGCCGAGCTATCTTAATCAAGAAACCAAAAGACACTTTATTAATATTGAATTGGTTAGTATGTCATAGCATAATCAACATATATATGACTAAGCATATGTCTATCTATATATAATATCAGGAGCGGAAAATAAAAGTAAATTAAGAACCTTTCAACCCAATAAATCTATAACGTGTGTATTTTAGCATGTAGATTATGTAACTCATTTTCTATAGGTTTTTAAAATTTCTAAGGGAAGTATATATCTCGTAGAAGATTACATTAATTTTGAAATTAAATTACATAATTTGTAAGATTAACAATTAATTCTACAGCTCCATAGTATAAATTAGTTTACATATGCATATGGCCTCATGTCAGGCTGTTGTCTCAACAAACAATAATTCAATAGCTAGATCAGTTTTGGCTGTTGTCACACGCCTAAGTTCCTAGAGTGTATTAATTAAGTGCATTTGTCATCAGTTTATGGCTGTTAAAATGAAGTCATTTTAAGTCTAGACGCATCAGAATCATCTCCTTTGCCATCACTGGTAAATACACTTATGCTTGTCAGGAAGCGACTCAACTAGTTCCCTATTCAGAAGGACAAGAAGTTCTTCAGTGACTTTTCCTTAAGATCATGTGGTGTTTTGCACTGACTGATACATCTAATCTATTGTGGGTTTCGTTATCAATTACTGTCAACATGTAACAGAAGCCTATTTGATTTGGCCCTTTTAAGAAAGGTTTAGCCTCTTTGTTACTTCTTGTTCCAAGCATATTTATACCATCCTTAACATCTATTAATAGATAAAATAACTTCCCCTTGCTTTTCACAATTTCACTGCCTTCTTTAAACATCAAATCCTACATTATTTGGTAAGTAGTTTTACTATATATAGAGAGAGTTATACTATCATTAGTCGCGAAGTATAAAATATATTTGTACTTCGTATTTTATTTCCCATTCCTGAATTTAAAATATCAATCCAACTGTTTAAAATGTTTTTTATATTAAATTATATTTGGAGATTAAATTTTATATTTAAAAATTATTTTTATCTTTTAAAGATAAAAAATGGATTAAATTTATGATTTTCAATAATAATAATTTTCTAATCTTAAAAAAATATAAAATTTGGTCTCCAAATATATTTTAGTATGGAGAACACTTTGAACGGGTGGATTAATATTTTAAATTCGAAAATAAGAGATGCATCACGAAGTACAAAAGACGTTTTGTATTTCACGACTAACGATAACATAACTAGGTCAGTTACTTTCTTTGTTGGAATTTTCACAATTTTTTTGAAATACAAACAAGATAGTATATGCAGGTAGCTTCAGTCATTCACTGTAAGTAGAATGATAAGCAACAATTCTTTAGGTTTTTATTGAAATAACAACAACAATTATTGCCTGGTCATCCCACTAATCAAATTTCTTCAATGGTTGTAATAACCACTGGAAACAACACAAAAGTTAAATAAAGGAAAGCCATTGATGGATTTTTGTATTAATTAGGAACACCCTTGTAGTTGTAGTTTGCTTCTTTCTGTGTTCTGGTTAGTATTATTTTGCTTCATTTGTATGTTAATGGTTGCTGAAATTTTTGAATGGGGAAACCGCACCAACTGACTCGTAAGCTTTGAGCCATTTCTGTAAAGAGACAAAATCAAGTTAATCCGTTAGGGTTTTTAGAGTAATTGGAAAAAAAAAGATATCAGTTTAGAAACATTAAAGTCGGTAGGGAAATAAACTAGTTACATCTAATTCCACACGGAGTGCAAAGTATTGTTTATTTCCTGTATTTGTCCCTGAAGTTTTACATTTCATATTTTTGGTTTTTGCAAACTTTGGTTTCTGTAAACTTTCGTTTCAGAATGGTTTCCAGAGCAATCTTTCAATGAGAGTTCATCAGGGACCAAAGTGCTATTCAGTACAGTAAATGGAAGGCTTAAAAACATTAGGATCAAATAGTAGATGGTTGATAAAACCATTTTATTTAAGATCTTGCCTCTATAATTATCATGACTCAATAGTTGCAACTCGAACAGGCTTGATCACACAAAAGGCACTTTTGATATGGTCAAAACCCATAACAAGCACTCCAATGACATAAAGGAAGCTAAGTTGTAGCTTCCCCAGGAAACTGTATACAGTTACAAGACTATTTGCTCCATCACTTCTCAACTTGCTCAGAGACGGTGGCGCTCTTAAAACTAGCCAACCTGCTTATTATCATAACATTAGCAAAAATTATTCAATTTCAGATCTACTTGCAAATAGTAAGAACTTCTCTTTTTCCTTTACTCACTTGATTCGCTCTCTGGAATGTATGACCAATCTTCTGCTATTTCTTTGGATTTTGAGGCAGTTATCAAGTCTTTAAGAGCTTTGTTTACCTGGAAAATGTATGATTTATATTTTAGATATGGAACAGTAAACACAAAGAAGAACAATAACAGCTGCAGGAACCGATTTTTGCATGATGGTGTTAGAAGAATGATATGCACTGTCCCACTCTTGTTGTTTTCTTTTTAATATTTCAAGTATTAATATATGCTGACTGGCCATCCAACCTGATTCTGACTGCTTTAATCTTCAAACAGGCCAATGTAACCATCAATATTTTCTGATTGGCTGAAAAAGCTCAGCGACCTGATAAGCTGGTTGGTGGCCTCTTGCGTCAAAGATAAAAAGTTACTTACGAAAGCTAGATGTATGTGAGCTCTATAACAGAGTATATTCTGACACAATACTTTACAACACTCTCAAATGCTCACACACCTGATATGATGGTGGACTTGGAATAAGGAAATAAAAGTACTCACAATGAATGTACAGAAACTTTGTATGGTTAACGTCAACATATTAGAATTCAGAAGAACTAATTAGGCTAATGAACACTACATCTCTAGCAAATGAAACCGATTCAATGGTAAACATTTTTCAAGACGATGCTTATGTATGTTTCACTCAGTTCCACTACCAAAAATATTTCAGATCTGTATTTCATATTTGTGGGAGGAAAAAACAAAACTAACATTCACAGGAAAACCTTTATGCCAGCTTATTAAGGAAAAGCATTCCCTTTGTTTTTTTTCTTCTGTTATCAATTGGGGAAAGAAAAAACAAAACCACATTGGATGGTGTTTTTTTTTAAAGAATAATCCTTGTATGCATTTCTCTGCCACAAAAGTCCTGTGGTAAAGAGAAGAAAACATTACATTGTCAGGGGAGCCTATGTAGGGGATAATAAGGCAATGTACCCCAACCCTTCTCTCTTGGTTATTACAATTGCTGAAGCTCAGAAGAAGAATGCATAGACATACATTACAATAAAGAAACTAGATGATAGTTAATAGCATTACAAGGGCAAATTACTGACAACATAACTATATAGGGTCATAAAATGCAACAAGCAGCAAGTTGCTCCAAAAGAAATGTATAGGTGTCCCTTGGAAAAATTAACTATTAAAATATTTACCTCATCAGGCCTTTCATGGCTCACCAAATGTGCACCATGAAGCTCTACCATCCTTGCAGCTGGATGCAATTTCTCTGCTAATCTCTTAGCATGACATAACTGTGCAATAATGTCATACCTACAAAACAATAATTCAAATATTGAATAAAATTGATCCAATTCTGTAGGACATTGCGAATAAAGTGGAAGGTACAGACCTTCCATGAATAACAGAAATAGGAAAACCAGCTGAGCGGATTGTGTCAAGTTCTTTGGGGGTCATTTTGTGGGTCCAGCAAGCATTTACTTGTCCTTCAAATCCATGATTTGATTGCATCCCAGTAGATGATATGCCTTTTACATATTGCTACATAAAATTCAGCAAATTTAATGATTTGTATTAATACCAAGCCGTCTTCAGTGTCTCCATAATTAGGAAACTAAAAAAGGATCTGATTTTTGTTTTTCTTACTTGATAAAGAATCATCCTTCTTGTGGACGATCCCACGTATTCATCTAAGTATTCCTGCATGAATATTAATTTGAAAAGCTCATTCTTCTAACTAGAAATGCTCTGTTGCATCTTTAATTTCAAAGTCAATAAGATGTTTATTTTATTAGTAAAATGAGAAACAAGGAGAATATGACCTTGGTGTAATGCGTATCCAAATCAACATGAGCTCTTTGCTCTGGAGATTTTGCTCGCAAGAACCGATATGCAAGAGACATCATTTGCCGATCCAGCTGCAATAAAATCAAGCACATTGAACAATGCAATGTAATCTGAATGTATCAGCCCCATGTACAATTTAAAGTAATTTAAGATCATGAATCTAGCAACTTGAAACCTTCAACTCAGTAAGTAACAAACAATGAAAATACAACAACTACAAAGAAGAAGTATGTTCGACCTTTGGAAAGCATTCGAAGCCGCCCCCAGTAGCATTGAGCAAAGCCAAGGAGCATAATCTTTCTGGTGCTATTGCTGCCAATTTGCAAGCAATCATTGAGCCTGCATGTTCTCACCAGAACAAATATGAGAAAGAGAAATCAGATTAAATCCATTTTAATCTGGGATTGAAACGAGAGAAGTTTAAATAAAGAGTGCAGTAAACATACCCATGGAGTGACCAAATACATGAGCTTTCTTCCACCCAAGATGATCCAAAAGAGCCAATGCATCTCCTGCCATTCTTGTTGTCCTGGATTTATAATTTCTATTAATTTCCTAGATATTTCTACCTTTCCATTTCATTTTTTGCTAATAGTATTCTCTCTTGTTAGTCCTTGTAGGATCTATCAGTTCCATGTCCTACTTATATGGAATGTAAAATGAAATCCATAGCTATTTTGGGACGAACATCTTCAATTAAAAGAAGTGGATAACGCTATTAGGCGTAGAATCGTTAACAAGTTCTTTTAGGTCTAACCCAGGATGACGAAATTGAAGAGATGATAACTTCGTATTTCATTTTTTTTAAAAAGGACAAAAATAAGAAAAAAAATATTAAGGGAAAAAAAGAGAGAAAGGAAAAAGGAAGGGGAAAGAGGGACAGACGTATAATCAGATTTGCCGGTGGGGACAGAGCTGCGCCCCATTCCACGATTGTCGAAGCAACAGATCTCAATTCCTTCCTCATCTTCCTCTGTTTGATCTAGATTAGATTCCTCTTGATTTTTAGAATCAACACACGGCGCCGCCTCCAAATCGCCATCGTCGTTAGGCTCAATCGATCCAATCAGGCCTTTTATTTGTGGTCCCCACGAGTCGTGCGTCCCCGCCAATCCTACATTGTTCACATTCCGATTTGCACGAATTAATCAGAGATGCCAAAGATTAGAAATAACAAGTTTTTTTTAAGGGGGAGAGTGCAAAAAGTACCTATAATGAGGAGAACTTTGGTGCTCCCATGGCCGTATCTCCGGTAATATATATTGACGCCATTGTTTTCGCAAAAAGGCATGTTTGCTCCCTTTTATTAGCTTAATTTGCTTTAAATTAATGAATTAATAAACGGATTTGTTTCCGTGGTGAAGAAACTGATCTATATTATTTAATCAGGTAGAATGATTTGTCCCCCTCGGGAAACGTGAGATCAATTTGGCCTGGCGAAGATCTCTGAAAAAGCTCAATGAAATGGGATTGTCAGCGATTGTGGAGGAGGAAGAAGAAGAGAAACTGGAGCAATTCAGTAAGAGGGAATTGAGATCGGTTAAGAGCCACGCGAGGAGAGGAGAGAAGCCGCGTGCTTTTGTTCTGTTTGGAGCAATACAAGCCTGACTAAGTCTAAGTTCCAAGTCCAAGTTTAGTTCGGTTCATCGCATGACATTTATTTATAAACAGGTTGACATTTTTGACAGCCTAGCACTAGAACTGGAGAGAGAAATAAAGCGGGTTGGATCGCGAGAAACGAGGAAGGAGAAGAGAGATGAAACGGACACGTGGCCGGCCATGGCTATCCCTTGACTGTGTTCCACGTCACCCGGTCGGGCGGTCGTGGTTCTGCTGTGGCGGAGATAAATAACAAACAAAAGAGATAAAAAATAAAAATAAAAAAGGTTTGGAAGTGGGCGCGAAACGACGAGACAAAAATGAAGAATTTTAAATTTACCTTGCTTTTTATTATTTTGTCGTTTGCGAGTAATTAGAGACGACACGAAGGGGATAAAGACGACAGCGTGGAGCGGCCGCGGCGTCACCAGTCAAAAAAATCATATCGAATCGTCCCTCTCGTCCTGTCGCGTCCTTTTCTTAATCAATGATTCGATGTAAATGTTAATGTAGTGATTCTCATTATTTCCTTCTTTCTAGGCACGGAGGGAATCGTGGAATACTGGAATTGATGGATGGATGCACCGTGCACGAGATAAATGCGGCGGTTTTTTATTTGTGTAAAACTTGTGGATCAATGGTTCCACGTTTCAATCATTAGCGAATCACTTTAATTTGAAGCAATTTTACGAACCATTGTAAGAGAAAATGTTTTTTTTGGAAATTATACGATTATTATTAATCGATCTCGGACAGAAAGCTCCCTTTCGATTTAACAGCATGTACGGCTATGTTGGAATCGTACAAAAATGTAAAAATAGAGAAATTAAGAATAGTAAATTAAAAAATAATAATAATAATTTTTAGATTAGTACAAGAAAAAAAGTTCTCTTTCAATTTTACAGCTAAGGATATGTTGGGATCCTACAAAAAATAGTTTAAAAATAAAAAAAATTAAGAATAATAAAATAATGATTTTTAGATTAGTGTGAGAATAGTAAAAAAAAATAGTGTTATTTGAATGATAGAAATGTTGTTTGGATTATATATTTAGAATAATAATAAAAAGTTGAGAAGAATAATAGTTATTTTATCTCCTCAGAACAACAAAATAATAGTTATTTTCACTGTCTCTGAATAAGCAGATTTGTGTTTAAATGCATCACTGCTATTTTTATTCTGAGAGCAACAATTATTTTCCTATTCCTTACCCATTCAAACATACCCGTAAAGTATAAATATGAAACAAGATTCAAATGACAGTTTAGTGAATATCAAATTAATTATTTCAAAAGACGTAATATACTGCTAATACTGAAATGGGTAGGATATCTTGATAATGAATTAGATTAACGATCTTTACGCTGGTAAAAAAATTATGAATTTTAATTGACAGTTGGAGATAATATATATTTATTATGTAAAATTGATGACATTTAGTAAAATTTATCACGTCAAATGTCATTTAATATGCATGAAAATCGACACACAATCAATCAATCGATATGTAACAACTAACTAGTTGTCCATATTTATTTATTTTTTGCATATTTTAACTCAGTTTGAGAAAATACTATCAAATTTGCAATGGTGTACACTATTTTGATGCATTCCAAATATAATGTTAAAAAAACAATTCTTTACTGCCAATCTATTCTAAATCCACAAATTACTCCCATGTTCTTTTTTTTCCTTTTTCGCTTAAGACTTCAAATGCTTGATGAATAGATGTGTGAATGGACATACGTTGATTTAATTTTCATAAACAGACATCATAAGTCTGAGATTTTTTTTTTTTTGACAACTGTCACGTGGTTTCACATCTATCAACAACAATTTCGAAACTGCAAGCTTTTCCACACTATATGTAATTGTTCGCATGTCATGATAACACTAAAATATGCGCTTGAAACTAAAAAAAATGTCTAAAAAACATCTTGACCCTTTTTAAATCAGAATATAAACTTCTTTCAATTGACATGTTTTTATTAAAAAATATGAAAGAAATGATTTTGTACGGTATGTAGAATCGAGTGCTTATCTGCAAAATAAGTACATATTTATCCACAATGCTTATATATACGAGAAGGATCCAATTACGTCAATTTTTAGTGACATTGAATTATTACACCGGATATTTTTAAAGTACATGCAGTTAATTCAAACTGTTGAAGATGATAGATATATTAAAATATATTTGTAAATCAAATTTTTATATTTTTTAAATATTTTTATATTTATTAAGATGAGTATAAAATTCAATGATCTGAAAATAATGATTTTGTAAAATACTTAATAAAGAGTAAATAAATTCATAAAATCTAAAATTTAATCTACAAATTTATTTTAATATATTCATCATGTTGATTGGTATGAATTGACTTTTTACATTTTAAGAACTTTAAAAATGTCCGGTATAATTTGGTGTCATCAAAAATTTGTGTTGTTGAATCTCTCATCATATAGTGTGAGTTTAAACTCACAGAAGTCTCTCGTGAGATTAATTTAAAAAGTATATCAAATCATCTTTAATTTTTGGGTTTTTTGAAGTCACTATTTTTAATTTTTAAAAAAATGTAAAAATATCAAATATTTTTTTATTATTATTTTAGAGTTGGTTTTTTAAAATTAAAAATAGTGGCTAAAAAACTCAAAATACTTCAAAATTTTATATCCCACAAAATTTTGATATGAAAATTTTAATGAATATGATAAATCAAAATTTAAAGATAATTTGATAATTTTTAAATTAAGATTACGAAAGATCTTCATGGGAAAATGTCACTTCAAAACTTTAACTCCCTCTAATGCCACCCTAAAATAAGTTTATTTAGTCTTTTGCCACACTTATATATTTTTTGTTCATTTTTAATTAAAGTTCAATAAAATATCACTGTATTTTTGGGATGTATTTTTTTTAATTCCAAAATACCTTCATTTATGTCTGATATATATCTTTTCCTACTAATTTCGTTTGTTAAAATCGTTGATATCTCTGCAAAATGCGTAATTGTTTTAGCAAATGTCAAATCAAATACTTTTTTATTTTATTCTACAATGGAGAAAACATACAACAAATAAATCATACTAAAATCTTCTATCCAAATGACCCATAAAGAAAATTATAAAAATGCATTTATATATGCTTACGAATAGAATTTTCGCTTTTAAAGTTCTGAATCATGATGCTCATAGTCTGAAATTTGCTTTCACGTATTACGCATTTTGCGAGAGATATCAACGATTTTAACTGACGAAATTAGTAGGAAAAGATATATCAGACAGAAATGAAGGTATTTTTGGAATTAAAAAAATACATCCTAAAAATACAGTGATATTTTACTGAACTTAATTAAAAATGAACAAAAAATATATAAGTGTGGCAAAAGACTAAATAAACTTATTTTAGAGTGGCATTAGAGGGAGTTAAAGTTTTCAAGTGGCAATTTGATAAATTTAAAGTTTTGAGATGGCATGGGACTAATTTTCCTTTTTATTTACGATAAATAAAAGAATACGTGAACTGATATATTGCTTTTATTTGTTAAAAACTTGAAACGAATGATGTTCAAAATAATACGTGAACTATATTTAGGGTAAAAAAAAGATTGGAATAAAGTCCAATATTATTATATTTTTTTTTTGTAAATGCAAGTAAAAGATTCGGCGTGCTTCATACTGCAACAAACTGAAAATAATCTATAATGGGCCCATACCGTCCATGGTCGGCGAAAAAGTTTTTTTCACGTTTTCTTTCTACTTGTTTATTTTTCAGAGCTAATCAAACAAATATCAAGTGGTTGTCACGAAAAGAAAATTAAGAGGCGACATGAAGAAATAATGGATGGTTTAGCTCTTGTCAGAGATGTACTCGGTCCACAAATGTACTTTCTTTTTTAGAATTTTTTGGTGGTTGTCCTCAAATTATTGTACAACCAACTAATAGTTTTGTAAAGAAGCCGAGCCGAGCCGAGCTGAGTTAGGTCAAACTCATGTTTGGCTCATTAGTTTAATGAGCCGCGTCGAAATTTAATTTGGTTCATTAATTACTTCGAGTCAAAAAGTTTTTATTTGAGATTGATTTCGTTAAATTAATGGAAATTTGGCTCGTTAAGACTTATTTAATAATTAATAATATTTTTTATAATATTTTATATCAAAATTTATATAAAAATTAATAAAATAACTAATAATAATCATATAATTTTGATATAATAGTTTAAATATATGACATACTATAAATTACTTACTATACTAAAAATTCATAATATAAATAATATAAATAATAAATATTAATAGTTTATCGAGCCAAATGAGCTGAGATAACCAAAGTTCAAGCTCGGCTCATCAACTTAACGAGCTTAACGAGCCGGCTCGGTTCACTAATGAGTGAACCAATGGCGAGTCGATCCCAACGAGTCACGAGCAAATCACGAGCTATGAGTTTTTTTTGCCAACCCTACCAACTATCTATAGTAACCTTGAACAACTGCATATATTGGATTAATTAAAAAAAAAAAGAGGGTTAGGTTTGAACTAGCAGACAAGGACAATAAGATCTACCTCTTGACCAGGTAATCAAAAATTCGAAATATTACTTGGAATTAGCCAATTATCTATACGTTGTATTGACCATAGAAGATTATGTTTTTTTTTTTTTGGCGGGTGGGGGCGCTATTAGCGCAAAGAGTTCCTTCATTGCCTAAATAATTGAAAATTTGAAAGGGATTTCTTGCAATTGCATTGCGGTAGGATATCTTGCGAACCATTTATTTTGACAATTTTAACAACCAGCTATCATATCTATTTATAAAAAAAAAAAAAAAAAAACTTTATAAATATATTTTTTAAATTTATAGATTGATTGTGTTTCAATTTTCATATAATTTGAATGTCATTTGATATTCTAACAAACATCATCGAAATTATATGATATTTTTAATGATTTAAGTTTAATGATATTTAATGAAATATCATTGAAATTCAAATCACCGAAAAATTAAAACACAATCAATTCATAAACTTAAGAATATATTTATAATTTTTTATAAATTTATATAAAATTAATTATCAAAAATCAAAATAAATGGTTCTTTAAGGTTCCCCACTATTATATTATTATAGTATATAAATCCTCATGAGTTTGTGTATAGTTAAGCTACAGTGTGCAACAGTAAATAAATATTAAGACTTTTATTCATTACAAACCTTAATCTTGATGGGTTTAGAGGTTTCATACCACTATGGATAAACTTATTTGGGAATTCACATCGTCTACGATACTTTACCGTAAAGTAACTGCTTGCCAGTTAATTTAAAGGTTTCTGTTGTAATTGTATGTCTGAGGTTTAAATCCAACAGTTGCAAATTTTCAGATAATTACTCTAGGTATAAAAGTACTATGAAGTAGATAGACCCTATGATTCAAATTTGAGGTACTGAACACCTAAAGAGTAATGACAGCCGAAGGTCTGCACTAATATGGTAGCTTTATGTGGTTCCATAATTTTTTCTAACTAGCTATATATTCGCGCTTTGCAGCAGACTTTTTTATTTAAACATTAAAATATTATAAGATAAAAAATTCACATTGATGAGATTTTCTACACAGTATGAGTTAATGATTCATGGATATATGATAACAAAAGTGAATTATTTCAATATATATTATCATCATTAATTTCTTATCAAACATGCACAAAGTTGCTAAATAAAAAAACTATATTATGGAAATAACAATATAGATGAGAAAGAAATGGAGAGAAAAAAGGAATTAATGGACGCGATTACATACGTTCGATCAACCAAAAATAAATATTATTCGTCTAATTGAGGGATAAAATTGGTATAAAAAAATTTCATGATAAAAAATGGACCCTCCAATTCTTAGATGCTTTATATAATAACTAGCTATATACCCGCGCGTTGCAGCATAATTTTTTATTTAAACATTAAAATATTATAAGATAAAAAAATTCACATTTATCTAATAGAGAAAACATATAATAAAGACTATATTTAATTTTGGATGAGATTTTTGCACAATATGAGTTATTATGGAAATAATAGTATATAAGGGAAAGAAATGGAGAGAAAAAGGGGATCAATGGACACGATCACATACGTTCGATCAACCAACAATAAATATTATCCGTCTAATTGAGGAATAAAATGGGTATAATAAAAATTTACCATGACAAAAAATGGACCCTCCAATTCTTAGATGTTTTATATAATAGTATAGATATAGATATAGATATAAATTTTAATATACCATTCTAATACACTCGGAGAATGTCGCTAAACAACAACAGTATATCAATATAAGATACAACTGGTACCCGGTACATTTATCGCCCTTGTCCGCTTCTGAAAGATACTATCAAGTTCGCACAGCGGAGCGCGAAATCTCATCATGGCCTTGTTCTACAAAAGGGTGGACTTTGATAATGGATTATTTTGAAGATCTTGATAATAAATTTTTAAATAAATATTAAAAAGTTTTAAAAATAAAAATTTAATATATATTTTTTACTTATAGATTGATAGTATTTTAAATTTCATGCAATTTCATTATTATTTGATAGTCTATCAAAACCCATAAAATTATAATCGTTACGAATTGTATAAAATTTTGATGGTCTTAATGGACTATCAAACAATAATAAAATTACATAAAATTTAAAACACTATCAACTTATAACTAAAAATATGTCTATAAATTTTTATATTTATTTAAGAATTCATTATTAAAATCGTCAAAATAACTCATCATAACTCATTGTCAAGTGATCTCCGTCCTTTAAAAAAACGACATGTTACTAATACAACGGGCTTCTCTTTGTAACACGTACCTGCTACAGAAAAACCGCCCGATTTAATCTAAAGGCCCAATTTCTTGATCTAGAAGACTAAAACAGATTTCAATTTAGTCCGAATATTAAGCACAGGCCCAGCCCATTATGTGGGCCCCTAGATCCTTTCTATGATCCCACTGATCGTACTCCGTCCCAGATTGTATGTTTTACTGATTAAATCGCTTTGTATAAGTTTATATTTTGATTTTGTTTTCTTATAAACAATAAAAGCAAAGTGCAGTCACTACAAAGATTTAAAAAAAAAAAACTCTAGTCAGTGCCGACAACAAGATCACTAGCACCAAATTGCACATAAATTTTTATTGGCTAAAATGGGCACAAAAGGTACAAGTCAGATTTTAGGGAGGAAATGGTAAAAACAATTATCATAGGGCCCATTTTATAGTTTCTAGGATAAGAAAAGATAAAAATATAAGGTAATTTTCAATTATTCAATTTCTTGATCGTAATTTCAATTCTTGCAAATCTTGCGGTTACATTGTATGTTTTACAATAAAATTAATTTTTATATAAATACCTGAATCATGGTTAACTTTTAGGGTGTTAGTTCTTGAGAAAATTGGGTATATACCTCTTAACACATTTCAATTTGGATATTTACCCTTTAAATTTAAAAATTAGGTATTTATCCCTGAAAATGTCAAAACATTGAATATTTACCCATAACTAATATTATCCTCATAAAAAATAAATTAACAATAAATTAAAATTATAATAGAATAAAAGTATCCGCAACTAATATATTTTTTCATCATCCATACAACTTGCACCGCAACAAAATCAACGATGGTGCATTTAAATATTTTATTTTACTATACACATTATATTGCTGCTATATTACTACTTACCCTTATTCTTTCTTCTTGAACTCCAATTGTGTGTAAATGTAATATCAAATAAAATAATAAATTTCTACGAACTGAAACTGACACAATCTAAAACTTGTACAAATGAGTCTTGATTGTAACTAGTGCTTACCCAATGAAATTGATATTTATAGCAATAAAATAGTTCCATAATTATGAATTTGTGATAATTTTATGCATCTTTACATATAAATGAAAAATATTTTGAATTATCAGAAGGGATATTTTTATCTTATTATAATTTTAATCATCAGAAGGGATATTTTTTAATTAATATCCAAGGTTTTGACATTTTCAAAGATAAATACTTAATTTTTAAATTTGAAGTGGTAAATATCCAAATTAGGATGTATTGAGAGGTAAAATTTACCTTTGTTCTCTGCCTCCCACTGCCAGAAGGAAGCAAACCGAAATAAT
Organism: Schoenoplectus tabernaemontani; assembly: GCA_037127355.1. Classification (NCBI taxonomy): domain Eukaryota; kingdom Viridiplantae; phylum Streptophyta; class Magnoliopsida; order Poales; family Cyperaceae; genus Schoenoplectus; species Schoenoplectus tabernaemontani. Next base: position 7,999,442 of record CM073744.1, on the reverse strand, counting down.
TTTACTCTCTGCAAGTTTATCTACTGTTCACAAGGAAATTTTGACATGGACATCATATGCATTGCTGCGCAATACAAACAACATGTCTGTGGTATTCTCACTCACTTTTTCTTTTATTGCTTGATTATTTGGTTTTGATAGATATGGAATTTTAGTCCTGGCCAACTAACTGACTTAGTAATTTATGTCTTCCAAATATGTTCATGTTGATTCATTTAGTTGTTAATCCTTGGAAGGAGACGTTTGGTTAAATTGCTTGACCCAAATAGAGCTATTCCAGTCAAACATGGAATAAGGTAGCCAGCTTGGCAAATAGAGAAGGATGGTTTTCATTAGGAATAAAGAGAATAAAGCTAATCCCAGGCTGATTCCACCAAATTCCATGATAGTGCACTCCAAAGTATAACAAAGATGAAATATTAATTTTATTTGCAAATAAGTTCCTATTTAATATTCAAATATATATTTTCTTTATTTTTCTACCAAATTATAGCAGTCGAAGATTTCTTTATGTATACATGGCTACTGGGATGCACCAGAGGAAACATTACATACTAGATCAGTTTAAGGGTCAGATCCAACATGCAGGACTTTTTCGGCCTGAGAGAAACCCTCTATTTTCCAAGATATATTAGTGAATTGTTTTTATTATATTTCTGCCAATTAGGTTAAGAGGAGGCATCACTTGATAATGTTTATTTTTACAATCTTGATAATGTGATTTCAAATTAATTAAAAGAAGAATAAATATTATAGATATATTTTTGAAGTTATATATCAATTGTGTATTAAATTTCATACAATATAGACAATTTTGATGGTCCATCAAACACCAACAGAATTTGATGCAGTTTGCAATAGTTGTAATTTAATAGATCTTTGATGGACTACCAAACAACACTTAAATTGCATGAAATTTAAAGTGTAATCAATCTATATAAGTTCAATAATATGTCTATTAGTGTTTTTCGATTTTTAAGATATTTTTCCAATTTATTTAAAATATCATTGTCAAAATTGTCAAAATAGCCATTGTCAAGTGATTCCTCCCCATTAGCATAATTCATCAACTGCAAAACAACATGTGAGACTTTCTAGCAAAGATGACTTTTCATCATTTGCTAATATTGACTTTTGTTCTCCATGAAACTATCTTTTACATTGTAACAAATATTTCTGCAATCATCTTTGATAATGGAGCTTTATATGTAAATGTCCCTTTTACCTTTGCTTGTGTGTTCCAGAAACTCAGGTTGGGAAGGATTTCACCAGAAGGGTTCTTTTAGTCTAGCCAATCTCAAGCACTTCTGATTCTACAGGAAGTATTCATCATTTAGTTTGGTTGGCTTTCACTTCAAATTACGCATATAGTAACGAAGACTAACTTAAAATCAGGTGCTAATAAGTCGCACCTTGCGGCGTCTTGAAAACACGGCTATGTTAGCTTCCTCCTTCCTAGTTTTATGCTACTTTTGGTTGTCACTTGTGGTGAGTTGCTTGCTTGGAGCGCTTAGGATGTATCATGTATATGTTTTCTTTCTATTTCTCTCTACTGTATAAATGAAAGTCAGTTCCTTAAAGAGTTATTTTCTATGATACCAAACAATAGAGACTTTTTGCATCTATTCTTTATCGAAGTTGAGCTTACTAAGCTCCCTATGAAGTGTTAAGAGTCGCATGTATCACATTTGCTTGATAGTTTGAAATGACAACCTGTCTTTCCTCAGAAACCATTGAAGGAAAAGAAAAGATTAATTGTCATTTTAAAAGACTTCTGTATCTGCAAATTTATGAGAGCTAATTAAAAGATAATAATGATGATACAAAACAGCTGACACTGTCGATTGTCACCTTCAAATTAATAGGTGACGTTCAGAATATATATTTTTATTTTATAAATTATTCTGCAGCATTATCTAAAATTAACTTTAAGCATTATTTCATAGTATCCTTCTTTGTGAAATAGTTTCGAACTAGATAAATATTTTTACGCAGTTTGATATAATCTCTTTATTGTTTGTTCTTGCGCACTAGACACGAGCATTTGTCAATCCCAATATGGACTCTCTGATGTGAAATGCATGTCCCTGATATGCCAAGGGGCATTGATAAATTCTGTAATATTGGAGAGCCTAACAAAATATGATTTACCCTTGTTTGAATTCATCAGATCATTATATGTTCTGCTAGTACCTGACATTAACCAATGGACAAAAAACAATGCATGTTTCTTTTCCTCCGAAAAATTAAGAAGTTCAGATTTTACACTACAAACTTTGAATTTTGACTGGACATCCGACTCTTTCTTTTTACTTATCCAAATTCAATCTTCAATCTTTTGCATTCTTATCAATCAAAACTGAATGCTACTGTAAAAGCAGTGAAGTTTAAGCCACCAGTGGACATATTGGTAGAAAGACGATTGTTTTCTCTTGCAGAGCTATATCTTTCTGTAGCGTGTAAAGCAACAAATACCTAAAACCGAAGGAATCCCAACTACAAGAACTTCTCCAGTCCATAAATCAGATTCTGTAAAAGAAACTATTAAGTTTGTTCATCTATTAAAAGCCAATGAACAATATGAGTCTTCCCAATTAATTACCTTGAAGCGCACGACCTTTCGAATTGCCAAAATTAACCCTGGCATAAGGGATTGCACATCAGTGATGTCATGTCTTATTGTATAAACCTGGGATAAAACAGGAAGTTGTTTATATAAATTGTTGCCACTAGATAACAACTTTTTCAAATGAAATGGTAAAAAATTTTACATCTTTACCTCGCCAGGACGAGAAAAGTGAATTGATGTACTTGAAGAAAGACCAGGAAGGACAAGACTATGTACACGTACACCATCTTCACCCACGACTTGACCTCTCGCCTTTTGAAACAGAAAATTGGTTGAGCTATATTTTTTGGTATTATGCGTAGCACTTCAGTTGCAATTTGATTCAATAATCAATCTTCATTCTCTATGTTTCTAACAGTTCTTTTTTAGATTTATCTTTTCTAATATGTAGCTTAGGATGTCTAAGATCGCAAAATAAAACAAATTCTTAAACTTACATGATTATCTGTGGATATATCTTCTCTATTATACAATTGACCCAAATCTGATATGTTGTTTGCAATCTGAATGGCATCTTGTGATGGAAGTTCCTGCACATAGACAATAATAATTACATCAATATTTGTTCTAATGATCCTTTTGCTATCAAATTTGATTTTCTAATTGATTATATATTATTATTTGATCAGTTTCTCTACTTCTGTGGTAATAAATAGGTTGTGTATCTCCACTGGTATCTGCTGGTATGGGTCAAGCATTTGTTGTATATTGCATGCTTGCTGCCCTATCTTTCTGTAAGGAACTGAAAGATGGTGATATGTGGTGAGGATATTAATGAGAAAGAAAAAAATTACACAATATTAATACACAATATAAGGGAGATTTTTACTGATGTATTTGATCTTGATTCTACAATCTCAACATTGTTGTAGTGAAATGAAGCTTGAATTGCAGCTTGTTGAAGAAGAACCGAACCAATAGACAATGTTGGAGCAATCAAGCAGCCCTACAACGTTTTAATGGCAATTCTAGTATAGTTTACAAAAAGCACACAAGGTTGAATTGTTCAATTACCTTTAATTGGCCTATTGTTGTCAATAGAACTTACTATGCTTGCTTTCTCGCAAAATGCTGACAGGGCAGCTACAGTCTCTAACTCAAGCTTGGGAACATATACCACACTGTTCAATCCAAATGCTGAAGCCTGCAACACATTTATTGCTCATGTTTTAGATGTTTTGTCAAAATTGTTATTTTTATGCATGTTATCCTTTATTGGATAGACTCCATTGTGATAAAGATTTGTAATATTCAAGCTTATCAATACAATAATAAAAGTAAGAGTAGATATATGGACTCTTCCATCCACAAGGCTTTTTAGGATTCGAAAGCTCCATTCATCTAAAAAAGAAAATTCATTTTTATATTTATGACCAAAAAGAATGAGCCACATTACGAAAATCACATATCTAACAGCACTGTATCACATGCAGGTGGCATGCCTGGTGTGGTTATTTTTTTATGACATTAATATTTATGAAATTATGTATATTTGATTCATGCTGGAAAGGTTGTCACGGAGACAATTCCCAATTAAGCAATTAGCTACTTGGCACAATGGCATAATTCTAAGGAAAAAGTAATTACCTGCTTGACATTGTCATATACCGTAGAAGGTTCAGTGAAATCAACTACCACCCCAGTTGCCCTTGACTAAAAGTATTAAAAACAAGTTATTCAATTAATCAATTAGTTAGCAAACAATCAAAAGAAAGAGTTGTCTGATTGTATTGCACATTGTCTCTCGGTTGTTTTTCCAAAGCTTATAAAATAAAATTGACAAAAATGCTAACCCAAAGCAGTTAATCACCTGTGCAATTGAGCCCAAAACCATGGCAATATCATTCAGCACTGGAATTTCCAAAGGCTCCTCCAATCCACACAGCTGCATATCACCACTCAGAAATAATGCGCAACAACAGATGCCATTTCATCAACTATTAAAAATCAGCTTACAAAATGAGATATCAGTAATACAAAACCTGCCCAGCATCTTCACCGACTAATTGAGAATCAATGGCCCCAGCCAACTCCATCCCTCTAGCTCTTGTCACAGCCAAAACTGCAGCTCTTCCTATGTCTTTGCTTATGCCATTGATCACGACCTTAATGGTGCTCGGTGTGGGCTGCACCGAGGCCACAATTTTATTTCTATAAAGCTTCTTACACGCTAAAGCCGAAGTGTGAGTCATGTAGCTCTGTGTAGCCATGGATGCATGTAATCAAGCTAGCCGAGGAAGATAAAAGAGTTGAAGAAGGCGCCTCACTCTTTAGTTTTTCTGTTTCAAATAATCTATTAGAAATAGCAGATGGGGGCTCCACATATCAGTTATTATATAAATTATTAAATTGTAATTTGAGATCCCATTGTGGATTAGTAACAAATTAATTATCTGAAAACATTCGGTGAGGTCAAAAATTCGTGATTTGGATATAATTCGAAAATAGTTCATTTCATATAGTATAAATAAAAGGTATATTAAAATTCTAAAATTTTCAAAAAACTATATAAAAGAATGTATTGTCCTATTAAATTTCATATAATGTGTTTTTTTGCTAATTATTCACCAATAAAATGTTTTATCGTAAATTATTCGTAGAAAAAAACACATTGTATAGTGAATCAACATTTTATTCGTGATTTATTCGTTGAGGGGTGAAAATGAATTATTCGCGAATAATTCACAAATATTGTTAGCAGATTAGTAACTAATCATTAGTTACTTTGAATTTAGCAAATAATTCAGAACAAAAGATCTTTGGCTGGGGTTATATGTGCTGATGTCTCTGATCTTCTTTTTTTTTCCTTTGTCTGGAGCATAATTTCATATTTAACTAATGAAATGAGAGCCAGATTTGCAAGAAATTGCGCTCAGGATGCTGTTTTTGGAATTTCAGTCCATCCTGCTCAGTTTGGGTCATCCAGTCTGATATTGAGGTTCGGTCTGGCTTGACTATGCATGTTGGACTAACTGTTTTTACATCAGTTAAATATTATATAATGATACAAATATCCATAAATTTTCCATATCTAATTTAATTGTACATTATATAATTAATGTTTGTACCACTGCGATATTTAAATCCTTACATATACATATATAATAAAAGTGAGTCTATGTCACCGCGTATAAATCTAGTCACTGAATGCAACGATAAAGAATCTCGAGATGGCGGATTCAAAAAATTTGTTCAAGCTACTCAATTCGACCTATATATCGAACATTCACAGAACGTTTGAAATTCTGTACTGTTTTCTATGCAATTTATGAGGGAGATGGCATTGAATGTGTTTCATTAATTCAGAAGCTTGAAAATAGAGAGGCAATGAAGAACAACTACTTTGCTTAATATTCGGGAAATACAAGTCCTTACTTAAGAACATATTACCTTGATGATCTCAGTTGACTTGTTTGCTTTCTTCTTTTTTGATTTTCCTTTTACTGTGCACTGCCTTTCTCTTTTGCTCTCGCTTCCTCTCTTTTTTGTTTTCTGATATCTTTTTTTCCTATCCTTTCCCGTGAGGGAGGAGATAAAGGATGAGGTGGCCCTGCTGCTGCATTTTCTATTTTTCTTTGCCTCGTTCAATTCAGTCCGAATATTTAAGCACAGGCCCAGCTCAGCCCATAATGTGGGCCCCCGAACCCTTTCCATCCACAGCGCGAGGATGAAATCTCATCCGTTCGTTTCTGATCTGGCTTTCCCCATCCCTTTCTTCCTTCGAGAAACACTCTTTCCTTGGAGCAGCAAAGCAAGAGAAGGAAATGTCAACAAAAAAATGACAATGTTGATTCTGAGCTGGAACCAGGGGCGGACCCAGGGATATCCAGAGGGGGCACGTGCCCCCCTAGATTTTGAAAAATAGTATTTTTCGGTAATGTTTTCGGCACGTGCTCTCTCTGAAAATTTTTTTTGCTCCCCTCTGAATTGTCTGGTCATTTTTATTGAGAAAAAAATATTTAATACCGTACATAATGAAATAATTATGCAAAAATATCAAAATATAAAGTTCCTTAGTCGAAAACTTTCTTCATCAACTTGATTATCTATTACTTTGAGCTTTATTTTATTATTATTTTAATATATAAAATATTATTATTTAATAAAAAATTTATTAGTTAAGTATATATATTAAATTATTAATTTTTTTTATTTAGTACATAATTAGTTAATGAATTTGAACCCGATAAGCCATTACAATCCGATAATTGTCCTCCCTAATCAAAATCCTAAATCCGCCACTGGCCGTAACCATCAGCTAATCAGAACTACTACTACCGCCGTTCACGGATTCTCTATCTCTGTCAGAGCTCAGGTTGAGTTTCATCTTTATATTTCTTTTTCTATTTTTCTTTTCCTTTGTTCCCTTTTTTTTTTTTTTTTTTTTAACATTATAGTCGTTTTTTTCTAACGTGAAATCCACCGCGGAGAAGAACGCCGCAATGCGAGCTGAGGTTGGCGCCGCCGAAAATGGTAAGTATTTATTTTATTATATTTTATCTTTTGTGATCCCATTGTTTTACGAATTCTGTATAATTGGAAAAATTAGGTTGTGTTTTGGAATTCATTTCAACTTCGGATTGAATTTACATCAAATTATTGTGGAAGGCCAGAGAAGTTACTAAGCCACTTCAATTTGTGTCTCACATAACTAGTGGAGCAAGTTTAATTTCACATATTGTTACAAGTCATGGTGATTGACTGTTACACTCCAGTTAAGTATTTTCCACACTCCTAATTGAAATTGGAGTGTGATTTAGGGAAATTAGATGAATTATTTGGTGAAAATGGGATTTTTAGTATTTTTGGATAATTTGAATAATTAGGATACAAGAAAATAGATAGCCACTACACAAGTCAGAAAAAGAACAAACAAACCAATCTTTATTTCATTTTTTGACATAATTATTACAATAGATGGGTGAGTTTATATAGGCACACATCCACCTAACTTCTTAATTCTACTAAATGCCCTCCATTAATTGTCTATTATAATGTCTCATAATATAATATCTAAATTATGATAGTATTCTATGAGATGCATCTAAAATAGAAATCAAAATCTAGAGGTGGCAATCGGGCATGGCAGGTCGGGTTAGTTTGACTTTTTTAAGAAATCAGATCAGACTGAATCGGGTCGGATTAATTTATATATTGATTTTTTTCAAATCTTAGATTGATTTTGATTAGATTGCGGATCATTTGATCTCCGGTTGTGTTATAATCTAAGTTTGTGGAATGAATGAAAAAATGATTGTATTATTATTTTCTTTCTGATGAATTACAAGCCTATTTATAGGCTATTGGCTCAATATCACATATCTGTGAGATTGATTCCTAATTGATCCTAACGGCTAGTTGATTAGTCTAATTTACAATTGCCTAATCTAACTTGATCAATGATGAAGATATTTTGAGATCAATTATCTTCAACACTCCCCCTCAAGTTGGGTTCATATATATCGATTGATCCTAACTTGATCAGGAGTTTCTCAAATGGTCTTTTATCCAGTGTTTTAGTTAAGATGTTTGCTACTTGATTTTGACTGCTCACAAACGGAGTTTCAATTATTCCAAATTGAACTTTTTCTCTCACGAAGTGATAATCCACTTCTATATGCTTTGTCATTTCATGAAAGATTGGATTTGATGCAATGTGTCTTACTATTTGATTATCACAATACATTTGCATCAGTTCATTACACTTGATCTTCATGTCTTGCAAGTGACTGTTTGATCCAGATCAACTTCACTGATAGTTGACGCCATAACTCGATATTTTGATTCTGCACTTGACCTAGCGACCATGTTTTGCTTTTTATTTTTCCAACTCATGAGATCTCCTCCTATGAATGTACAATATCTTGTGGTTGACTTACGATCATAACTACTAGCTCAATCTGCATATGAATAACCAACAATTGAGTTAGTCTCATTTTTCTCATCCATATGCCTTACTTGAGACCCCTTTAGGTATTTTAATGTCCTATCCACGCCTCTAAATGTATAGTCTTGGGTGCATGCATAAATTGACTCACTAAACTAACCGCAAATGCAATATCTGGCCTAGTTACAGTGAGATATATTAATTTATCAACAAGTTTTGATATTGACCTACGTTCTTTAGTGATTCACCATCTTCAAGATATAGTTTCTCATTAGGTTCCATTGGTGTACTTGCTGGTTTTGCACCTAGTTTATCAGTTTCTTTTTAGAAGGTCAAGAATATATTTTTTTGGGGATAAAAACAAATATTTTCTCCCTTGAATGTGTTATTTCAATTCCCAAAAAATATTTAAGTTTCCCTAAATCTTTAATGTCAAATTTTTCTTTCAAATAATTTTTAATCTTTTTAATTTCATTCTCATTATTCCCAATAATAATGATATCATCTACGTATATAAGAATTATAGCTATGGTATCATCTGAGTTTGTCATATCATGCTCGAGAAATTATTTGAGACCATAAATGGACTTATTCAACTTGCATACAAGGCTTTTGTTTGAACCATTCTCATATCCTGGAGGTAGAGTCATATACACCTCTTCTTTTAGTGTTCCTTGTAGGAATGTATTTTTTACATCCATTTGAGATAAATTTCATCCCATATTGACAGCGACAGATAATAGAATATGTACATTACTCATCTTGGCAACGAGGGTAAATATTTCTTGATAATCTAGACCATATGTCTGGGTATAGCCTTTTGCTACAAATCATATTTTGTTTCTTTCTATGGTTTCATTACTGTTATATTTTATTTCATAAACTCATTTGCATCTTACATGTTTTTTACTTGGGGGGTAATGTCATAAGTGTCCATGTCTCATTTTTTTCAAGTGCTTGGAGTTATTCTATCATAGTCGTACTCCATATGGGTTGGTCTTTGGCTTTCGTGTAACTGATTGGTTCTACTACCCTATCTACTACCCCTAGAAATATTCTGTGATGTGAGGATATCTTGTCATAAGAAATATAATCTTGAAAATGATAACTTACCTTACAGGTTATATAATCTCGTAACCTGGATGATGACCTTGTTGACCGAGACGACCTTCTAGGATGTACTTCAATTATATTGGATGGAGACTCTTGAGGATTTGCTTGCTCCATTTCTCCCCCGAAGATTGCTCCAATTCTCCCCCGAAGGTAGCTTGGTATGTAGGAGAGCATCGTTCATCAAAGTGTGTACCTTCAAATATTGTTAGCTCGGGAAGGACGATGGAGGTAAAATCATTTGTATTGATATCAACGCCTTTTTGATAAAACAGTTCATTTAAAAAAAACGTACATTGTGAGAAATATACATTTTTTTGTGTGATTGGATCAAAACACTTTTATCCTTTTTGTTTAGATGAATATCCAAGAAAAAATATTTTTAGTGTATTTTTATCAAACTTGTCATGTTGCTTGATATATACAAAACATGTACATCCAAAAATCCTAAGATGGTCAAGATTGATTTTTTTATTTTCGAGTATTTTTATGGGATTTTTATTATCTAGAACGGGACTAGGAAGCTTATTCATTAGGTGAACTGCGATAAGAACAGCTTCATACCAAAACCTTTTGGGAATATTCATTTGAAAAGGCAATGATCTAGTTATCTCTAAAATATGATGATTTTTTCGTTCAAAAAATCTCATTTTGTTCAGGGGTATTTATACATGTAGTTTGATATAAAATTCGTTTTTGTTTGAAGTAGTTACATAAATTTTTATTGATGTACTCAGTTCCATTATCAGAACGAAATTTTTTTATCATAGTGTTATATTGATTTTCAACAAAGTTGAAAAATTCAAGAAATTTTTGAAAAACCTCATTTTTAGTTGAATTAAGATATATCCAGGTAGTACGAGAAAAATCATTAATAAAAATAACAAAATAATGAAAATTATTATAAGAAGTGATAGAGGTTGGCCCCCAAACGTCAGAATGTATAAGGTCAAATATTTTTAAGGATTTGCTATGAGATAAAGTAAATGACAATCTAATTTGTTTTGCAAAGCGACAAATAACACAATTGCTATTATTCAAATTTCTCAAAGAAACTAATTTATTTAAAACAACATCTGAGGCATGACTCAGACTCCAATGGCATAATTTATTTTCTATATTTTTAGCAGCGAAAGTTTTATTTGAAAAATCTAAATAATATAAGCCATTATCTAATTTTTCTTCACCAATAATCGTCTTCGTACTATGTCCTGAAATATCACATTAGTTGATGAGATAATGACATGACAATTTAATTCTTTTGTAATTTTGCTTAGAGAGAGCAAATTTGATGTGAAATCAGACAAATAAAGGACAAAGAATATTATTAGATACAATGTTGGTGGTGCCTATTTAGTCAATTGGTACTTTAAACTCATTTGTCACTGTAACTAGTTGATAATTGTTGACATTGATTTTGTTTTTCAATAACCCCAGATTTCCAATCATATGGTATGTTGCCTCTAAATCGATGACTCGGTGCATATCAGATTTTAAATGGGCTTTAAAACAATTACCTGTACTACAATTACCTTTGTTGTTGAGGCTGCTTAATAATTGGGCCTATAAATGGCCGAGCTGGGCTTGGGAGATATTATTTAGTTGGGCCGCGCAAGCCATCTGATCTCCCCCCTGTGCGCTCTGGGCTTCGTCCCGACCCCCTTCTTCTGGGGTAGCCGCGTTGTTACCCCTCTTCTCACGATCGACTCCTCTCTTTCTTGTTGTGATCGCCACCCCTGTCTTTCTTCTTTGGTCGGAGCTCCGGGTGGAGGAACCAGCACCCATCCCGAGTATGGCCTTCATTTTTTCAGTTCTCACATCGTGTTGTGGTGACTCCCCGGTTCTCGGCGTGGGTGTAAGGGTTGCGGTTGCTTGTTTGAAAGGCCTAAGAGTCAGATTCTGACAATACTTGTGAATTCATCACTTGGCAACGGGATTCCTCCTACTGAACCATGACTACCACTGCTTTAAGTTTTGGCATCTCCTTTGAGAGCAAAATCTAGGCCCTTACTGGATCATAGCTCGAGTCAAGACCTGAGAGGAACTGAAAGATCATTTCATGCTCTTAAGTATATCAGGTCAGTTGTCTGTGTGTAAAGAGCAAGTTCATCCCATTTGGTTTTGAGATCACCGTAATATTCGGTTACTGTTTTTATGCCTTGTCAGATTTGTGAGATTTTTTGCTTGAGATGAAAAATATAAGCAAATTTTTTATCCTGGCCAAATATTTTTTTGGTTTCTTCCCAAATTTCCTTGGCAGATTCACAATACACGAAGAGTCAGGAGAATTGGGGTTCCATGAAATTGAGTAACCAATTCATGACATTGATATTGTCTTGATCCCAATGTGGATCCGTGAGGATTTGATTTGCTGGTATGTTTTTGATTTTGGGCTCTGTTGGTTCTTCTGATACCGTTTTTGGTTCTTCTGATACTGTTTTGTGCAGTGTTGTGTTAAGTTCTGTTGTGGGATTTATTGTACCAGTGATGTGGCTAAGCATACCTTTGTCTTAAAGAGAGAGGGAAACTGATCGGGCCCATGAGGAATAGTTGTTGCCGTTGAGCAGCGTGGTTGTGAGTCGCAACGGTTGATGCGTCGCTCCTGTGGAGTGGCTGTACTTGGTGCTGGCTTCTGCCATTGCTAGTTCACGGCACCTTGACAACCTTGGTGGTTGAAAGGATGACTAACTGAGGCCACAAGAGTTTATGGCTCTAATACTATGTTATAATCTAAGTTTGCGGAATGAATGAAAAAATGATTGTATTATTATTTTCTTTCTGATGAATTACAAGCTTATTTATAGGTTATTGGTATAATTTAGGTGTTGCTGTATTTCCTATTTTAATTGATATGATTTGATCACATATCTGTGAGATTGATTCCTAATTGATTCTAACGGCTAGTTGATTGGTCTAATTTACAATTGTCTAATCTAACTTGATCAATGATAAAAATATTCTGAGATCAATTATCTTCAACATGTCGGGTTGAATCAGATTTTGTTACCTCGGCAAAACCTGTCTTATTTTAACTTACCATAGCAAATAATTAACATAAAAGGAAGGATCCTAGATTTTTGGGATTTGGTTTGGATCCCGTTTATGGACCTGATGATTAGCCAGTTCAGAGACCCCGGCTCTGTCCATGAGACCATGACATAGAGAGGATACTCCTTTTGGAGGGCAAGTATGATCTTTGCAATCAGATAATTGATGCTGTGAAAGATATGCTTGAGAAAGATGAGGAGGTGTATTGGCAAAAGAAACCGGTAAATCATGCTCTGTCGAAATGCACGAATGAAACAGGTTACCACCACTGCTTTGACGCTTACATGCCATGAAATCCATTCAAAGTTAGTTATAACAGTGTTCGTGAATCCTAGTTTTGATACTTTTTTACAAGGAGCCCTAGTTTTCATGTGTGACTTTGGGGGTTTTGGGTTTTCCCCCTCCAGATTATATCAATAAATTTCCTTATGATAAAATAGATGGTGATCTGTGTTGCTTTTTTTTTTTTTTAAACTAAATTTAGGTTATTAACATTTTTTTGCTGTGTTAAAACTCATGAAAATCATTAATACCTGGTCAGTGATGCTTTCAGCCTGTATATCTCACAATTTAGAAGTTCACATGATAGTGCTTGCAGTTCTTTGTTGGTTAATGAACTTTTCATGTATGATATTCCTATTTGAGTTTCATAAATGAATTGTGATATGTCATCTCTGTGGAGAGCTCAAGAAACTCCCATGCTAATGGTGTGGCTAGTTTTATATTGTGGTACCATCCAAGCGCTGAACTAGTCAGTCTCATGCTGCAATGGTGTGGCTATCAGCACAGTCCAGCCTTTGTAGAAAGCATCCTGTTCAGTGTGCAACAGTGCTTTGCTTTCTGGTTTTAGTTTAGGCCCAACATTTTTAATAGTTGTAATTTGTGAATGTTATCTAAAAATGACATGCTAAATTTAGCACACCTTGATCCATATTTATTCAAAATTACTATTCTAATTGGCATGGATACAAAGAGAAAAAAAAAACAGCATTATAGATAAATCATTGCCTCTGTAAGAAGAACAGAATCATACACTCATATATCATTGACAAATAAAACTTGCTTTATGAAAGCATGTACTTCTATGTAGTATTTCTATGGCCAAAACAAGATTGCCAAATACGTCTTATTTAAGTAGACATTCTGTGGAGGAGGAAAGTCTTAGTGTTATACAGGTAAACTAAAGCACTTTGTTCAATCAATCTTCAATTCCTTCTTCTTTTTTTCTGCTAAATTTGCCCTTGAAATCTAGGCTTTGTTCAACTAGGAATTTTCATCTTATTATAGCCTGAGCTTCTGACTGAACCTGTCAAGTATTGACACCCTTCTTGGCACTAATGCATATGATAATTATTCAATCTTTTCTTTTATGTTCTACTATTTAGTTTATTCAAAGTGATGTTCAATTACTAAGAGAATTCCATTTCAGCAAATGAAGTCCCTTGACAGCATGCTCAGGTGTAGAACTTGTAAACCAATGAAATTACCTGATTGAACTAATTCCAAAAGTTATGGATTAATAAACATGCAAAATCAAATGGAGATGGTTGAACCAAATGATGTGGTTTCACTGCTTCAAAATTAGACTTTCCTCCATTTAGTAATGCGACTCAGGGTATTTTGGGGCAGTTGGGCTTTCTATTGCGAGGATCATGTTTGCAATTAGGCTGTCCATAGTCGTAATCTTGTGCTGCTGTTAACACCTTTCTGCTCCTGATATATCCCTAAAAACAACAATTGCAGAGTTAAAATTTTTAAATTTCTGATCAAATTTTATTCTTTACCATTTCATTTATATAACATATGAATTGCTTTTAGAATACAACATTTTCAAATGAATTTAGAAATGTTTAATATAGTACTTTCTTGCGAAACAGCTTAAGAGAGTAATTGATCAAACCTTGGTAACTGAATTGTCAGGTTTGTTCCCATCTTCTTGAACTCTTGTGATTCTCCCTGCATAAATTTAGTTGTTTCTAAATAACAAAGGTGTAGGAGATACAACATGAGAGGAACTCATAAATCAACTAATTACTATCAGTAAGTATGAGTACCTGAAGAAAAATGAAAAAGCAGAATTAAGTAAAGGATGCAGAGGGTATGTGCTCGTCTTTGCATTGTCTCCAAATTTAATGGTAATGTAAATTTTCCTTTATTTGGAGTCAGATTGACAGAATAATCTTTTTGCAACTCATGTATATCTTGACGTGCTCATCGAAGTACCATTAAGAAGCATATATATACTACATATTGATGGCAGTGATAGATGACAGTGTCCACCAGTTTGTCATTACATATATGACCTACCTCTGCACATCGGGTACTAAATAAAATAATAATAATTTAATATATATTCTTACCTAATAAAAAATTTATTAGAATAATAACATTTTATATATTAAAAATAACAATAAAATAAAGCTCAAAGAGTTGATTTCGTCTATAAAATTTTATATTTTGATATCTTTGCATAATTATTTAATCATGATATTAAATATTTTTTTATCTGTAAGTCAACTGTTTTTCAAAATCCAGGGGAGGCCGCTGCCCCCCTGGCCAAGTGTGCATCCGCCCCATCTGCACATAGAGTTGATGATTAAATCTAATCCATTATCTGTAAGTCAACTGAATCCCCCCCCCCCCCTCTTCCTCCTATCTAAAAAGAAACCCAAACACTTATTTGAGTGTTTCAGTCTCAAATTGTTGCAATAGCAGCAATATTACTTCTGCTAAATCGTTAGCACCAATGAATACTTTTCAGATACCATGTTCAGGTGGTCAGTAGAGGCTTTCTAGCAATAAAAACAAAGAGAAAATACACCAATATCCTATATAGGATAAACTCTTGGAAGTTTGAATATTTGGAGACGACCTAATTCTGCCATACAAAAGCTCACAAAAACATCCTCTGTCCAATGCAACATTATAGTTGCTAAAATTTAGGATTTAGGAAAATTTCAGAACAGAAAAGGTGGAGATAATCTCAGCCATACGAAGTGGACACAACATTTGTGAATTTTAACTGTTACAACACATGAACATAATATCACACTATTTCCATCTGATTTCTAAATAGTCAAAAGAAGATATATTAATGGACTATGTCATGGTGTCATATCATTTACAAATTCTGCTTTTAGTCTAATAGTGTCTAAATTTGACTTGATACTGATCATCCATTCTTTTTTTCTTTTCATGGTGGTACTATATTAGTGGATGCACTATTTTTTTTCTTTTTCTGGGAAAATTTTCCATATTATCTGCCAGAAGCACTAGGCTTAAAGAAAACATAGAGAAAAATATGATGACACGTAACCTTCAATTGGTCAATCAAAACTTTTCCTCCAAAGGAAGCTTTTCTTCTGAAGTCGAGGAATAGATTTGGACACTCTTTTACAAAAAAATTCTTAGCTGTTGTAGGATTTTGAATCGATGAAATTTTACACGGAACACATTAATTGATTCTGCGACTCTACCAGAAGAAATTGAAAGGGAATTGGTTAATTTTTCAAAGGTTGGAGATCAAAATTTGTCTCAAATCTTGTTTCAATCATTGAATTAGCATTGAGATTGAAAAAAATATAGAATAAAAAATAAGTTACATTGAGATTGATAAAAAAATATTGATCCAATAGTTAAAACAAGACTTGAGATAAATTTTAATCCAAGTCCTTGGTAATTTAACCGGTTCCGCACTAGTGTGGGCAGTGGGCTTCGCTCTGCGCCTCTGCCAATTCAAATCCAACACAACTAAATGGATGGAAAAGAGGAGGTAATTTGTGATTTTATATGGAAATTCAAGGCATTGTTTTATGACAGTAACCATTTTTTTTCGAGACTCAAGTTTAAATGTCTAAAAGAAACTTTATTTGAATTTTGAAAATATAATCTCATATACTATAACGATGAACGTCAAAAAGTGATACTGATAATCATAGAAGGATGAATGGTGAGTTGTTGAGCTATATATATATAGTAAAACTAGTGTACTCCTAAAAACACAGAGTTCTTTCATAATCTTAACACAAAAAGTACATTAAATGATCTTCACATTTTTTTATTTACCACTCTCATCAATTTTTTTATATGAAAATCTTATGGTATACAAAAATTTGAAGTGTTTTAAATATTCTAAGTCATTTTTTTAATTTTTAAAAATCAGCTCTAAAAATAATAATAAAATATTTAATATTTATACATTATTTTCAAAATTTTAAAATAATAATTTAATTTTTTTTCAAAAATCCTAATTTTTTGTATCCTATAAAATTTCAATATGAAGAATTTAATGAGAGTGATAAATCAAAATTTAAAAATAATTTAATATACCTTTTGAGTTAAAATTATAGAGGGACTCCGTGCGAATAGATTGTGACAAAGAAAGATTTCAAACGAAGGTTAAATATTAATTACAGTAATGCCAACGCTAGTTTTATGAAAACAGCGTTGTATATATATATATATATATATATATTCACTTTCACCCCGTGCGAATAGATTGATAATGACAAAGAAAGATTTCAAACGAAGGTTAAATATTAATTAAAGTGCAGTAATGCCAATATGCCATGGTGCAGACCTCGAGTCCTTTGAACTATATGAAAACAGCGTTGGAACTAATATATATATATAGAGATTTTCAAAAATTAAAAACGAGATAGATAAATTAAAATAAGATATTTAATATAGAGCTTAGATAGATAGATAATAAATACAGCGTGAGCTTATCTTAAAGTAAATCAAATGATTTCAAATTTTGATTTATCATACTCATTAAATTCTTCATATGAAAATCTTATGGGATATAAAAATTTGAAGTGTTTCAAATTTCCTAATTCACTCTTTTTAATTTTTTGAAAAATCAGTTCTAAAAATAATAATAAAATATTTAATATTGTATATCATTTTAAAAAATTAAAAATAGGAAAACCCTAAATTTTTGCATCCCATCAGATTTTCATATGAAAAATATAATAAAAATGATAAATCAAAATTTTAAAATTTAGAGATGAATTGATGTATTTTTTGAGTTAAGTTCACAGAAAGTATTTGTGAGTTTAACACGAATAGATGGAATGCGATATTGATGACACATGATTTTTTTTTATGCCATAGTTAATTAATTGGTCATAACAGAGTTGTAGTATTTTTAGTTTTTTAATATCGGAGATCTAGTAACATACTTTTTTTTTCTGTTCAGAAACTTCTCATTTTATATATACTTTAGTTTTAAAATATTTTTAACAATTTTCTAATTTAAATTCAAAAGAAAATGACAGAAATCCAGTGTATATTAATTATATTATCAGATTAAATAGAATCAGTGAACATTTATTAGATACCATCATACAGAACAATACTCATATATAATGAATCTAAAACCACAAAGATTAAGATTTTGAAATTGAGGAAATATTTTAAAATTAATAATAAAGGATTGTTGTATATATTTTTTTAACTGTAAATTAAAATAAAATAGATATTTACTAATGTATATTATGCAGAGTTCAGTTGAGAGCTTGCTAGCTAATTAAATTTAATTAAAATTTAGGAAAAAAATGGTAAAATTAAAAAAAAAATCATGTCTTTTCGAACTGGATTTCAAGGAAGAAAAAACTACGACCTATCAATCTGAAAAGAGTCAAAAGACAAGTTCGCTGAAGTTGTCTTGCTATTGAAATCAATGTTTTATATTGAAGCAATTTTCTTTCTTTTTTTCTCCAATACATGATGAAGACAAATATTTAATCTTCAATATTGACAAAGGAATTTCTTATTTGAATTTTGAACCAATAACTTCCTACAAACAGGTTTTTTTAAGTTATTTTTTTATTCAGACAAATTCTTTAAACTAATTGGGCATACGCAGTTCAAAATCCACCACATCAATCACTAGCAAAATGAAATTAATTCCAAATAATCTTCACTTCCTTATAGAAACAAATTTCATGAAAAGAGTCGGATAACTTTGAACGGGCTTTAAGTATCATAATCAAACATCAATATGAATAATGTGATTATATGATAATTGCAAGGGTCATTTTTATATTTTTAACGAACTAAGAGAAAGGAACAACACTTTGCAAGCTACATGATTATACCACCTACGGCGGTAGGATGGTACTATGATATATTGTATATACCACCTACGGCTGTTAATAGGTTGGTTTGGACTAGATCATTATTATTTTATTAATTTTGACTCGATTAGATCCGATTCATTTAAAATCAGTTCAACATTTTTTGACTGACTTGATCCGAACAGATTTAAGCTTTGGTTAATCTCAATTAGTATATATTTAAGCTTTAATTAGCATTAAATTACAAAATAAGTCCTAAAAACATAATTAAACGGATCAGATCGATCCGAACCCAATCCGATCTATGACAAATCAAAAAAAATATTGATCCACATCCAATTCATTTATTCTCATATCACTTAGGATCGGATCAAGTTCAAATCTGATCGGGTTAAAAATTTCGACACCCCCCTAATACAATGCATTATTTCTTTTGATTTTCGGATGAAAGATAGACCTTAAGTCAACCAATTTTAAATGGGTTAATTTTTCTGACAGCTTACTGAATTTTAATGTTTATATATATTTCATCACTAAATTTTTATTTATCTATTTTTAGTCACTGAATTTTGATGTTTATCCATATATGATCACTCCCATTAATTTTTTCATTCAAAAATAATTGAAATGAAATTATATTTGTTGTCAAAACAAATTAAAATAAAAAAATGGATAAATAAAATAAAATTAGATTTGTTTTCCATTAGTTTTTTCAATTATTTTTTAATGAAAAATCTAATGCAAGTGATTAAATATGGATTAACATCAAAGTTCAGTGACTAAAAATGAATAAATGAAAGTTCAGTGATTAAATACAGATAAACATCAAAATTCAATGACCTGTTAGAAAATTAACTCATTTTAAATATCTATGAAAAGCCATATAAATTTTAAACCTACAATCTTTCATATAAAAATTTTTTTTTTGTTTTAGACCAAATTAATGACGGTCTTATGAGTAAAGCTAACGTGCTCTTATGAATATGGAGCCCTTCCTTGATCCTAACTCAAAAATATATCAAATGATCTTCAAATTTTAATTTATCACTCTCATTAAATTTTTCATATTAAAAATCTTATGGAGTACAAAATTTTAGATTGTTTTGAGTTTTCTAAGTCATTTTTTTCAATTTTTAAACATAATGTACAAATATTAAACATTTCATTATTATTTTTAGAGTTGATTTTTAAAAATTAAAAAGAATAACTTAGAAAACTTGAAACATTCTAAATTTTTGCATGATTTCAATATGAAAAATTTAATAAGAATGATAAAATAAAATTTAAAGATCATTTGATATATTTTTTGAGTTAGAATCATGAATGGACTTCGTACTTCTATGAACACGCTAGCTTTATATTTTCCATATAAATAATAATGGACGCAGGACGAACCATATTTCAAACCACTTCACGCTATCCATTATCCTACTCACGTATAACACCAAGTGTTTGAAACCCACAACACAGTACTAGGCTTTCCATTGAAATAAAGGTGGATATTAGTTGCCGTATTTATTATTATTCAAATATCTTCTTGCGGATCTTTAAACATTATTTCTTGAGCGAAACCCACAACCAGTACTAGGCTTTCCATTAAAATGATAGTTAAATTGCATAAAAATTGAATCATAATCAATCCATAAATTAAAAATATTTTTATAATTTTTGTTTTAAATTTTTTTATAAATTTATACGAAATTGATTGTCAATATTATCAAAATTATTAGTTATCATGGGATCCCACCTTATTTTTAATAGTTTGCTAGCAAATAAGAAGGCTCGCTCAATCCCATTACACAATTCTCCAATGTTCAAGGAATAGTATAATAACAGTGAAACTGAAAATATATAGTAGATGAGATTAGAAAAAAATTGTGATTTGGGATTAGTATGAAAGTAGTGAAATGAGATGTATTCCGAGCCATGAAAATATTATTTGGATGGTATGTTTAGAATAGTAATAATAGAAATAAATAAAATAATAATTATTTTTTCCCAAACTACTCTTATTTCTTTCTACGAAGAAACTCTTATTTAACCAACCAATTTCATGTTTAAGTAAAATATTAAGTACTTGATTACTAACATTAAAAATAAAATAAAAATGAAACAACGAACAATGAACAATAGCTCAAAATCAAGCATTCAAGTTTTTTTTTTTTTTAACTTATATCACCGCCCAGCAATTATTGCAGGCCAGACGATTATTTAACAAATAAAAATTATGAACAATTTAAAAATCGGAGTTGAAACAAATACTAGTTTGTTCAATTTGACAGAGCTCCATATTGAATTCAGTCAAGACATGCATCAGTTGGTATTGTAACTTTCTCATGTTGCTAAATCAAAGAACATAATCCAAAATGCATGCAATCAAACAAATTTGGGGGTTGCAATATCAAGATATTTTTCTCCAAAATGATTGTAAATTTATTTAAATAGACTGGTATGGACTGCTATGGACTGGTATAGATATCCTGACCTGAACTGGTATGGACCGGTACCGGTTGATACACCATACCAGATGATGACACCACTAATATAGACTAATATTAGAAACTTAAAATAATCTAATACTACTTTTGAGCATTTATAGGATTCAACATCCAAATTTGTAGCCACTAATTTTCATAAATTTCTAGCCACTAATTTTCATAAAAGCAACAACAAAGTTAACCAAAATTTGAGGCAAATGAAACGAGTTTAAAGCAAATTCAATGCCTGAATTAATTTTTCATATCGACTATAGTTCTGATACACTCTGAACTAAATAATGCGAGAGATAGAAAGAGAAAAAGAATAGTAACAACGGAATAAAGCTATTTCCTGCTGTTCTCAATAGTAAGTTTGTTATTTGGATCAATCCCCACTCGAAAATAGCCGGACTATTCCAAAAACAGCGCGATTTCTCGTTGATCCAAACATACAACAATAAGAAGTGCTTGTAAGCAGACATTTCAACAAGAGCAAATGGATAGTTGCCGACAAAGAAAAAAAGAAAAACCAGAGCAATGGATTTTTTCTTCAAGTGAAATTGCATTTTTATGTGACGTACATAGATAAAGATCATAAGAACCAAACATGCCACTTAACTTGTCCGAGTTTGCACATTTATGTGACGATAATGTAAGTACTAAGAAATTTAAAAAGCCATTGCCAACTTTCTACTGGTTTCTTTTTAATAATAATAGTTCGCTCCTCCATTCAAGCGCCTTACACGTACTCCTCTACGTGTCATGATACTACGAGTCAAGGTACACGCGTCCTGTCCCATTCCTGTACCACATTATCCTATAAATACCGTACCATCCCAGGTTCAAAAACCACGAGCGAGTTGCAAAATCACCATACAGTAATTAACGATTTAGCAAGAGAATAGAACAAGCGTCTCTCATCAATCGATCAACATGGCATCACACCAGGAAAGTTACGGAGCCGGAGAAACCAAGGGCCGTGCTGAGGTATTTTATTTAATTTTTCATTAACCATTTACAATCAAAATTTGCAATGCAGTAATGCTTGGTTAATTTTTTTTGAAGCAATTACTTCGTTAATTTTATACACGTGTTTATCATTTATGTGTTTTTGAAATGTGATGGTACTTAATTGGTAATTAATTGACCAAGAAACACAAAATTAATCAACCAAATGTAACCAACCAATGCAGGAGAAGACAGGACACATGATGGATAAGGGAAGGGAAGCGGCCGATGCGACAAAGCAGAAGGCTTATGAGACGAAGAACAGGGCTTCTGGCGGTGCTCAAGCCGCCAAGGAGCAGGCCCAGGAGGGGAAGGACAAGACTGGAAGCTACATGGGTGAGAAGAATGATGCTGCCAAGCAGAAGGCTTCTGAGACTGCACAGTCGGCCAAAGAATCTGCGCAGGCCGGCAAGGAGAAGACTGGCGGCATGCTACAACAGGTGATAGATCAATTCATTAATTAATAATCTTTACTCAATCATGACATTAATTAATAACTTTTCAAATGGATAACCCAATTAATGTAACTGATTCAATATATCGGGTCGATTGTAGGCAGGGGAGCAGGTGAAGAATGTGGTGGTTGGGGCGAAGGATGTTGTGAAGAACACACTCGGTATGGGAGATGATAACAAGAGCAATGAGAAAGGAGCTACTGTGTATGACGAGAAGAACGAGTACTAGGCTTCATTGTATCTGTTTAGTGACTGTGCTAGTTGTTTAAGTCTGTAAATCCAAGTCGCTCGGATGCAGATTTGTAATCGTTTTAGCGTGTGTTTATTATCTTGTTGTTGGGATATTTGCTTCTTTTTTTTTGCGTAACTCTGTATTACGTTTGAAGTATGAATAAAATGTGACCATGGATGTCTTTCAATTGTTGGAGTATTGTTGGTTGTTGTTTAACAAGCTCTGTTTTTTTTTGGTCGTGAGATGATTATTAACAAGATTTTCTTGTCTGGTCTTAAATCTAAACGTAATGGGGGAGACGTTTCGACAATTTATTCCATAATATTTTCATTTGTTTGTATTATGCTGATTTAACTTTTACCAAGGTTTTTAAAAATGGATTTAAATTTTGTTTAAACCGTTAAAATTGTTTTAGGCGCCTCGCATACTCTATTAGAAAATCAAAAAAGTCGAAAAGAGAGAAACTTAGATGTTAAGTATTTCTGAAATAGATCTCAGATATATTGTTAAAATTTGTTAAAACCCTTGAGGTGTTTAAATTTTGTTAAAATATATTATTGAATTTCGAAAAGATTATGAGTCCACGATTAAATATTTCTCACTATTAAAATATTTTTCATTATTGTCTAAAATTATTTTTTTTATAATTTTTTGAACTAAAAATATTTTCTTCAGTATAAGATTTTCAACTTCTAGTGTTAGTTATTATTATAAATATTAATTTAGTTTAATTATTAAGTATATTAGTATGAGATTTTATGGTTTAGTTTTTTTAATATAAAAAGTAGGCATATATAAAATTATTATCCGTTTTATGATTTAACCGACCATATAAATTTATTTTAACGTTAAATCATTAAATAATAACCTCATCGTTAAGAGATTTTTTTTAAAAAAAAACTTACTTCTACCAGATTACTTGAAAAGAAGTAATTGAATGCATACCTCCTATTCAAATGTGTTTTTAGATATTTATCAATTAATATTTAATTCTCGTTGTATTTACTATTTGCTTAATTTAGATTGAAATAATCACACTTAATTATCATATTTAATTTTAGGTAAGTTCTTACTTAAAAAGAACAGAGATATCTTCCCGTCAAAATCATATTCTTTTTTTTCTTCAGAAAGATTAAAGGGTTTAAGATGAGGGAAGGGATCACTTGACAATGGTTATTTTGATAATCTTGATAATAAATTTATTTATTCTTTTGACTCTCTAGATTCACCATCGGATAAAGAATATGACCACGTGTTAACATCGAGGAAGTGTAGGAACAAATTGGGGAGGAGCCATCCCTTTTGCCATGCGTAAAGCTTTGCAATTGGATTATTAATACGATGTGCAAACTGCTTGGATGAATGAGTTCGACGGGCAAAGGAGCTTAAGGCCGAATGTTGTGAATTTATTTGAATGGAAGTACTAAAAAAATGATAAGGAAAATTAATTTCACTAAGAACGGATATAGAATTTTAGTTGGAGGATCAATAATTAAATTATAATAGTTTATTAATTTTAAATTTATTAGCTAATCCGATACTAAATAAAAAATAATAATAATTCAAGATAAATTCTTATCTAATAAAAAATAACAAAATAATATCCAAAAAAGAAATTTTTCGTCTATGAAATTTCATATTTTGAAATATTTATATATTTTTTTCATTATCAACGATATTAAATAAAGTTTTCTCCGATCATAAAATTCCAATTTTATTCTTTTTATTAATTCGAAATTTGATCATGCAACATTCATTTTGAAATTTACCTGAGGTGATTTTGTTAGCAGATTTTCGTAAATGCTAAACAGGATTGTTATCTGTTTAGCATTTATGGAGATATATTTTTCTTAAAGAAGTAAAATTTGTATTGTTCAGAACTTCATGGGGGTATCTCGTTAGCTGATTTTTCATCCACATCAACCGGATTATTCATTTAGCCTCTTTTTTTTTTCATTTCACTTCATTAGAAATATAAAGATCAGACGCATATCTAATTTTAGAAAAAGTTAGATGTACATAATTTACAGCATGTCCCTCTCATACTTTACACATATCATGCCAAGTCAAATGTTTTGGCATTGCCAAATTTGTCTTGAGGCTGCTTAGCACTTTATACGATGGGTGCCATCATATGTTTTGGTATTACTAAATATGTCATGAGGCTGTTTGCCATTTATGGAGATACCACGATTGCTGCTATTACGTGTTGGTCGGGCCAATTTTTAGTTTGAAGAAGTTACAATAAGTAAACTTCTTTAGTAAAAATAATAGAAAGTATAACTATGTTATTATATATAATAGCAAACTTGGGTGCATTGCATACCCATCTAAACTTGCATTTACCCATCAATACCTTTCCTTTGGTACTTACTCTTAATTAATAATCTTGAGTTAAATTCAAATTTTAGAAATTTACATTTTGTAAATGAAATGACTAATTTATCCATGTTATTAAAATGAAATTGACAGCATGACTTTTAATTAAATAATATCTTCTCTGATCTATATGATATATATATATATATATATATATATATATATATATATATATATATATAATATTTGTATACTTCAACACAAAAGAGGTGCACAAAAATGAATATATATGTATTAAAATAGTACCTTTATATGTTAATCTATTCGAATTTAGTATCATTCTGCTATTATTTTATTTGAGTGTTGTATCATATATTATCTCATTTCAATAAATAAAAATATAAAAATACACAAAGTTATTTTGAATGATATATTCTACTTATTTATATTATTACCAGGCATTTTTTAGCCATTATGACGCATTCAAATTGTGCACAAGATGAATATAGATCAAGGTTTTAAAAAACGGTTTAACGGATTTAACTGTAAGGCAATAATTTCGAGTTAAAACGGTTTAAACGGAGTTATTTAACGGTTTTAACGGTTTAAACGAAGTTTTTTACTTAACATTAAAAATTTGATGAAGTTAAAACGGAGTTTAAACGGTTAAAATGAAGTTTTTTAAAAGCTTGATATAGATGCATCAAAATAATATTTTTATTATTATTCTAATTGAGTGTTGTATCATTTGTTATCTCATTTTAACAAATAAAAATACTAAATTACACAAAATTATTTGGAATGATATTTTTACTAATTTATATTATAATTTTTATGTTTTTGATTCTTTATGGTACAAATTATGCACAAAGATGAATTAAATTGTATTAGAATAATATATTTTTTGTTAGTTTATTCGAGTTTTATATCATTTTCTACCTCATTTAAATAAATAATAACACAAAATTATATTTAGTGATGTCTCCTATTGATTTATATATAAATTTTGCGTTCTTCAGTATTTATGTCACATAAAAGGTGCACAAAGATGTATACATATGTATTTTTTTTATGTTAGTCCATTTAAGTTTCTATCATCCGTCGCCTCATTTCAACAAAAAAAAATTTATTAAAATACATGAATTTTATTTTGAATGATATATTTTATTAGATTATATTATATATTTTTTATGTTTTTGAACCTTTATAACACAAATTGTGCATAAAATGAACATAAATGCATTAAAACGGTACTTATATCATTAGTCTACTCGAGTTTTGTATAATTTATTATATCATTTCAATAAATAAAATCATTAAAATACACAAAGTTATTTTAAATAATATTTTCTCTTAGTTTATATTATAGTCTTTATGTTCTTAACCTTTTGCAATACGTATTATGCACGAGATGAATATTCATAAATGCATTAAAATAATATTTTTTTGTTAATCTATTGTAGTTTCGTATCATTTTTTGCCTCATTTCAACTAAAAAATTCATTAAAATATATAAATTTACTTTGAATGATGTTTTCTATTAATTTATATCATAATCTTTATGTTTTAGAGTCTTTACGATATGAATTGCACACAAAGATGAAATAAATAAATTAAAACAATACTTCCGCTATTATTGTATTCAAGTGTTGTACCATCTATTTTCTCATTTTAGTAAATAAAAATATCAAAATACATAAAATTATTTTAAATTATGTTTGATTTATATTATTATCTTGATATTTTTTAGTCTTTATGACACTCAAATTATGCATAGTTGAATACAGATGCTTTAAAACAACACTTTTGTCATTATTCTATTCGAGTGTTGTATCAATTGTTGTCTCATTTCAACAAATAAAAATAATAAAATCTATAAAATTATTTTAAATGATATTTTTTACTAGTTTATATTATTATCTTAACATACTTGAGCCTTTATACACACTCAAATTGTGCACAAAGATGTATAGAAATGCATTCAAACGACATTTCTGCTATTATTTTATTCGGGTGTTGTATCATTTATTGACTCATTTCAGCAAATAAAAATATCAAAATACACAAAGTTATTTTGAATGACGTCTTCTACTGATTTATATTATATTTTTTATGTTTTTGAGTCTTTATGATATAAATTGCATAGAAAGATGAATTCTTGTGTTAAAATAATACTTCATTTGTTCGTCTATTTGAGTTTTTTTATCATTTTTACATCATTTAAACAAATAAAAATAACAAAATATAAAAAAGTTATTTTTTGTGATGTTGTCTACTGATTTATATTATTATCTTTGTGTTATTGAGCTTTTATAACACAAATTGCATAAAAAGGTGAATACAAATGTATTAAAACAACACTTTTTTAGTTAGTCTATTCGAGTTTTATAATATTTTTTATCTCTTTTCAATAAATAAAAATATTAAAATACACAAATTTATTTTAAATGATGTCTTCTACTATATATAATATTTTTTGTGTTATTTAGCCTTTATAACACATCAAAGGAGCATAGAGATAAATATAGATGTATTAAAATAATACCTTTGATGTTAAAGCATCTCTAATAAATATTTCTATTGAGTTTCTATTACTATGTATAACTGCTTATTTTTAATTTTAGCCTTTGACAGACATATTCTAATTTAGAAATGTTAGCAACTCAATTCTTATTTCGACGTCAAAATAGTAACTAGTTTAATTTAGCGATGGAGAAATTTTATTCTCTTCCGAGTTTCTAAAATTATCATTTCCTTTTCTCTTCCGAGTTTCTAAAATTATCATTTCCTTTTCTCTTCTCCCGCTTTTCGTCTTCGATTTTTTCTTTCTCAACTCTACTCTTCTTCCTTCCTAGAGCTTTTTTCTCTTCACCCCTCTAAGCTGCCGCCCCATTTTTGTCACTCTCCTTCTCGCGCGCCGTCGACATCCTTGTTCTTCGCCGCTCCTCTTTCCGTCGATCTTCCTTTCCTCGGTTGTGACGATCGCTAGCTCATCTGTTCCTTCGACATTTTCAACAGAAATATTTTTCTTTTTGTACCTGAGTGTCGTGTAGATTGGTGCCAACAAAATCGAATCAAGACTATTTCGTCATTTTTCTTTCCATTGTTTTCTTTCCAGCAAAATCTGATTCTTCAAATCAACTGAAAATGTTATTGGTTTTGTTTGTTTTTATTGGGGTTGTATATTTGAAGTTGGACAGTTTAGTGGCAATCTGAAAGAGGAGGTAAAGAGTTGTCGTTTGAGGTTTCCTGGACCATATATCAAGCATGGAGGTTTTACAGAGCATGATGATCGAATTATTACTTTCATCTACGATCAAATTGGAAGTAGGTAAGCATAAATTGTTTATCTGGCTTCATCTTTCTTTGATTTGCATATACTCAGTTTAATGAGCTTAACAGATAAGTAGTTAGGAGAATTCATATTTATTTTCGACACAATTGATGAAAGGTGTAGTACCTCTTTCTTCTAGGACAGAAAGGGCTTTTGCAAAGCTATTCAAGTCCCAAGTGATTGCATTTCTTTGTTGTGGTGCTGATGAATTGCATTTATAGTTCAGGCTTTCAAAAATGAGTATCATAAAAAGCCATTGTGCAGATAAGGTCTATTTCAAAGACCACCCAAGCTCTATTTTATGTTCTTCAAGGAACAAATTGGAGTCCAACGAGTCTTTGCGGTACCTCTTCATGTATAACAATCGATGCCTGCGGTACTTGCAAGGGCCATAAAGAGAGGTATATACACGCCCATCTAGGAATAGGTGTACTAGTTAATTCATACTGGTACAAACATGTATAGCTCACCTCCTTATCAGATTTTGGGCTTAGACAATCATATAAAGGAACATTATGGTGCTGACTGCTACTGACAAATACCAGGAATGTACTGCTACTAACAAATAAATTATATATATTTTGTAAATAATTGAGAATTAGAAGTTGTTCTGAATGACCCCCTTCGGCTTATATTACTTTGTTTCAACATGTTCTTTAAGAAAATTTGCATAAAACCCCAAATTTTTTCCAGAAATTATGTTATTTTGTTTGAACAGGTTCTTTTCAAAATAGTTTTTGTTAGGAATATTTATTGATCATAATATGTTATTTAATTTGTTGATGTATGAGATATACATATGATCAAGAGTTACAAGTAAAATGTGTCCATGTCCCTATCTACTATAATCTCTGTGTGAGTTCTGTGGAACTGGTATCGTAGCACCAAAACTGGCATCATAGCCCCAAAACTGGCAAGCAATATTGTCCATAAATAAAATAATAATTATCACATCTCTAACAAATTTATTTCTCTACTTTGACATGTATTATCAATATGTTAAGGTGAGCGAGCTACATTTTCAAAATTGATACATCATAATTATTCTTTTATAAGGCACATTATTTCTGGTGCTTTAATAATTTTCTTTGTTGTCATCGTTAACTATCTTTTTGATAGATGAAGTTTGATCAACATGTCGTAACGGTCAACATGTCAAAACTCATAAATTTGGATTTGTCCTCAGGATGGAGCTTATGCCACATTTAAACCTGGAGGAGTAAATATGATTGTTGAAGATGAACAAGATTCATATTCCACAAACTTTTGATTATTCAGATGAGCTTGATGGTTAAATTATTTCTTTTACTACGTTAGTTTTCTATTATTAGATTTTTAGTTAAACATTTACAAATTTATTTGTTTTCATCATAATTTAATTGTATAATTTGTATTCGTATGAATTATATAATGGTAGTTGTTTATTTAAATGTGAACCACGCAATGTTAGTTTAACGGAAAATAATTCTCTGGTCTACTTACTATAGATTATGCTACTTGTAATTTCTACTATAAATCTTCATACGTGAACAGTATTAATTCTATAACACAAGTTTGGCACGCTAATTTCCTCCCGCGAGTGAAGTCCCATTGGCGTGAGATCCAACTTGGCGATTCTGAGTTTAGAAATCACAATTCAGAGTTGGAGCAAAAAGATTGATTTCAGAAACTCTTCGTTAACTAACTGACGTGTCGAAAAGAAAAGTTTAGAAACTGGTTTCAACATTTAGAGATGTTCTTAGTCTTTTCGAGTTTTGTATCATTCATTATCTTATTTAAACAAAAAAATCATCAACATACAGAAAATTATTTTGAATGATATTTTTTTATTAATTTATATTATAATTTCATATTCATAAGCTTTTATGACACAGACTGTGCACAAGATGAACACAAATGCGTTAAAAGAGTACTTTTGTTGTTAGTTTATTCGAGTTTCACATATTTTATTGTCTCATTTCAATAAAGAAAATCATCAAAATATACAAAAAAAATTGAATATTATTTTCTCTTGGTTTATATTATAATATTTGTGTTCTTAATCTTTTATGACATGTATTGCGCATAACATGAATATTCACATATGCATTAAAATAATACTTCTTCAGTTAATCTATTCAAATTTCATATCATTTATTGCCTCATTTTAATAAAAATTTACTAAAATATATAAATTTATTTTGTATCTTTTGTAGAATCATTTTAACTCATAAAATCATCAAAATATATAAAAATATTTTGAATGATATCTTCTATAGGTTCATATTATAAACGTTGCATTCTCGAGCCGTTATGATACAAATTGTCCATAAAAATGAATATAAATGCATTAAAATAGTATTTCTTCCATTAGTTTATTATAATTTTGTATAATTGATAGTCTTATTTTAATATATAAAATTACCAAAAAATACTTAAAATTATTTTAATTGATGTCCACTATTCATTTATATCATAATCATCGTGTTCTCGAACTATTATGACATGAATAATATTGAACGATTAACACAAATACATTAAAATAGTATTTCAATTTACTCAAGTTTTATATCATTTATAATCTCATTTTAACATATAAAATCATCAAAATACATAATTTATTTTAAATAATATCTCATATTCGTTTATATAAAAACTATTATATTCTCGAAACTTTATGTATCTATAACATTATTTTATTCAAGTATTCTATCATTTGTTGTCTCATTTCAGCACAAAAAATCTCCAAAATGCACAACATTATTTTGAATGATGTCACCTATTTATTTATACTATAATCATTGTGTTCTCGAATCTTTATGACATGAAAAATATTAAAATATTAACACATATACATTAAAATAATATTTTAGTTTACCGAGTTTGAATCATTTTTAAATCACCAAAATATACAAAGATAATTTAAATGATGTATTCAAGTGATGAGTTTGAATCATTTTTACTCTCATTGTGTGCTCGAGTCGTGAGGACAAAAATTACGCTCAAAGATGAACACAAATGCATTAAAAAATTTAATTCTTCAGTTAGTTTATTCAAGTTTTTTATCATTCATAGCTCTATTTCAACACATGAAATCACGAAAAAACACATAGATATTCTGAATAATGTCCCTTATTCATTTATATTCTAATTGGTGTGTTCTCGAACCTATATGACACGAATGACGTTAAAACATTCACAGAAATGTGTTAAAATTCTATTTCAGTTGGCTCGAGTTTTGTATAATTTATAGTCTCATTTTAACATATAAAATCACCAAAATAAAAGAAATGTGTTAAAATTATATTTTAGTTTACTCGAGTTTTGTAATATTCATAGTTTTATTTCAACATATAAAATCACAAAATACACAAAGTTATAATCATCGCTTGCTCGAGCTGTTAAAACATGAATTACACACAAAGATAAAAATAAATGTGTTAAAACTATATTTATAACATTATTTTATTCAAGTCTTCAATATTTCTTGCCTCATTTCAGTACAAAAAATTCTCTAAAATGCACAAACTTATTTTGAATGATGTCACATATTCATTTATGCTACAATCATTGTGTTTTCAAACCTTTATGACATGAAAAACATTAAAATATTACACATAGATGCATTAAAATAATATTTCAGTTTACCGAGTTTGAATCATTTTTACTCACATTTGAACATATAAAATCACCAAAATATACAAAGATAATTTAAATGATGTATTCAAGTGATTTATATTACAATCATTATGTGATCGAGTCATGAAGACAAGAATTACGCTAAAAAATAAACGCAAATGCATTAAAAAATCTTCAGTTAGTTTATTCAAGTTTTCGATCATTCGTAGCCCTATTTCAACATATCACAAAATACACATAGATATTCTGAATAATGTCCCTTATTCATTTATATTATAATTTGTGTGTTCTCGAACCTATATGACATGAATGACGTTAAAACATTCACATAAATGTGTTAAAATTGTATTTCAGTTGACTCGAGTTTTGTATAATTTGTAGTCTCATTTTAACATATAAAATCACCAAAATATACAAAAGTTATTTTAAATAATATCCCATATTCATTTATATTATATTTATGGTGTTCTCAAAGTTTATGACATGAATAATGTAGAAAGATTAACACAAATGCATTAAAACTATATATCACTTTACTAGAGTTTTGTTCAATTTGTTCATTTCAACATATAAAATCATAAAAATACACATAATTATCATAAAAAATATCTAATATTTTTTATATTATAATCATTATTTTTTCAAAACTTTTTGACATGAATGACATTGAAAAATTAACACAAACACATTAAAATTATATTTCAGTTTACTCGAGTTTTGTATTGGTTGTAATCTAATTTTAACATATAAAATCACCAAAATACATGAATTTCTTTTAAATGATATCACCTATTCATTTATTTATAATTATTGTATTCTCAAACGTTTATGACATGAATAGTATTGAAAGATTAAAACAAATGTGTTAAGACTATATTTCAGTTTACTCGAGTTTTATATTATTTATAGTCTTATTTCATCATACTAAATCTCCAAAATATACAAAATTGTACTAAATGATGTATTCTATAGATTTACATTATAATCTTTTGTGTGCTCCAACCTTTAAAACCTAAATTACATACAAAGATTAATACAAATGCATTAAAAATTATACATCTTTTGTTATTTTCTTCAATTTTCTATCATTTATTGCCTTATTTCCACACATGAAATTATGAAAATAAATAAACTTATTTTGAATGATATCACCTATTCGTTTATACTACAACCATTATATTCTCGAACCTTTGTGATAAAAAAAACTTTGAAATATCAACACAGATGCACTAAAATAATATTTCAATTTACTCGAGTTATAATCATTTGTTCTCTTATTTTAACATATAAAATCACTAAAATACACAAAAGTTATTTAAAATGATGTATTCAATTGATTATATTATAATCTTTACATACTCAAGTCGTGAGGATAAGAATTATGCTGAAATATTAATGCAAATGCAATCAAAGTTATACATATTATGTTAGTTTATTCAAGTTTTTAGCCTCATTTCAACACAACAAATCACTAACGTGCACAAAACTATTTTGAATGATGCCAACTATACATTATATAAAAATTATTGTGTTCTTCAACCTTTATGACACTAATAGCGTTAAAAGATGTACATAAATACATTAAAATCGCATTTCATTATACTCGAGTTTTGTATTGTTAGTAGTCTCATTACAACATATAAAATCACCAAAAGACACTAGGTTGCTTTAAATAATATCTCTTATTCGTTTATCTCATAATGATTGTGTTTTCAAAATTTTATGACTTGAATAACATTAAAAGATTAACACATGTGCGTTAAAATTATGTTTCAGTTTACTCGAGTTTTGTATAAGTTGTATTGTCATTTCAATATATAAAATCATCAAAATATATAAATTTGTTTAAAATGTTATTTTGTAAATATATATTTTATTTTATATATTAATATTATTCTTTAGAGTTTATGTTTTGTGAAAATAATGTAGAATAGAAAGAAAGTTAAAAAATCTCAATTAATTTAAATGATCATTTTTTATTTTATTAAATGTATTGGTGTTTTAATGCACAAGATCATAGGCTGCATCGATACCATTATATTTGTTCAGTATATTTTATTTTGAGGCAGATATTAAAATTATTTCTCGATTCTTTAAGTTTACGTATTAGTCCATGGATACCGCCAAACCTTTCGAGATGACTTTCAATTAATTAAACACATTTTAATTTAATCACTTTTAATTTTCTTAGGACTTTTAATATTAAGCCTTATTTCATTATTATTAATTCTAATTATTTAAGTTAAGTCCATTTGTCGACTCAATATTATTAGTTACATCCTATAAATTTATTGGGCCTAATTTGATTATATACTAATTTAAATCTTAGTTAATTAAATTTCATTAGATAGCCCAATAAGATTTTATTTCCAATAAGATTTTATTTCCATCAAATTCAGCTTAATAAGTATAGGCCATCCTCCTCTAATATTCCCAAATTTAAACTTCACGGTTTTAACCAAAAACCCAACAAAGCCCAAATTCTCAATTTTAGCTACAGTCCAATCATTTATGGATTATTCAAGTCACATATTCAAAGACCCAACCCAAAACAGAACAAGTCAGGCCAGCATTTAACATAGATCAATGCCGAGAACAGCACAACCACAACCCAACCAAGGGGAACCAGAAATCAGAGAGAGGCAACTAAAAAACCAGAGCAATAAGAAATATCGGTACAACAATTCAAGCAAGACCACTTAACGCATAGCCAATAACAAATAAGCAAGCCAACCAGACATATCAACAACTCAGCATAACAACACCCACAAGCAGAAGCACAAATGAACCAGCAAACAACCAGACAATATATCAATAAGGCCACCCAACGACAGTAGAAAGTGGGGTAACCTCACATCACTGGTACTAGTTGGTACCAGTATACCAAGATACCTCGTACACAAACCAGCACCCAACAATTGCCCAAGGGTCATCATTTACTAGTAATTATCAAAAAGGTCAAGGCAGCACCCTACTTCACTAGTATTAACAGGTACTAGTGTACCAAGGCTTCAAGCAGTTTCATATCGAGTATAGCAACTACCAAATATAGTACCAGTATCAGTCAGAACACCACATCACAACAGAACCTTGCCAAAACAGTGCAGACTATATAGCACAAATAACAGCATAGGGACAGTACAAATAACAGCAATTGACAGCTCAGACAACAATTCAAACCAGCAAACAAGAACCCAGTTCAAAATCGCAGTACAAACCTAACCCAGGACCATATCAAATGGTTGACAGATCTCAAGAATTAGGGGTACCTCACATAAATCAAAACAACAAACAAACCAATCATAAACCAGCAAAAGATAAACCAAACAGGGGCTAGGGTTTACCAGAAAAGAGCCAAACTGGTAATCAATCACAACAACAAGACAAAGGGACACAAGATTGGGCACAGAGGGGGTCTTGGTCGAGCTCCGCCTCTAAAAACAACTCTGGCCACTTTTCTCTCTCCTTAATCAAAGTTTATAGTGAGAATTGTTCTTATCAGTTAGAAAAATGAAAATCTCAGCACATGAGAAGACAAACAGCAAGGAGAGCAGGGGCGGCATGAAGCGGCTTTATAGAGGGGAGTCGGTAGAGTGTGGGTTGGTGGTTTGTGGGCTAAAGAGTAAGGCAATGGTAACAACGAGGTGACAGGGGAAGAGAGAGTGTAGCAAGGTCATCGGGCTGTCAGAGCGTCTAGGGTTAGGGTTAGGTGAGTGCGACAGAGAGGTGAGCGAGAGTGAGTCACGAGAGAGAGAAAGAGAGAAGATGAATCGGGAAGGGGGGGGGCGATTCTCGCCAGGAAGTCACGGAGAGAGAAAGAGGGAAACTCAGAGAGAAGGGACAGAAATGATAGAAAACTAAAGGGGTCATCGCCACAATAAATGAGAGAGAGAGAGAGAGAGTCAAGGAGTGACAATAAATGCGAGAGAGAGTCAGGGAGTGACGGGAGAGAGAGAGAGAGGAAACCAATGGGATTTTCTGTGGCTCGGAGGTATGATCATTTCTATGGTGAGTTCGAGTTTCGATCATTCATCTTGATAGTATTCGTTAAATTCATATTCTTTCACTTATAATTTGATTTCGTTTCGGATCATTGATTTTTTAAGGGTTTAATTCACTGCTTTTAAATAAACTTTCATAAATTAGATTTCTCTCACATTTATAGTATTTAAAATTACATATTGTAATCGATTATTCATTGGCTTTGTTTACTTAATCCCGGTTATTTCTTTAATTATTTACCAATTGATTTATTTGGTTTAGTTAACAGTTGAGTTATATAATTATATTTTATTAATTATATTAGATCATTGGAATTTTTATCTTAATAATTATTATTTCTTAATTTATAAATCTGTGGTTTAACACTTCCCGTGCTTACTCGGTAACAAGAAAAAAGTAGATTAGATAATAACGTCAGAGAAAGGGGAGGCTCTCTTTCGCATTCTTTTCATCTATTTCTTCCTGAGTCAAATCAAACTCAGGCTCTGATTTAAGGCCTCTAAGCACTTTCACTAGTGCTGAAGTCCAAGCCCAATATGGTCTGATTTATTGTCACATCGGTCTAGTATTAGACCGGGCCTAGCTTTGTTGGACGCACTTTCACTCGTAAGACTCTCTCAACTAATTTCACTTGCAAATCCCAACCTCGATCTCGACACCGCCTCCCCTCTCTTTCCAGCTTCCTCCGCTCCGGCGAAGGTCGGAGAGGCAGAGATAGATAGATAGATAGGTAGACAGGAGTAGATAAAGCAGAGGAAATCGAGGGAAGTGGGAGCAGAGATGTCTCTGACGATGGTAAAGATGACTGAGGAGGTGTGGCTGACATGCGTGGCCCACTCTCTGACCACCGAGAGCGAGGAGATCATGGGCGTTCTCCTCGGTGACATCCAGGTGTACTCTCCTTCTCAGTCTCCTGTTCTCCAGCTTCCTACCTTCTCTCAGCTTTCCCTAATCTGATCTCACCATAATCAAATGTTTCTCTAAATCCCTTCCATTTGCTCTCCTTAGATAGGTCACTTCTTTGTACTTGTCTATTGGATTCGCTGGGAGTTCTGATACCGGTCTCAGTACTCTTCTATCGTGATTGCATTTGTTCTAGTTGTGGATAAGATGATGTTATTTGATTGGGTATTGCATGTACCTTGTGTGATTGTGAGAAATTGGTTTTGTTTTCTGGTTGCAGAAGACAAGTGGAGGGAATGTGGTAGCAATGATATGGGGAGCATTGCCACAGATGCGCTCTGACAGACGCAAGGATAGAGTTGAGACCAATCCTGAGTTGCTTACTGCTGCTACTGAATATGCTGATATATCCTTTATTTACATTTCTTATACTTTATATTATTATTATCATTATTATTATTATTTTTTTTTTTTTGAGAAGTATCTATGTGGATGCATGTTTGTACTTGACCTATTTTGTAAGCACATTATGTCAAAGGCGATCGGGAAGACAACCAGGGTTATCGGATGGTACCACTCTCATCCTCACATCACAGTTCTGCCGTCCCATGTTGGTAAACTAACCTACCTAAAACTCCTAGCATTTCATTTCCATCTTTGCTTTATAATTTATATGTATTTATATATTCAAGTCTGAAATCAAATGCATTTATTCCGCAGATGTACGCACACAAGCAATGTATCAGTTACTCGATCAAGGCTTCATTGGGCTGATTTTTTCATGTTTCAACGAAGATGCTCAGAAGGTATGAATTATACTCTTCAGAACCTCAAACCTGAAAAACTGAATAAAAAGGTAACCACTACCTTTTTAACATATAATAATTTTATGGTTAATGATGCGATAGGCGGGAAGAATACAAGTGATAGCATTCCAATCGCTGGATAGAAAGCAACAGCTGCAGCTGCAACAGCAGCAGCAGTTTCAACAGCAGCAGAGAGAGGCGGCGTTGGCCATAGAGGTGCCTTCTTCCTCTTCCTCTTCTTCAACTTTACGCTCTGCTGATAACATGATCACTGAGAGTGCCGAGCAGGACTCCGCTGATTCTTACCATCCTGCAAAACCTAGCAAGGTTCCTTTTTTTTCCTTTCTTGGTTGCTCTCTTTGTGGAAGTATGATGGAATATTTTTTTTTTTTTTTTTTTACTTATATTTGTGGAAAACCAATGGTTTTTAACTTACAATCCTGTTAGTTGCTTCTTTAACTTTTCATTTGACCTTATTAGCGAAAATGCTTTTGGCAAATGACTGCTAAATTTGACTAAAAGGAATGGAAGGACTTTATTTTAAATACAGCTATTATGTTTTAGTAAAATTTTGCCACTTAGTATGAAGGAAACTGTAATGTAGCACTCTTTTAGTCATCCTGTACGAGGAATAATAAATGATTCAGCATTTAATCAGGTGATGGAGGAACATTGCCTGATGGGCATATATAGTTTTCAAAGACAAATAGTCATCTTGTATTCCTGAACTATGCCAATACTACTGATAAGTAATAAAGTTTGA
Source organism: Schoenoplectus tabernaemontani (assembly GCA_037127355.1). Lineage (NCBI taxonomy): Eukaryota > Viridiplantae > Streptophyta > Magnoliopsida > Poales > Cyperaceae > Schoenoplectus > Schoenoplectus tabernaemontani. Next base: position 7,960,771 of record CM073744.1, on the reverse strand, counting down.
GGTTGTTTTGTTCAAATTAAATTGGTGATTAGAAACCAGACCTGCATTTTTTGCATTTCGCCATCCTGTTTTAGCCTTTATTAAAGCAAATGAGATGCACAGGCTACTGCTGGATCAGGATCTGGATACTCTGGTATGGATTTCTACATGCAGTCTGGTAATCCCAATGCCGGAACCACCAATTCACTCTACAACAATGACATCACTGATGCAATTCCTATTGCTGAAATGTCTGACGGGGAAATGAATGCGAGCATGCAAGAAGCCTTGCACCGTTCTAGCTTGGAGGCCAGGTACTTATGCACCATTATAGAGGGTGGCCTCTTGTGGCTTGTAACTACTTTCATGTATTCTTTTCTTTGAATGGATACAGCTCTCAATGGGAAATCCAGCCACTGACCTTCCAAAAAAAAACTTTTTTCCATGTTTATGTTATATGTAGGTGCAAATGCTTTAAAACTAGCTTTCTGAAATTGTTGGTAATTATTTAATAGTGAAGCTGAATATTTAAGAAAGGAGGTACCGCTCCAAGTACTTCCGACAAGTTATTTGTTGAATCTTGAATCTCCAATGGCTTCCTTTGTCAAGTTACAACATATTCTGTATGACGAGGAGTGCTCTGCTTATAAGCAAGCTTTGCAACACAATTTGCGGTACATTTTAATCTACTATGTCCATGCTCCTTGATTCTCTATTATTTGTTATTTTTGTTAATAATTGTGTGTCCCCGATTATTTATACTAGCTTCCTGATAGCTGATTATACTCTGTTCATTGTTTCATACTTTTAAGTGATGGAAAAATGCACCCGCTTGCGTATATTCATCATTCATCTACCTATCATGCATCTCTCTGCAAATTAATGGAAATTTGGTGAGCATCCAACTACTTTCAATATCTTTTTCACTGTTATATAATGTGGATTTGCTCCTGCTTCATTTCGGCAGCGTCCATAGTATTACAGGTTTACATTGTTTACTTTTTTAACTTACTTTTGGTGATATTTTGTTTGTTTTCTAAATTTTTTGTAGCTTAAGCCCTGCAATATCCGTTCTCCAGGATCGACTCATGCAAAATGAAATTCGGGT